>OX637646.1:3134212-3734212 GCA_951802225.1 Euspilapteryx auroguttella
GTATTGTTTGAATTCCTTCGAATAGAAAACCCGGTTGTTAATGACACAGCCTTTTTATTTTCCTCGTTAGAAATAGGGCGAGAAGATTCCGAAGAAAATTTGTTATTAGGCAAATAAGAAGATTGCTCAGGAGTCGAAAGTCTTTCAGTTGGTGTTAATGTGTCATCAAGTCTATGTAAGTTATCAGTCTTTTCAAATGGTTTAGCAAGAGATGAAAAGTTAAAAACCGAGGGCTCAGTCGAAGGAACCGAGGTATCAGAAAAGGGTTGTTCAGGATCTATGTTTTGGCCAGGATTTTCATCGGATGATCTGTTGAATACAAACCAAAGGAAAACTTGGTATTGTGTTTTTTTGGATAAAGTTCTATTTTTTAAAGTTACAATATACTTATAATTATTTATTTATAATATTAGAAAGAAAGGTTTTTTTAATAATTTGTAGTTATAAAGAAAATTTTATCAGTTAGTACGGATATTTTGGAAATGGGGGGGATAAAAGATACCACAAAAGCTACAAAATGATAATAATATTATGTAAAATTTACAGCCAAATATAAAGCGGATAGGTAAAGTAAACATTTTCCGAAGAATTAAATAATAATTGTATACTTAATATTTACATCATTAAAGTAAAATAATAATGTTAGTAATATAATAAAACGTAAATAATGTATCAAACACATGAATTTACAATGAAACTAAAAAATAAATTTGATGATAATGAAATTTTAAATGACGAAGCGATGAATTTTCGGACGAATTAGAAAATTAACTTTTGTAGTACCTTGGAGAGTATCGAGGGGTCATTGCTTCAGTGAAGGGTGCAACGGTTGGACGTTGAGTGGTTGTAGTGGTAGTGCTTGTGCTAGTAGTTGTCGGAGGGGGTGTGCTTATAGAAGTAACTTCATATTGCGTCGTCCGCACACTGCTTGGATTATTATCGAATTCCAATTCGTTACCCTCGTCCCTGGAGCGTTGCATCATTTTAGTATCAACAAAGATAATTTCAAATTGGTATTATGAGTAATTTATATTTTTGATTTTAAATAAGTAGTATGGCTTACCTGGTAGACTGGCGAATTGCTGTTTGGTATTGATTCTGGTTCACCTGAAAATTTTAATAGGTACAACACAAAATTAACCACTAATCTGCATAAAATAATTATAACAGTTAAGATGTCTGTAAGATGTTCTTTTGAAATTCAAGCTTTCTATATAGGTAGCCAGTTTGCTATATTAGATACTAGTCGACCCGGCGAACTTCGTACCGCTTAACCTATTACTATTTTGTGCATGTATTATACTTATAAACCTTCCTCTTAAATCATTCTATCAATTAAGAAAAACCGCATCAAAATTCAATGCGTAGTTTTAAAGATTTAAGCATACATAGGGACAGACGCGGGAAGCGACTTCATTTTATACTATGTATTGATTGATTATATAGATTCATTAAATCATTCAATAACATTTAATCAATACCAAGATTATAAATGCGAAATTAAATAATTCTGTCTATCTGTCTTGCTTTCACGCTAACTACTGTACCAATTAACATGAAATTTGGTTCTAAAAGCCTGAGAAAGGACAACACTTTATTTTCATGTGCTGACGAAGCCGCGACAGGCGCTCATAAGTAATAATAAAATGAATAAAACACCTCAATTCTTGCAATACATAAAAATATTACAATACAATAAAGCATACCTGTCCCCTAATAAGAGCATCATCATAATCATCAGGCGTTGAAGGTCTTGGAGAGTAGGAGTCCACAGGTCTCCTGGCCGGAGGTGGTGGGGGGGTTCCTCTGTACGTCTGCTGGACTGCCGGGCGGATTGATGCAATGTTATATTGCTGAACGTAATCTGCCAACACCACCGCTGCCAGTTAGTTTTGTTAAAACACCAATTGGGAATGACTTCGGAGACCCAAAGAAGGGACAGATGGGAGGGTTAATTTTTTTTTAAGAATACGTGAATGTTTAAAGAAACAATCGTGAGGGTTATTGATGAAACAGTTTTAGAATTGCTTTAGACATGATTTTTTTTATTTTATTGAAATTGTGTTTATACATTTTTGTATGTTATTTGATATTAGTGTGATTTTGTATTAGAAACATTGATTATGAAATGAATTTTCCCAAAGTTAATTAAATATTATTTTCCATTGTAGCGAGCATTCTTAATATAAAAAAAATAAAATTTGTTTAATTGTACCCTAGTTAATGTTATGGTAAGATGAGTTATAAAAATTAATATTTGTTAACCAATTAATATGCCGCCAAAATGTCACGTAAAGTAGGTGGCATTATAAAATGTGGGTAAGTACCAACTTTCATTTTCCTATTGCCAGAAAATAGAAAAGAAACACCCCAATCAAAAAATATACAAATGTCAAGTATTATATTTAACAACTCACCTGTGTCCTTGTAAAGTTCACCATCTTCATCATAAATTGCGTAATACGGATCATATTGCTCCGGAGCGTAGCTCTGGGAGCCGTTGTATAGCATTTTCGGCTTCGGACTTGCTGAATAAGACGCTGGGGTCACACTTTCTGTCGGCTCCAGGCTAAAGGTGATAAAAATATTACAATAAACTCCTTTTCATTGAATTTATCGCTTAGCTTTTAAGTTTTTTTTTTTTTCATCAAAAATTCTAGTCAGTCACCATAACCACGATATCAAAGAGAAATATAATATCAAAGAGCCTCCATAATTGAGTCTAGTCATTAGTTTTAGTCAGTGTTAAGTAAAGTGTGTTTATGTACAAAGTCGATGTTAGTTGATATTTAGTCGCTGATTTACCTGTTTGTCCTACCGTCATGTCTTGTCTTTGTTGTGAAACGGGTTTCTTGTTTGTGGCTGTCGCGCGGTGTAGTGAACCGGGTCTGAGTCACAATGTTGGGATGTCTGGTCCTCCCCCGAGTTTGTTTGTTATCCTGGCTCTGAGACGACTGCGTTTGCGTCTCTACAGTAGTCGGCTTAGCTAGTCTATGCCTAACTGTATAAGGTCTCAAAGTAGTCTGATTCAAAAACTTCGGGGGCCGCAACGTGTTTGGACCATTCCCATAAAAGAACGGTTTCCTAAACTGAGTTCTGTTTTTCTGTTGATGGTGAATTATTTCATAGTTTGTTACTTCTGGTCTAGTTAGGACAGTTGGGGTGGGAGTTACATTATAATCAACTAAGACAGGCACGGGGATTTTGGCACTATGTTTCATTTTATATGGGGCTTTGGTAACAACTGATACGTCGTTTAGGTTTTTTGTAACACTTTCTTGTTTATACTGTGTAGGTTTATTTTCATTATTAGTTTCCGAAGATTCGTCTTCATAACTTTCATCTTCATACTCTTCGTAGTTCTGAGCCATTGGTGGTCTTTGGGGTCTGACTTCAGAACTAGGCATATATTTGGGTTTCACAGCAGGTTCATAATAATATTGCTCGTCTTCATCGTAGTAATAGTCGGGCATTTCAGGCGATGGTTTTGGAATTTTCCTTTTCGGTGGTGCCGCAGTTGTAGACGTAACAGCTTCGTTTTGAGGTTTAAATGAAAATAAACTTTCTAGTTTAGGAAATTCTGTTGTGGCTGTGGGCCTTGTCGTGGACTGGAAACCAAATTGTGCCTGCTTGGAATGGTTTCCCCAAAAGTGTTGTAGTGCCGTAAGTTGCTCGTTTGCAATGGTGGTCAAAGGTTTTTGTGTGGTGGGCTTGAAACTCAAATGATAAAAATTAGGTTTAATACTCGATACTAAATAAGGTTTTCCAGTAACACCCGGATGTGATTGCAAAGACACAATATCTCCTGGTTTCACTGAATAAGACTGTTGCTTTGGAGTCGAAAAAAGTATTGGTGATCTGGTGCCTGTCAAAAATATGTATGGCTTCGGCATGCCCGATTGAAATTGCTTATTATCGTTCGTTCCTTTGTACTGGGCACTAGTAAGAACTTGTTTCATTGGTTGATTAAAATTAAAATTAAGTGGTATTTGGCGTTCATCTTTGAAATTTGGTAGTCTTATATTTGGTCTGTGCGCTTCTAAATTTGCGTTTTGTTGAGGAAATTTGATTTGATACCTTGAGTCATTCACACTTTGTTTCTGGGGCTGTTGTTGCTGTCTTGATGGTTGATTAGATTGATATTGTTGCTGTTGACTAGATTGATATTGTTGCTGTTGATTGGGTTGGTATTGTTGTTGTTGATTGGTTTGATATTGTTGTTGTTGAGGACGTTGAATAAATTGTTCATATTTAATAGGCTGGCTCGTAGTAGATTCAGGGTTTTCACTATTTTCAACAAACCAAGGGCTGGGCCCACCGGTAGGCACGCTGAAGGGCCGTGGAGTACTCATTCCTTTATAGCTTAATGATTGCGACGTAGTTTGCGAAATACCACCTGCTGGTTTTGAAGAATCATTGATATTATATTGCAATTGAGGGGTTGTTGACTTAATTTCAGTAAATTTATTTCCACTGAGTTTTGCTAAGAATGCATCAAAATCAAAATTTGGTGCAGCAAAAGGGTTAACCATATCAGCAAACTTGAACTTTGGTTGTGTAAATTCATACGGTAACTCAGAGAATTCGTGTTTATCAGCATACTCATCTTTTTCAGGTGATGCATTATCAGCGGAGTCTGATTCCGGAGAATCATCATCTTCATCTTCTTCTTGCTCTGAATTTCCTCTATGATTTGCGGGACTCCGTGTAGGTTGAGTGATTGGTTTTCCTGTTACGACTGTGGTAGAGCCTTGAGATGAATCACGAAACGAGTTCTTCGTATTAGAATTGTGAGGTTGCGGATTGTTGTTAAAAAACCCTCCAGCTGCAAAAGCAGCAAAAGGGTTATCGTGATTAGTCAACGATGATATCGGTGGACTTTTTGTAATTATTTGTGTGTTTGAATTAACCGGGTTATGTGGTCTTTTTTGGTTAAATGTATGGTCCGGCAGACTAGGTTTAAATGGCTTATGTCCATCATTTTGGTATGAAAGAAAAGGGTTTGCAGTAGAATGAAAAAAATCTTCGGAAAATGGCTTTCTTGTCCCTTCGTGAAAGTTACTGTTCAAACTATTATACGTTGAGTGCCTAATATTCTGCGCATTACTAGGTATATTAAAACTAAAATTTGGTAAACTGTCGATATTATTGACTGGTTTGGGGCTAGCCCAGTTTTTTCCGGCTGATTGGAAGCCGTTCTTAAAGTAATATCTCCCGTGCCTTACTTGTCTCTTCCCCCTGTCTGTGTTATAACCATCTTCAGATTTGATATCAGTTTCAGGATCAAAATAATCCTCTACGTCATCATCTTTTCTATCTGAAATAGTCAACGCTGAAGTTCCATTATTTTTAATTTCAGATACTAAAACTTCTTGGTTTGCTTCTCTTTTCCTTCTCACATGTATCTTATCACTATCGTCATTTATTTCATTTGTATAAATGTCTGATTGTCTGTCACTCTCAGAGTCAGTCACGTTGTCGATAACGTCCACACTGAAATCAGGGTAAGTTACCACGTGAATATTTAAAGTCAGGTCAAAACGTCACCAATTTGTAAGTATTAAATTTTACCTGTAAGTTTGCGGTGCCTGAGTGACGGTAACCGTCTGCCTTCTGTCATCGACTTGTGTGCCGAAAGAGAATGATCCTATCTTGCCGTTGTTTTGGGGTATTGAAGCAGGGATTATATTCTGGTTAAGGGTTCTTCCAGGGTTAACTTGGGAGTAGCCGTCTCTGTCTCGCTGGACCTGCCCGATCGTGGAAGGTTGCCCTCGGTAGACTCGTTGCTGTCTGTCGTTTTCGATCTCTTCTACCGGCGGGAGGTCATCGATTTCCTCGTAGAGCTGTTGTTGCTGAGAATATTAAAATTTTAAACTTAATGTTATATTTTTGATAGAACACAGAAAATGTTTACTCTTTACCGAGCTTTATACATTGTAGACTGCAATGCAGAGTGTCTACACAATCTCTAGTGCTTTTACATCTTGATCAACCCGAAGACTATCCATAAAGCCGACTATTGTTTATTTATTATGTTTTATTTTTCATACCTGGTCGTATTCCTCCCGGGTGATCTTTGGCTGTCCTCTCGAGGTAACCACAGGGTTTGGCTGCACCCGCGGTGGTGGTGGCGGAGGTGTGCGACGGGGTGGTGGGGGGGGGGGATCCCTCTCGCTAATCCTCTCAATCTCTTCACCGGCAAATGCGCTGGTGGCGTCGCAGCCAACGTTGCGCGGCCAGTCACATGTTTGGAGCTCGTTGCTGAAAGTTTGAGAAAAATCTCTGCTAATACGGCTCCAATTTCTTTATTTTAATGTTACTCCAATAAAATTAAAGACGAGGCAATTTTATTTTTGTCTAAAAAATACTAACAAATATCAGAAAATACACAAAGTTACGGAAATTAGGAGATAAATTCGAAAATGTCCTTAAAAAAATTAGTTTTTACTTATTTTTATAGTCTTAAACGTTAATAGATAGGTAGTTATTATGATGATGGCCTTAGTTACCTAATTTATCTAACAACGGCAACCTCTGTCTTTCAAATTCCCGTCAGTACTAACCTGTACATGAGACCACCGGTACAGGATTCAAGTAAAGCGCCGCCGAAGACGCAGACGTAGTACAGCGTGCAGTCGGTGGGATGGGCGTAATAGCCGAACTCTTCTGGGCAGTCGAAGTCTTTGTCACGCTTCACGTCAGCCCCGACTGGTATGCTACGAATCGGGCCTGAACGGTAGCGCTGACGGTCCGATTGTGCTGTATGACATTCTGTGGATGAATAAGGGTGGTGGTTAAGGCTTGGTGGTTCAAAAATTTGTGTTTTTGAGATTTTTTTAAACAATCTGAGACATACAAAATTGATGTCTTCATTCTGAAAAAAATATATGTGTTAGTTAAGGATCTAATCTAGTCATCATACTAAAGGGAAATAGGATCTAATTAATTTTAGTTGATAGAAAAAAATCTCAAAGTTACCCCTTTTTGTTCCGTTTTTTCCATTTTATTTTTAAACCGCTGATTGTTTTTATTTGATTTTTGGAATGAAAATTGCTGACCTTAAATTTTAGACATACTACTATAGTAAGAATTTTTAAGTTTAACGAAAAGACAAAAAACCAGCAAAAACTAAAAAAAAACATCGTTTTCGCGCGGTCCGATGCCATGCCGCGCCGCTCCCTACCCCGTCAGTACCCTTGTGGCCACGGCCGAGGCCGGTTCTGTGTCAAATTTTTGTTTTCGCGCTCTCGTATTTCGTTTTATTTTTATTCAAATGTAAACAAAATTTGACAACAGATGTCAAAACAATGAACCATAACATCTGATTAGGATCTGTATGGAGCTGAAAGAAACCAATTTTGATACCGATATTACATTTATAAAACCGTCGCATTACAAACTTACCTTTTTTATTCCCACAAATAAAACTTAAATCATAGGTTACTTATTATATAGTTATATCATATCTTTGTTAGTTCTGTGGCGCCGATAACACAATATTAATATTACATTAGCACAATATTACGTGGTATACTTACTCAAATTACTTTAAGAAGGCAGTAATTTATGTCTTAATAGAAAATGTTTCCTTTTTATTTAACGCTTTTCGGTTTTTTCGGCTGTTTAATTTTTTGATGAAAAGATTTTATTTTTTGCTTTTCAGTTTAATTTTAAGGAATTCCCCCCCCCCTCACTTCAAGGTTCACCTTCACCTCAAATCACCCTCCAAACGCTGGTCTCACACCCCTGAAGGTGGTCAGACGACCTGGTAAAGGTTGCGGCCTATGTCCAGCAGTGGACGCTATCGTGTGAGATCGGCTGCTTAAAATCAAAACCTAGTAACTCGTTTTAACAAAAATATTCAGGAGAGCCAAAAAACGGGTCGACCACTTTAATTCGTTGCCCCGAAGAAACCAGACGCAATAGCGATTGCGGTGTTTGACCAAAAGTTTGACTATATTGTTGACTATAGTCACACTTAAATCGATCCCACTATTTTTTTTTTTTAATTTACCCAAATATGACAATGAAAACAATTTCAAAACATAGTATTTCACACTTAGTTAATTAACTAAGTGTGAAATACTATGTTTTGAAATACAATCTCTGAGTTAATTCTCTACTTTTTAAAGCAATTTATATTTTTAGTTGTACGTTTCGAATGAAAAATGTTATTTTTTGAAGTGCATTCATTTAAAAGTTATACAAATGATTTATTTGTGGCAGAATTAAGTTTTGTTTACTATTTGGTTACGACTCGTGGTTAATTCAGCCAAATTTGTATACTGTTTTTGTAACTTACTAAATTCCATCAAAATTTGATTGATTTTATAATCGGCGCCAAATTCAAAACATAGTAAGTCAGCTTTCAAATTCATAACCTAGTAAGTCGGTTGAGTTGCTAGGTTTTTTTATTTGTAATCCGACATGCGCTATGTTAAGAATATGTACTTCATGGAAATTTCAATAACTTTTCCAAATTGGGTAGACTTAAATTAAATTTTATTTTTAAAATTACGTTAGAAACTGGGTGTTTTAAGGTTCATATCAAATCTATACCGCCTAGTAAGTCGAAAAATGACAAAAATGGTTTTTTTGCAAAAACACCAGTTACTAGGTTTTGAATTTGGGCAGCCGAGATGATGATGATGATTATTATTATATTAGTCGGCGAGGCGCTTCTCCAGAAGTCCCCCAGAGTCCTCCAGAAGAAGGCAGGTAGTCGCCACTTACAATGGAACTGGTGGGGCGAGTGTTGAAAATTTTGCGGTTTTTGTAATCCAATCGTCGTAGGTCGCCAATTTAGAGAACTCCTATGTCCGCCCGCCTGCAGTAGAAATAACTCCAGAGGTTGAAGAAGGGATGATATATTTACACATGGTTAGGTACACTATTTACAAGAAAATGAATGCATGTTAATGTGTACAGCGGCTGAGATGTACTGCCTAGCGCACGCAGGGCGTTGCGCGAGGCGTCGTGCGGGGCGTGCTGCGCCCAAATCAAATGTATAGCAATAGTATGAGACCGTTTACGGAGACGCGCATAGGCCTATGTTCGATATCGTATAAGGAAACGCGTCGGCTCCCGCGGCGGCGCCCGCGGCGGCGGCGACCGTGGTGGCGCCTGCGTCGGAACCCACACGACATCCCGCACAACACGCCGCGTCTTCGTAAAGGAGGCCTTAGGGTGTGATTTTAGTTCCAAATAAAAAAAGTTATCAACTCAAACTATATCGTTATTTGTTTTAAATTAAAACAACCAGTAATGTTTTATTTATATTGAGAAAACACTACAAAAAGGGTTTACTTTGATATTTATTTCTACAGAGTGAAATTCATTACATCTTGATACTTTTTAATAACTTGTCTAAACTAAATCCTACATCTATATTTTTCAGAATTAAGAAATCTGTTTTATATTTCTCAGATGGTTTAAAAAAAACTCGTTATTACAAATACCTTACCTAAACGCAAATTCTTGTGCGCTGAAACGAAAATCGGAAAGAAAAATTGTGCGGTAGGTATAAACATCTCGATTTAACTTCGGCTTGTATGAAAAGTAATAAAATTTAAAACTGCCGCGACATTTCGCATTTCGACGCGCGCATGTCACAGCTGCGAGGGTGGGGGACCCTCATACCTAATTAGGTAAGAAGCTTCAAAGTACAGGCCGTTAAACGAGGATACTTGTTGGATCCTGCTAGATGAAAGTTGAAGATAATAAGGTTTTTTTTTTTGAGACAAACTGCCTTTGTTCACCTTGAGATAGTCATTTCTTCATGATCATTGTAATAACATTTAAAAATATCAAAGCTCATGTTTATGATCAGACTTTGGTTGAAGCAATATAATCTCAACATCTCGTTAGATGCCATTGTTCTTGTGAAATAAAACTTTAGGCTATTTCAAAAGTTAAAATCACATCTATCGCTTACATCTAGAAACTCTCAAGATCTTTCATCACGTTTCTAGGTGTAATAACAATAAAATCAATATCAAAAAGCCGACCGCAGATAGGTCTAGATTCCTGACTTTGATTGCTCAGGCATTCACAGTTGCATGCAACCGTCCTTGACTCGATGCATTGTTGCGTTCACTTATACGAATTATTATGTTACGTTGCTAGAAAATACAAAAGTTTTAGTTTTAGCTTATTAGAGCTATTTCAAAGGCAACAAATATTAATCATAACAAAAATAAAAGAAATAATGCTAATATTTAAAAAAATTAAGTACTAAAATCTGAAAAAGTTATTTCAAAAACCATATAAAACATAAGAATCTCGTAACATAAATGACTCTTTACTTAGAGATTTATTAATCAGGACGGACAAGTTTTCATTATCTCGGTCGAAAAAAACTCCCGCAAACTTCACCTTGTTGTCTGACATAAGGTCAAATATCATTTTAATTAATTTACCAAAAAATCCAAACATGCCAACACTGTTAGATAACTCTATTAAAATAACACAAAAAGTAATAATTGCAAAACTTCCTACCTCATGGGAAGCACTGAATATTGTGCAGTGCAACTAAATGGTCATATTTAGCATGTTATCATAACGTTTCTCAGTCATTTTGTCACGTTTACATTGTGGTCACGAATTAACCCGCTGTGGGATTTGGGACAATTACTTACCACCGAATATAACAGTATCACAACTATGATACGATAGATAGGGAAAATAAGATCCTACCGGTTCAATATGTATTTATTCAATATATCTATTATCTTATTAGTATTAATTCTGATGATGTACAATATGGTATCCTAACTGCGGGTTTTTTATAAAATACTAGAGGCTGCCCCGCGGTATTTCCCGCGCAGATTTCTCATAAACACAAAAATCCAGTTTTTTCCCGTTCCCGTGGGAATTTCGGCAAATTCTTTCTTAGTGCTCACCTACACTCCCTAAGGAATCTACATGCCAAATTTCAGCGTTGTACGCCCAGTAGTTTGGGCTCTGCGTTGTCTGTCAGTCAGTCAGTCAGTCAGTCAGTAACGGAAGAGTTTTATATATATTGATAATCTGTTACAGGATCGTAAAACGTAAAAACCAATGCAAATAATCGAAAACTAAATTATGTCTGTCAAAAAGTGGAAAGCTAAATTCAAGTTAGCATTGGCACCATTGGCACCGAGTATTCCCGATTTTAAACATTTGAAACACTTCTGTCATCGACATCGTTGAAATTTTTTAAAAAGAATAGTGGGTACCAACACTTGTTAGGATTCATGTGATGTCATTAAAACTACATTTTCTTTACAAGTCTTATATATTAGCCCTGTTATTCATTAAAAGTTAAAGAGCATTTTAGTTATTTGACAACGTCAATTTATACTGGATGTCACGTATTTACAATACAACAAACCAGAGAAGTAGACCTCGAGTAAAGCTACTTAAAATGTACTGTATCTTTATGAATAAGACGGTAGGTATGTGCTCTTCGAATAAAACCTTGTTACATAAAGTCTTATGCAAAACTAGGTAAGGAGTAATTTTCCGAAATTCCCATGGGAACAGGAAAAACGGGATTCATATGTGTTTATGAGAAATCTACGCGGATAAAACAGCGGGCCAGCCTCTAGTACTAAATAATACTACGAAAATTTCTAAACCAGAATTATCTAAACCGGCCCAACTGTTCTCGAGTTTAAGCGAAACCAACGAACCACGATACATTTTGATACATAGATGATAGTACATAGATTAATTTTAATTTACTTTTTTTGTACTGATAGAAATTTCCTAAATATGCCAAAAACCAAGCTAAACTAGGCTTTTCCCCGCTGCAATAGGAACGGGGTCAGGTCACACAATTACATGTCGACACCTGGCCGTCACCGATCGTGACCAGGGTCCGGCCGCGGGCCATCACGGCTGCAAGTAACCCAGTAACGAGAACCGATTAGCGTTACCAAAATACTTGGTCACAATACAATTACCTTGTTAGACTATTTACTAGATTTAAATTGATATGCAGTGATGGCGGATAACTTGATAGGTGATAACGAATGTGAATAAAAAGGAGTCGTCGATCTAATATTACTACAATGGAAATTCGATAAAATCAGTAGTTTATTGGGTCTAAATAATGAAGATGGAAATTGAAGCAGCTAAGATAGGAAAGCAACACATCCTGCATGTGAAAAATTGCCGTGTACCTTAATTATATTCACCCATAAAAAGGTGTTAAATTATGTTCCTTTCGATAAAAACTCTCAAAAAGTATTTAGACTAGAATTCACTTAAAAGTATACATTAACTAATTAAAAATTTAAGTATCCTCCTTTCCAACAAAAGTAGTGTTTTTTTTTTTTTAAGTGTATGTAAGTAGATCTTGTTAAGAAACAATATTGTTATATCACAGAATTCAGATTTTATTTAGGGTATTGTTGGTCAAAGTAAAGCATGATGAGGTGAAGGTTTCAATTCACGAAGGAATTCACGAAGGCTAAACCAATAAAAGACGAACAAACTATCGATTTGCACCGGACATAAGGCTGGAAAGTTACAAAGGCAAGCAAAGTAGCCATTAGGAAGTCGAAATCGACCCAGTTGCCACAACAACCGGTCTACAATAGTTCATTAATCAAGCAGCAAATTCCACCTAAGCGTCGTGTCCGGGGTGATGCAAGGAAGTCTACTTGGACCACAATTATTCCTGCTTAATTAACAGGATGCTGAGTGCACTGCTACTTCAACTAATGCTAATGCTTGCATTGGAGTGACGCAAGAGTAAACTTTGTAAAAAGAGGTAATACAGCAAGACACGACGACGGGTGCAAATGTTTACTATACAATCGCTGTTCATACGCAAATTACCTTAACTTTACGAAATCAGAGAATGACTAATCTCCCCAAGGATATGACACGAAATATGGTTTTAGGACCCTACGCTCTAACAATGAAATTTGCATACAAGTTACACCCACAGCCAATGCAGATTTGATCTTCCATGATCTCGTTTCTAATGAAAAGCTGTGGCTTGAAATGCAAAAATTGGAATTTCAAACAGAAATTCAAGTTCAAGTTGCCAGTGGGCGCAAGTCCGTAATAAAATTCCAGTTGAATTTGCAAGTGGAAAACATTCACACCCACTATCTGCAGTAGAAGCTAAACAGCAAATAAAAGTGTCTCTGAACATGAGAATCCTATAAAATCCTTTTCTCTTGAAAGAAAATAAATTCTAAATCCTTTTAAGGCTTTAGAACTGCTGCTGAGTAAATAAAATTGCATGTTCGAAACACATTTATTTATAAACAGAAATAGAAGAACTGACTAGAAACAAAGGTACGACACCTTCGGACACGACGTTCCTGCGCACGCAAAGAAATGAATGGACCTACAAAAGTAATGTATCATTTGAATATGTTGTAGATACTAAGATACGGTCATAAATTGCTTGTAAAATGTTGAAGATACAACCTTTGCTTGGTCCTTGTCAGGAAACGTATGAACGTTGTTTATAGCAGAGCTACATATAGCTTCGACGTGGGAAAGATTAAAAAGGCAGCACAATTTAAGAGCTAAGTGGATAAGAAAGAAAAGATATTTCTCAATACAATAATACGTTACTTATGCTTTATAAGGGTAAAACTATTTAAGTTGCAATTTAAACAGCGTTTTAATAACTATGGGCTGGTGACAAGTTTTGTATCATTTTTTTAATTAAACACTGACATTTACTGTATTACCTTGTTTTCATTTTGTGGTTTTGAGACGATTTGTTTTATATTTTTTTCGGACAGAGCGTAAAAAATATGTTACCAAATATTACGAATTTCACAAAATCTTACAGTGACGTTACTCTCGTAGCATATTGTACATCGGCTTTGTATTCGATGTATATTGTTAAACATGCAGCTTCTCCGAGTTGCTTGGCACCTTACGCGCTTTAAATCCTTCCCTATACTAAAAAAAAAACTACAATATTGATTGTCTATGGTCTAGCTGTCAAACGTCATTCTTTGTGTTCGCGTGGTGCCGGCGCTTTATTTTTTAGTAAAAAATAGTTTCGTTTTATAAAATAAGTGAAAATAACAGCAAAACTACACGAAAATGTGTACACAAACATAAGTCAAAGGACAGGAAACTCGAAATATATCGAAACAAGTTCCGAAAATTGTGAAATGCAGGAAAATAAAAAGCCTGCAACAAGGACGTTCGGAAATTTTCTGATCTGCAGGATGAGAATTCTTCAGGTATAATTGAAAATTAATTGGTTACGCACCAATATTACCTCTTAAGACACAATGTGGGCATGCTTTTTTCAAACAAGCCCTTTCTAATGACACGGGTGGTATACGCGATATACCGACGTGTTTGTTGGCGCATGCCTTTACAAACAAGCCCTTTCACATTGACACGGGTGGTATACGAGATATACCGACGTGCTCGTAGGCAAACATGCCGTTTTTTGGTTTGATATGGGCGTTACGCTATGCGCAGACATTTTGGCGGCAAAATATTTTTTGTCTTCTGAACAAGACACAGGCTGTGTACGAGATACATGGATGTGCTCTACAATTTCTTAAGTGTCAAATCACATAGATTTACTCAAATGAATCACAATCAACATGAGGCACAAATGCCAATAGAACAAAGGATGGAGAAAACTTATCTTCTCCGAAGCAAGTTAATACAGTGGTACTACAGGCAGGCATAACATTCAGGTTCAATCAGTGACACTGAGGGAGATACCAACTTCCCAACAACCTTAATTTGGCCCAAAGAAATAAGCTCAAACTTCACTTTTGGAAGAGCTTTTCCCAGAAAATTAAGTATACCTTGTGGATAAGGGAATTTAAACTAAACAAAATCAATTTGTTTTGGAACTCCCCATGCTATGGGATAATTCTTGCAACACTAACAGCGAGTTAAAACATAGACCAGCTGAAACTTATATCCCCACTGCGATGCAGTCAGGATCTTTGCTGTCTTGCATTCTATTCAAACAAAAGCAAGAATAAATTTTACCATGTCTAATCTAGAGAAACCATTCTTTGAATCAAGTCAATGATGTACTGGGGGACGAGTTCCTTATTTTGGCCATGATCTTCAACAGAAGATTGCAATAATGACAATTTAGTCAACACAATGCAAAAATCTATATGCAAAAAGCCACCTGCAAACCCTGAATGGGAAAACTTTATCAGGCCATCCCATTACTACCATACTGGTTTGCACTGTTGTATGGGGAAAACCCATGAAACCCCTGGTAGCCAGGAACTACCAATACTAGAACCACCATAGGGTTTTGCAGGCAACAGCCTAACGACCCAGACGCAGCCCTGTCTAAGCGGCATGCTCCTTCTGACAAATAGAGGTAAGCCATGGTGGCAAGCTTATTTCCACTTTTTTCCAGCTAAAGGAAAAATCTGTGTTATACTTTGTTTATTTTGGGTTATGTATGTTAAGGGTATAACTACACCTTTTCATTCAATAGAATCTTAAAAACTGTCCAAGAACTCAGTAATATGGTTAAATTAAAACCATTTAAAATATTTTAACATTGCCCACAGTACCATCTTTAAATAAATTAAGTAATGGATATAGTCAAAAATTTAATCGGATTGTTAAAAGTGTGACTTAATCAAGCCAGTCAGTTATATAAAAATCATGTCTAAGTAATCATGTCATGTCTAATTGGTGATCATGGTTTATTTTATTTGAAATATTTCATCAGTTTATAACAGTGGTATTTTTACACGTCGAATTTATACTTATACCCTCAAACGCATAAAACTATGTACAGTTTATTGCGCAGGACATTTAGAGGTTTAAATCATTTAAGATTATGATTTTTACATTTACATGAGTTCCAGACACATCCTTATGGATGTGTACAGTTTCACTACAGTACATAAGGAAAGTGGTTTTTAGCTTTCTTACATCAATAAAGCCTTTATTTTGTAAATTTTTAAATCTATTCTACAAATATATGAAAAAAAAAAATATAATTTTATACAAATACATATTATGTACAGACAAATGCGAATGCATGAAGAGTTAACAAAAATTATCACATTTACCCTCATATTTGCTACGCTCACAGCATTAGAATGTAATACATGGAATTTGTGTACAAATGTGTACCAAGTTTTTTGAGCCAGCAAGGGGTATTAGTAACAGTTGTGTGTTTTTTGAGTGCTTACAAGCTGTTTAGACCAAACACTTTCTATAAATGTTCATATATGTACATTGATATGTACATACATACATACAAACATACTTATCGCTACGCCTGTTTCCATAGGGGTAGGCAGAGAAAATTGATTTCTACTTGCTATGATTCTGACAAACCTTTTCTTTTCGCTTCTTTAGATGCAAGTTTTTAATAACTCTTTTCATTATTACAATGATTCAATTAGTCAAACATCTTGAATTCAGTATTCTTATGACCAGCCAAACCAAAAAATTTTCGCAATTTACTTACTTTTGACACTTCATATGTAACATTAGTAGAAGCTTGTCCAGCTTCTTGCTATGCATGGGTGAATTTTGGAAACTGGAACAAAAATCCTGGAATGTTGATTTACCGTATCTAGTGTTAATTATGTTACCAGCATAATGATGGTTATCACAACTTATGGTTGGTTCTCTGTTATGGATTATTTTTTGGTTTTTTTGCAACACCCTGAAAGAAACCTTTCTTAATTATTATCTTCACCTTTCAAAGACCTGCTTCATTGTCAGATAATATAGAAACGGAGATATGCTCTAGCAATACCGGCTTAAAATATCAGTACTACTACTGTCATTTGAAGAAATTATAATTGAGTCCTCAGCGGTGAGCATTGAGCAAACTCAATACAATAATAAAAATAACAATGATCCATTCTTTGTTTTCTGTTCCATATAAATGCACATTCCTCCTAAGAATGTTAATTCAGGTGCTTCAAATTTTTATAAATTTGATTTTATGTTGAATGGTGGCTCTAAAATAGGGGATGATGATTGTATTATGAAGACCTACCACCATTGCCATATTAATGTCATTGTTTATTTATATTATAAATAAATATAATATTACATGAGATATGATTAAAGTATTGAATGTGAATGACAGTTAAAAGAATAGTATCCTAATGATAATTTAAACCAAAAAACATGTTACTAGCTTTAAGTAGCTACTGCTACACAGAACAAATATTGACTTACTAGTCATGTTACTAGCTTTAAGTAGTTACTGCTACACAGAAAAAGTATTAACTTACTAGTCATGTTACTAGCTTTAAGTAGCTACTGCTACACAGAACAAGTATTAACTTACTAGTCATGTTACAAGCTTTAAGTAGCTACTGCTACACAGAACAAGTATTCACTTTTAAAAAGTAAAGTACTAGAACTAAATAAATACAGACTTCAATATACATAAAGTTACACTGATATTGTTAAGACATTGAGTCTTAGATTTTTTTGTAAACCAAATTAAATTAATCAAAGCTTTTGAACGTGAAAAAACTTCTGTTCTGTAAAACTTCTGTGAGATTTTGAGAAAATATTCGTAAAAAACCCATTGTTAATTCTTTCAAAAAACGACACAAATCTGTGACCTCATCAACAATAGGATGCTGGACCAAAAATATTTTGCTATTTTGGGGTAAAAAGGGAGTAGAATCTTTTAAATAAGATAATATTTTTTGAGCGCGTCTCCTGGCGGCTTCCATCATTGGCTTCGATGATGGGTCTGATCGAAGGCGTGCCGCGGCAGGGTGCTGTCTGGCTCGTGTAGCATGACGTAGCTACGTACAATGTTTTGCTATGCGGACTGGTCTGTCCTTTTGGGGACTGTTTTTGCCTGCGCCTCTTGCGAATAGGATACTATATTAATAAAAATAATGATATGAGACTTGAAATAAGAGATACCTTGTATCCTATGTAGAATAATTTAATTTTAAATTTGAAAGTTAAGGTGTTTGCAGGACAAACACCAGCTATCTAGCAACCACCAAGTCTAGAGCTAAAGGTGTGTCATTAGACAGACAGTTGACTAAACCAGTAGGTCTTGAACTATGTAGAGGTTCACATACAACTCTATTCATGTGATATCTTTTTGTTTTAGTTAAGAAGCGGTATTAATACGCCGTTTTTGATACTAAATAGGTATTACATTTTAACTTTATTAAATTTTCTTTTAATTCATTTTCTTGTTCCTTTACTAAGGATATATAAAACAACTTAATTAAGTTTTCAAACAAATCTGTTTCAAAACAAATTTGTTGATGATGATGATAATGAATTTTCTTGTTCCTTTACTAAGGATATATAAAACAACTTAATTAAGTTTTTCAAACAAATCTGTTTGTCCTTTCCTATATTAGAAGGGGTTATCTTCGATAGAAGCCTCACAACTTTTATTTTAAGATATATTATTGGCTCTGAACATCTGCATGTTTAACAATATACATCGAATACAAAGCCGATGTACAATAGGATGATCAAACGAGCTCACCTGAGTGAAGTTCGATCATTATTGTACGAAGGCTTTGTATGAAGATGTATATTGTCCCGCCCGCCCTTTACAATTTGTAAGTAACCCAAGTTGTGAGTCAAGCTCGTTATGGCTCTAAAGAATGACGTTTGACAGCTAGACCATAGACAATCAATATTGTAGTTTTTTTTTTAGTATAGGGAAGGATTTAAAGCGCGTAAGGTGCCAAGCAACTCGGAGAAGCTGCATGTTTAACAATATACATCTTCATACAAAGCCTTCGTACAATAATGATCGAACTTCACTCAGGTGAGCTCGTTTGATCATCCTATTATATTGCTTGATTAAAGTATGATTGAACTTATTTAAGTTGTCTCGAAAAAAAATTATCAATTTCACTCTTCCAATTGACGACAAGTAGCTTAAATTCAAAGTACCTACATTATGTAATTACTTCTTTACAAGTTACAATTTTATAGGTCTATGTCCAAAATCCTGGATCTCTTCTATTAACTGTGGGAGGGTAACATTTCCCAGGACACGCCACCTGCGTGGGCGAATCGGATCCTTAAGCTGCGCAGGAGTGGGCGAAAACGGACACGACACTTGTACTTGGAATGATTTACAGTATCGCTGATCCTAAGTGCTGCTGCAATGTTATTACTATCCGTATGGACTCTTTACATGGCATGGAATACGATTGTACTTTATTTTATAACTTCAAACTAAAGTAGTAACTTGAGTACTGAGGTTTCTTCTTTTATTTTTCATCTGTTAAGGATCCATTAATAAAATTAAAAAATGGTACAGTGGCGGTCTAGGACGGCGGAACATATTTGTCTATGCTCTCGTGCACCCTAGACTGTATTACTGAAGAACAAGAGCTTTTTTGCAATACAAAAAACTGGAAGTGTTACGCCGTCCTAGACCGCCATTGTACTGATTAGGAAGGACATTGTCGTGGCTATACTTAAGCTTAGCACGTGATAATGTTTCAAATTTTGAGACAAATTTTTATTTTAAGATTTTACTTTATTTTCGGGTCTACTTAAACAATATTTTTTTTTCAATGGTTTTTTTTTAATATAATGTGGAAGATCTCCTCACTAAAAATAATTAAACACACATGTTACCCACTCTACTACCCGACATTTGAAAACGTGCCGATAATTATTATGAAACTGATACAATTCAATATAACTGATAAGATGTAAGTTGTGAAAGTAAATTCGCTTATTACGGAACAATTTGGTAACTAATGTCAAATACAATTAATTCGATTAGTCAGTGAGACAGCGTTTTATTATATAAAATGATAAATGATAATATTTTTTGTTAGAAATAATTGACCGATTGTTTTGATAAAATCTAATTTGTCTCACTATAAATAATTGCGCTGTAAAAAATTATATTTTACAAGTTGATAATAAGAAATACTATAGCAGGAAAGCAAGTCAGTTTAAATTTATAAAGCTTCTAAAGTAATTTTTGTAACAATTAGTATCGTATACCATTTTAATGTTTAAATCATAGAGAGACTCGGCCGATCCTGCCTTATTCAAACTGTTTTGCTCGTTTACGTATTAGCGTTTTATCATTTTTGGTTCAAAATCTAAGGAATATACTGTTTGTAGCTTAAATTGGCCAGTTTTAAAACAAGTATTTACTACGTACTTCAATAAATAAATAATTAACATTTTCTTAATTTGGCTGTAAAAATCTACATAATTTCTATGTAAAGTCTTCAAAGCTGCCTTTAGTTTGGAAACTGCAAAAGTCATTGCGGTCAGTCGTGATCAATCAATCGTTAGCCCGAAACCTCCAAAACGCACACACACACTGGTTCAATCATTAATAACTTTGTGGTCTCTAAAGGCTCTACTCTAGATCATAAAGCAGTGTTTGGGACAGTGTTTCTCAAACATTATATTGACTGAAACAATTTCATCATATTT
The DNA here is from genome assembly GCA_951802225.1 of Euspilapteryx auroguttella. Classification (NCBI taxonomy): domain Eukaryota; kingdom Metazoa; phylum Arthropoda; class Insecta; order Lepidoptera; family Gracillariidae; genus Euspilapteryx; species Euspilapteryx auroguttella. Next base: position 3,154,604 of record OX637646.1, read on the forward strand.
ATGAAGTTTAAAGTAAGTATTTGAAACTATCTACCATACTTTTTTTTAATTACACATTTATTTAATAAAAAGTTTGTCAAAATTAATTACATTATTTTAATTCTCATTTCAGTGTTAAATAAATACTAACGTCTTCATATTCATATCCTTTATCCCTAGGACAAAAGGGCTCTAAGAATCTTTCTCCACTCCAGGCGGTCTTGGGTTTTCAATTTATAATATTCCTAAGAAGTACCTACCTACGACCAACTTCTAATTCATAACAAATAATGTTACTAAATGTTTAAAGCGCTGTAAATAACACACTCTCTTCATAAAGTCATAGAACTTTTGGAGGCCTGCAGACTACAGTTAAAGAATCTCTTGTAAATTCGTTTAAGCAAGGCGTGGCTGTATGTAATCAAGCCCCGAGTGCTTGCACAATATTGCATTCTTATGGCTATTAGCATTTTAGTTGCTAAAGCAAATCGAATTTAGCACGCGCGAAAAATTTGTAAATTCCTAATGTTTTGTTTGGAATGCCAGAACACAAGGCTTTATTGTGGAGCAGGTAAAACTAATTAAATTATAAATAAGTTTATTTTCTTAATTTAATAATACTGATTTAATTCTAGAATCAATGTCTTTTGTTTGTGCACTAAAAACAATTATCAAATATAACGTTTTATCCTCAAACATTTTCAGTCCTTCTGTGAACTTTTGCTAACTGAACGTGCAGTGATGAACTATTTGTGATATTAACATCTATAAAATATTTTAAATTAGATATTTTTCTTCTGTTCGTTATTACGTTTCTAACGAAGGTATAAGAGAGACGGATAGAGGCATAATCCTAATTATAAGTTTTTCTATTATTGAAAATGCGAAATTTGTGAAAATATATTTTCTTGTTATTTTAAGCAACACAATTATTAAACAGATTGAATCTGCTACTGCAAGCATAATATTTTGTAGTACCAATTCTTCTTTCAAGCCTTGTTTCCTAGCTTTGTCTAGCTTTAGTGAGAGGACCAAGGTTGGTCATTAAATCATTTAGTTCCGACTCAAAACGGACACTGCGTGATACAGTCTCCAAGATAAACTTAAAGGTCAACGAACTGGGCGAGCTCACGAATTTGCACCTTTATTGTTTTATAGACAATTATTACAATAACAGGAAATAACTGACATACTAAAAATACAAAGCGAAGTATGATTTGTTTTTCTTTGTATTAATAAAATTTTTATGAAAAAATAAAACCGCCGAAAAAAAAACTGAAAAGCATAAAATAATAATCGAATTACTAAGTTCTTAAAGTAATGTAGGGTATACCAAGTAATTTTAAGTCGGCGCGCCACACAAGCAAATTCCTTAATTACGTAAAGATTGATGCGCGGCAGCGCACGAATTTTGGTTATTTCTTTAAATTTAAGGTACCTAATTTAGTGATCTTTGTACGAGGAATCTGTGGCGCCGACTCAAAATTACTTGGTATACCTTACATTACTTTAAGAACTTAGTAATTCGATTATTATTTTATGCTTTTCAGTTTTTTTTTCGGCGGTTTTATTTTTTGATAAAAAGTTTTATTTTATGCTTTTCAGTTCTTTTAGGGTTTTATTATTTTCACACCGCATAAGGTTATCAGACGACATGGTTTACAGGGACGACAAGACCGGTCGGTATGGCGATTTGTGGGGAAGACCTATGTCCAGCAGTGGACGTCTTTCGGCTGATTTTATTTAATTTCAAAAGATATTGTAAGTAGGTATCAAAAGTTATAGTGTAACACGGAAATGCAACCTGTGAGTGGATATATCGACCCGCCGACCATAAAGTCACCCCTATTTTCCCACCCTTAGGGTGGGAATTTTATTTCCAAATTTTTATGGGACCAACTTCAAGGTATGCTCTGTCGATTAAAAAAAGAATTATCAAAATTGGACTACTCTGTAAAAAGTTATGCGTGATCATACATTAAAAAAAATATATATATATATACGTGTCGAATTGAGTACCTCCTCCTTTTTTTTTCGTCGGTCAAAAATATTTTTCGAATTAGTAGTCTTTTGTAAGCTGGGAGTCGCAGGTTCGAATCTTATGTCATCCATCCCATGAGGTGGGGGACTTTTATGTTGAGCAGTGGATTTCTTTACTTAAGAGCCATCCACTGCTGAACATAAAACTCTCCCACTGATGTAGCTGGTCTTTTGCAACCCTCATCCTGTCTTTACAAACTTTACAAAGGTCACTTGAGTTTTCTGACCATCTTGATAGAGGCCTACTTACTCTGCGTCTTCTGTTCGCCACTTAAGGGCCTTTCAGCCTTATTGGCTGCTCCGTGGCTCAGTTGGCAGTGATGTGGACTGAGTAAGCGTGTGCACCTGGGTTCGATTCCCGGGCGGGGCAATATTGATATGACGAATATCGATATTTGTTTCCGGTCTGGGTGTAATGTTCGCCTCTGTGTGTGTTTCGGGTACCCTAGATACAGGTTCTTCTTAGTTAGGGGCTCTGAGTGTGATGTGTTATTATTATTAGACCCTTTTTATGTCAATCTATGAATCCTGCGGTTAATAAATATATTAGTAAGTAATTATTTTGTTATTTATATTTATGTATACTAATTATTGGACGTAAATTTATTAACAATTTCAAACGGGTACAACAGGTATTATAAATTAAATTTAATTCTTATTTTATCCGGTCTTAAATCTCTAAATGGGCCTATGAAAAAGTGGTCTAGTCTTACGGAAGCAATCAATGAAATATCACTTGTTCTATTGGCCTTGATACAAAAAACATTTTTTATAATTCACTATCAATAAAGTTAGGTAGAATACCTAATATATCAAAGGTTTTTTATTATTATGTCCTAACCGACCGCATTTTTTTAAGTGTGGTTTTTTTTCAGCGTATTTACCAGTACTATTGTGGTAAACCGGCAAGCTACACACAGGGATATGGGTAAAATTTGCCTTGCTGACAGTTGACTTGAGCCTTAAAAATAATGATTAAATTGATATGTTGGGTGCCTAAAAAAAGATATTGCCAAGCCAAACAAACAAGTTTATTTTCTGGTTCTCCTTTCGCTCCCCTTCTGTATACTAAGGGTTCCTTTACATCTTCTCCAAGACTTCTTTTATCTTTTATTGTAATGTTATTTTCTGTTCTAAGAGGGTTATTGTTATACTGTCCCGCAGTGACAGGCTGGATTGGGAAAGAATTATAATAACACATAATAACACATCACACTCAGAGCCCCTAACTAGGAAGAACCTGTATCTAGGGTTCCCGAAACACATACAGAGACAAACATCACACCCAGACCGGAAACAAACATCGATATTCATCATATCAATATTCGCCCCGCCCGGGAATCGAACCCGGGTGCACTCGCTTCTCAGTCCACATCACTGCCAACTGAGCCACGGAGCAGTCAAATTTTCAGTCAATTTTCAAAAACAAAAAATAGAGACTGCTCTTTATCAAAGTCCGATTACTAAAATAACATGTTATCAAAAAGTTTTAAATCAATACTTAGTAATTGAATTGTTTCTCGAAATAACTATATCAAATCCAATTTGACTCAATTTACGGCTGTCGACTACCGGATACAAATTTCAAGGCTGTACCGCTGTACCTAATATATATTATTATTATTGCAATTAAACAGGTTGTCAAATTGTCAAGTGTGGCAAGTTAGTCTCATAAAAAAGGTAGAACCAAAAGCGTTTACATTCATCTTTGTAGATATATGTATGCATTTCAAGTTCCCCAGCCTTTTTACCTAAGGGGCTCTAAATATGATGTGTTAAATATTTTTATTTAAATTCATAAATCGCGTTGTGAAAGTTCTCGGTTGTGATATGGATAGGACATTGCAGGATTGAATCACCTGATTGTCCGAAAAGTAAGATGATTCCGTGCTTCGGATGGCACGCTAAGCCGTTGGTCCCGGCCGCAGTAGTGGACGTTATAAACTGCGGCGACAAGACGTGACCCTTGTCACGTTGGTAATAAAATATAAACTCGGCTAAACGTGGGTCCGGCTCTTGAGCTGCTGCCTCTGCCTTACCCTTCGGGGAATAAAAGGCGTGAGTTTATGTTATGTTATGTTTTGTTAATAAATCTCCTTTTAGGTAAGTTGTAAGCTTTTGGTTACCTTAATCAGATTTGATTTGTGCATTAAGCGGTTCACTCACGGTGTCTTAAGCAAACGTTAAATTATAGAACAGAATTGAAATAACATTGTGTGATTCTTCTGAAAGGGCATAAGGCTCAGAGTCACGACTTCGCCCCCCAATGAGAACGATATGATTCCGACTCAGTTACCAAATGCCAATTAACAATACCATGAGAATAGACCATTGGGTAGTTGGATTAACACAGCAGTAAATATTAAGAGCCCTTACAAGGAGATATCTGTATTCAGATTCTCTTGTTGAATTAGAGCCTTTACGATTCTGTTTGCAATTGATGGGAACTTCATGGAATTGTTTCATGGGCATGGCAATTTATTTTATTAGTACCGAGCACTTCTTTCTCAGATAAATATATTAAAATATTTAAAACTAATATTCCACTTAATTCCTATTAACAAATATGTGTCGGTACCTATAATAGATATCAATATATATACAACTCTTCCGTTACTGACTGACTGACTGACTGACTGACAGACAACGCAGAGCCGAAACTACTGGGCGTAGCGCAAACCTACATGCAAAACTTAGGTAACCTAAATTTTGCATGTAGGTTCCTAAAGGAGTGTAGGTGAGCACTAAGAAAGGATTTCCCGAAATTCTCATGGGAACGGGAAAAACTTTATGTATGTGTTTATGAGAAATCTGCGCGAGTGAAACCGCGGGACAGCCTCTATTTATTTTATGGCTTATTAATATCAGCAAACCACTAGCATCATCAGCCCGAAGTTCTGTCATCCTAGTAAAGGTCGCTGGTAGGCTAGTCGCTGATAGTGGATCAGACTGGTACAGGACCGCGCCGCGGTGCGTGGTGTGCGATAGAAGAAGCCCATGCTCAGTCTGATGATGATAATAGGCTAGCAAGGTACTTAGTACTAGCAAGATTATGAAAAGAACTGCCGTTCACTCTACATGCATTTGCGTTTACGAGAAAAACAGTATTATAATGCTTAATCAAGCATTGTAATCGGAACTCTTGGTCAAAGTTTTTGCTTCACTTTGTTCGCGAGGAGTGTTGTTAATTGTCTAAACTTGCATTAGGCAATGTCCTGGGAACGTGTAGTTTTTAATGACGGTATGTGGAAACATAACGACCTCAAGACCATTTTGATCGTTTAGTTTTATGAATAGTTATTAGTCTGAAAAATCTTTTTGCTTGTGTTTTTTTTTTAATTGTTAACAAGGATCTCAAACATGTGTAGGCTTATCAATGTACTCACTCCACAGATTTTAATACGAACTACTTACGTAAAGATAAAAAAAATGTTAAAGCTCGTCAATAATCAATTGATTCAAATATCTCAAACTAGGATTTCATTTTCATTGTTTTTAGGCTCTAACATAATCATCCGATTAGAAGGTATAAAATACTGTTAAAACATGTTTTTTTAATACCGGTTTAGAATAAATATATACGTAGTTTAAACATTATAATAGATCGAAAACACACAAAAATGGCGGGTATTTTAGTTTCGTAAACCGCAACATTGCAACCGCGAAACGAAGCCTTAATTATGCAGAGCGTATGCACATAATAAAAATTACCACTGAATTTTAAATGAACTCTATGCATATGTAAATACTGTCTAAATTTGAACTGATTATAAAAACACGCGACTTTAAAGCAGTGAATGTAACAAGGTTGTTATTAGGATTGTATAACGAACGCCATACATTTCGCTTGTGAATGAAGAAAAAAAAGATTTGCACTAATGTGGTTTAGTTTGTGGGTCATTGGCATAGGTAATGATAGATGTATGTTAGTTTTTTGTTCTAAAATTAAAATGGTCGGAATAGTTCTTGATTTAAAACGAAAATAGAGATTCAAAAAAAAAAAAACGTAAATAACCTTTAATTGTCAATAGTATTCATTAATTTATTTACAGACCAATTTAACAGGGTACTCTCATATAATGCTACATTACCTGCATAAACTTACAATACAACATACATACAGTTCATATAATCTCACCTTTATACCAGAATATTGCATATTGCTCAACAATGCCTGGACACCAAGCCCAGTGCTCTCAAAATTAACAACAACAGCGCAGGCGCAGAATGTCACGACATTTTGTGAAACTGTCCGTAATAACATGGACATGGACAGGTTAAGTTTCGAAGTTAGGAAATGGCAGATTAGCTAGTTATGATTATGCATGAAATCAGTTAGTGACAATTTTAACCGTAATCGATATAACTAGGTGATTTAACCAGTAATTGATACACTATTATTTTGTTGTGTTATGTACAATCTAGGAAAAATATTAATATATTTTTATGTATACCCTGTTTTTTTCTACTGATAGGCAAATGCCTACCCTAATGTCTTCCACTTCACTCTATTCAGTTCAATTCCAACTCAACCCAATTCTTTATCAATTGTATGTTAATAGTACCTTAACATTAGGCAATAATTTGCAGCTTCTATGTTTTACAATCCTATAGAATGTTGAATGAAAGAAATATCTCATTATGGTTTAACAAAAATACATACGTTTAATAACATTGTATTACTTATAACAAGCAATTTAACACTTAGAACACTTTATTTTACAAGTTGCTACATCAACTTCTTTATAATAAGTGTAGACAATATATTTTGAAACCTTGGACTTTGCAAGATGTGTTTTTTTTCTGTGAGTGTGTAATAAAAATGTTTTTTTTTTATTTCTGCTGTTTTCATGTACCTTTCAAAAAAAATATCTATACCTACGTCGATGCAAACAATCCTCTCTAGCACCAAATCTCAGGAGTCTGCAAAAAATTCATTAATATTTTTTCCTACTTGTTTTAACAAAAGGCTTGTTTTACGAACTAATACGCATAGTTCATTTAATTGGAACAACATTCGCTAATGAGTTACAAAACAGACCACAACTTATCAGATTGCATACTTTTACTAAACGCTCACAATGGCCTAATGTCCGCAGTATTTAATGCATGTTCTGGACTAAATGATGTTTCGTGCTATGGATCGTTAATTAGAAAACATCTTAGCGATCACTCGGTTTACACCAAGCGTACGAACGATTGCGAATTTTATGAATAGGACATAAATTTAATGTTTTTAATCCATAAATTTCAAATTTATATAGGTAGTTATCTAAATGGCTACATTCAAGTTACTTACTTTCTTGCTAAAATGGCAAATTTAAGAAACTTAGTAAGTATTGCATTATAGGGTAAAATAAAGGTTTACATGGATTTTTAAAGGTATCAAAAATATAAAAAGTAAGTTAATGCTAGATAAAAGTAAAGTTGTTGCAAAGTAGGCTAGTCTAGCGATAAATTTTATCCTTATTTTAATACTAAAGATAGGGGCTGATATCCTGAGCTAAACATTAAAAATTAAAATAGGTATTCAAACAGAACTTTAATGTCGCGATTCATATAAATCGACATAATTCATATAAATCGTGATTCGTGACCCGTCGCTTATAAAATGGTATCACTTTCACGGGACGCGTTATGTAAAGTAGCTTAAAACGGATGCATTTACTAGTACAAAGTAAAAAAAAAACTTACAGTTTAAAAGGACCATTAATATTGTCTTGGAAAAGCAGATTGTAAATGTTGTTTTACAAGATTTAGATTTTTAATTTACATTGCAATTTTATTTTATTGTTTGGTCGAACAAGTATCAGTCTTTAGAGACATGATAAATGTTTAAATAGTGTTTAGCGGAACGAAGTAATTTTATCCCTAAAAATATTATTAGTTAAACACGTAACGAAATAGTACTGTTTCAATACAATACATACAAAAAGCGTCATATTATAACACTTGGTTAAATCGAGTTTCATGCCGACTTAAAATATAAAGTTTCACAAAAAATAGTATAATTTATAGGCTTGCTATTAAACTAACTATCCAATTGTGAAGTTTCATCAATTCCGAACAGTAAAGTTTTCTCAGGAAAGTAAAAAAAATCATTTACATAGGTACTCAAACACTAATTTAAGTGAAATTATTTGATTGTCATTGTAAGATCATTATCGCCATCAAGGAGTTAGAAAAAGGCGATACAATGATATAATTTTTTTACATTACGTTATCAAATGCCGCGTCAGTCATATGTCGGAAATGTCCAGCGGGTCATAGAGGTCATACGACTACTGCAAGAGGACATAGTATCTGGCTCATTATACAACAGTTAAATTTAAGGATTACTTCCTTACTAGGCTTTTTATGCAAACGTTACTTTGCAAAAAAACAAAAATGTAACGTAACGTAATCTTGCATTGTATCGACATAAGATTTTATAGAATTAAAACATATATGAGGAAAATCCGTCAAAGGAGAACGGTCATCGCCTAACAAAAATACCCAGGCCCGACAGTAACGAGACATATCTCATATTTTTTTGTTAATTTTTATGAAGTAGAAAAAAAATATTTTTATATTCAAAAACTATGGCTAACACCAAAAATTTGCTTTGTGCTTTTATTAAGGCGTTATATTGAAAAATATATATAAATCCGAGTTTGAAAGTGAGGGTCGAAAATTAACGCGGTTCACAGTTGAGGGCGATTTGTTCTTGTCCAACATCATAGCTGGGTTACTTTAGGATTTATCACTGATATAGATATTCCATATTTACCCTATTCTTCTGTTAAGCTGTCAAAATCTGGGTAACATTCGAAAAACTTTCAGGTCAAAATGTTTCCTCAAGTCACGGTTTTTATTACAAAATATCAATTCATTTAGTTCTATCCAAAATTATATTTTGTAACAAAATCTATAAATTTGATCTGGTTCACGTCTTTTATTGTATTCCGTAAACAATGCCTCTGTTTATTGCAACTTTTCTTTGTTACGTCTGGCTTTCTTATTAAATTACTTGAGATTTTGGAGAATTACAACTATAAGAAAAAGTAAATAGTTATTACGAGGTATAATCTCCTCATTGTTTGTTCAGAAAGTACCACTCGTTACATTGCGATGAGAATGTCACAATCATTTTAGTAATTAAATATCTCTTTTTTATTTTTCTTGGGGCTTATTGAGGGTCTATAAATGAAAAACAGCTAGTTCGCCCTTATGGGTTTTATAACCGTGGCCTTATTTTTGCTTATTTTAAATGTATTCAATAAAAATGCTGCTTGAATAATATTGTATAAGTATTAGTTTAATTTTATGAAATATTTGTATACCTTTATGGTAGGACATAGCGCTCTCTAGTATGATATTGTAACAACCTCTGTATGTACCTATGTTTACGAATAAATACTTTGACTTTAAAAATAATTATTATTAATTTTGATCTAACCGTATTCCTAAATTATTTGTAAATAATTTTAGCATGTTACCATACAAGTATAAGTACCTAATTAGCGTAAAACAGCTAACAAACATTCTAAACATATCAAGAATTCAAGAGCGATATACGAAGAAGAATATTTCTTCGGGTCATCCAAATATGGACGTTAATGACAGGAAGAAAATATCTACTGCAAATCATTCCGTTTCGATAATTATTGGCAAATTCCATTAACTAAATGTAAGATGCAGAGTAGAGTTGCGGAAATTAATAAATTTTTCTGCCTCACTCTTTTGACTTTTCTTCGATGTATGATATAAATGTGCAATTGTGCCACGTCAGTGTGGCGGGAAATTTAAATAAATAGAATATTAATTTGAATAAATTGCATTTTTTTGTTAATCAAACCCAAAACTTATATTTTTGTTTTTCTTTTCAATTGTTTTATTTTTACTCCGAATGTGTTTGCGAGAAAATAACTAAATAATGACTTCTTACAAACAAAAAATAGGAATTATCTCAATTTAATTGTGTATTTAACAAAGCCTTGGCGGGTAAGTAGGTACAGTCACAAATCGCTGCGACACGTTTTAAAGAAGCCGGCAGAGACAAGGTTGGTTCAAGTCACCTTGTCTAATGTCTGGTTTTGTGTGATATATTGCCAAGGTACTCAATTCTCAACCAATAATTTATAAACGCATAGCCCTTTTCTTTGCCTAAAAACTCCCGTGTTGATAATTGAAATGTGGCACCGCACCACCCTCGGAGTTAGGTCAGATATTATGTTCGAAAATAAATATTACTGAAAATGTGGTTGTAATCAAAATGTATATCCTGTGCGTGAAGAACAAACAAACAGCAAAAGGATTTTTTGCCGCAAAGCAAAAAAAAAATAGTCCGCCTTTGGTTTCCTAACTAAAAATACAACTGCAACAAAAGATTGTCTTGTAGTTTTATATTATACGAGCTATCCCGGCTTACTTCGTTACGCCATAGAATATAGATACTTCTAAAGACTTGGCTCTATAGACTATGTTCTTTTGACTGCCCAGAATGGGCCAATAAAAAAACAAACAACAACAACAAACCACCTGTCAAAATATGTAAACAACGGAAAAAATATTGCACCTTAGGTTACATTATTTGAGTTTAAGTAAGGATCCCTACATTTTTTGAAAATCTAATATAGCCTATGTCACTCGGGGATAATGTAGCTTTCTACCAGTGAAAGAATTTTTTAAATCGTCTCAGTATATCCGGAGCCTATTCGTTACAAACAAACAAAAAAATCTTTCCTCTTTATAATATTGGTATAGATTTTTGAAGTATTAAAAGAGTCCTTGAAAGTGTGCTACACCTATGTTAGATGATGAATTCCATTTTGCTCAATGTCAATAGATCAAGGTAAAGGTAGGATCAATAATTATTTGATTAAGTATATTATCATGAAAAGTAAGTAAGTAGGTGTATTAAAATTATAATTTTTTTAAAATGTATTTGCTTTGCCTTTGCTGCTTAAACGATTTTAATAGGTAGTTTTAAAAAAATAGGAAAATGTAAGTACTTTAATCTCGCACAGAAAATTATGTTTACTTATCAATAAAAGTGAGAAATTAAACAACTTCATCAAATTTTAATGTAATTATAGGACTAGATACGTAAAACATTACGATTGTGAATTCGTATTAATGATAATGTTTATAAAACACATAATATTATTGTGTCTTTTATTAAAGAGCACTTTAGTAATAAAATACGAATAAGTAAGTACTGCTGTAATAGCTTTTAATTACTTTGTACCGGTGAGAGTTACCTAATATTACGTTGTCTTTTTACTAGACAACGGAATCGCATACACTGTAGAGCATGCTTGACGATGGAACTGTGCATGTTTTACATGCTACACAAAAATATAAACAAAATTTTGACTAAATTCACAAAATTATTAGTTTGACTAAGAAACTTCACAAAAAAAATTTTAGATCAGTGCACGAGATAGTTTTTTGTTTATCTTATTTTAAAGTCGCCAACAATAATTTTAGTGCCCAAAATCTACAACTAACAAAATTTAGTATAAGTATTAGGCGATATTTAAAAAAAAAGTAAATACATAGAGCAAGCTTCAGTTAAAACCATCACACGTGTGCACGGTGCATAAGCGGTCGCTGACGTGCATTCAATAATAGTCTCATTGTTTATGCTAATAATGTTTTTTTTTTGCGGAAACACTATTCTTTTGTGAAAACGTGCAATTTTATTACCGTAATATGTACGAGTAATAATTAATTACCTATTCGTCTATGCGATGTGATAACTAGATTTAGAATTTTGTAACTTAATATTGCAATGTTTAAAGTTTTTTTTTTTATAAAAACTTTTTCTATTTAATGGAAGCCTCATTTTTAATGGGAGGTTTTCAGGAGAATATGAAGTTTTTATAGCAATACCATTGGCACAATCTGGTGCTGCGTTTTTGTTTTCTTCTGCAAAAACAATATTCGTTTCTCTAGCGTTTCCTGAATACGACCACGCAGTCTCTTTCTCTTGGCTCCTTTTCGTAGTACCTATTTAACTGTGCTTCTTTAACTGTATTCCATTTACCTGAAACAATGTAGAAACATAATTTAAAAAAGAGTATGAGTAAAAAGATGAGGTGTCTAGATCCTAATTCTAAGCTTTGATTCTTTTATATCCAGATTTTTCCTAATGGAATCTTGTTCTGCGAAGTTATAAGTTACAGGTATTTTGGTAGGAAAATACGACGATGCTTGTGAAATATAGTTCGATTTGTGTTAACACTTAACACAACACATATAAATTCAGTATTGCAAGAAGGCATAAATCAGTTTCTAATATGACTATCAATTTAAATTAGATAATTCACAACGACGAAATTCAGAGAATACGTTTCATAAATCAAGTGCACCTACAAAAGCATAACTCGTCAACTGCGCTAGCGCAGTCTATGCACAAAAGACGTCGTTAGACGTGATTGAACCAAGCTACGATACAAAAGTATCATATAAAATATTACTAATATAAAAACATAATGTACATTGTATATACTTAGGTATTTTAACGATTTTAAATCGGGTGTAAAAATGTATATTGAGATAATCATTGGAAAACTATCTATTTCTTGAAATAGAACGACCTAGTGGAACGTTTTGTTGTTTTTTTTTAATTATTTTATCGTGCGTTATCTTTATATTTTCTGCTACTGCTATGATTGATTTTGCAAATTTCGAGAACAATTTAAAATTACTAAAGACAATATCAACCTTCCTTGTTTGTACCAATTTATTATTTATTTCAATAAAATCTGGCACATATAAATCATTCTAGCGCAGTCAAAAGTCAGTAAATCGTCGACTCACGCGCACAGAGATTATGGTCGCAAAGTCGAAACCAATTTATAAAACGATTTGCGATTTCGTCGCGCTATGTGGTGTGGTGTGGAGATGTATGATGAAATGTATCTGTTGTTAGGTTTTGTTAGTGCTAATGTTATATAGAATTTTCATTGTCATTTTACAATTTCATTATTATTAAATCCACATTAGGCCTTAATTTAATAATGACCTTTAAAACATGACCCTTCCTGTTACGTAATGGAAAACTTCTTAGTGATTTTTAGTTACCTACAAAGTTTTGGAAAATTTTATCAATCAATATCATCAATATCAATATCATGAATACATATTATAAAACAAAGTCGCTTCCCGCTTCTGTCCCTATGTATGCTTATATCTTTAAAACTACGCAACGGATTTTGATGTGCTGTTTTTTTAAAAGGATAGTGTGATTCAAGGAGAAGGTTAATTTAATATTGTTCATGCACAGTATAGAAATAAGTAGGGCGGGACGAAGTTCGCCGAGTCGACTAGTTTTGTATAACTTAAATATTTTCATTTCGAGTTATACCCGTTACTGAAGATTTATTTTTGTTCAGGATGAAAGATAACAAATAACTAACTGATTCAGACTAGTTTCTAAGTTCCCCTTCCGGATTCCACAATTACCAGCGCGAGCATGCCGTGACATAACTCGCGGAGGTTTAATAATCGTGCGTAATCTTATACAGAGCCAGTGCTGCGGTAAACTGAATTAATTCAATTACGAGATAGATTACAAAAGTGTACGTAAAGTCCGTTTTTACTAAATGAAATTATTTTTATCACCAGCGCTCCAACACTTCCCATGAGTTTAATAAAGGTGACTCTTCTAGCAAACACCCGAAGCAGCAGCGTCTATCGTTAAAAAACTTGATGAACATCGCCATGCTATGAGCATCCCCAACCCTCCTATCCCTCGGTGGCGATCAGTGGCGAAGGCCTAAGAAAATGTCTCTTGGCTGAGATTTTTGATTTCTAAAACTTGTCTTAAAATGCCAATATCAATAATAAAGCAAACGCTACAATGGTAGGTTTGTCATTAAAATTATCAATACGGTATACCTAGGTAGTTATCTAATACAATATCCTTTACAAACATTGGTTTAATATACTGTGCATAAAGGGTTTTACTTCAGTCAATTACAACAGGCCAGGAAATCGGCCTATAAATTACAATACTCCCCAATACAATAGTCACTTTCAAAGCAAAGACATGGATAAAATCAAACCACATTTCATTGCTTTGGTTTTATTTAGTGTGAGTTCATACGAGAGCCACAGATGTGGCTTTAAAGCTAAGTATAGAGTTAGATAAATAAAAATAGTTTTAATTACAGTTGCAATTATGAACATTCGCGTTTTTTTAACTACGGACATAGCAGCCAAGTGCTTTAGTCAATTTAATAGTTGACGAGGCTGGCAAACTGCGCACCGCCTAGCAATAGTATACACAAACACATGTACACAAAATCATTTTAAAGTCCTATGTGCTAATTTGGTGTAAGTATTAGCTATAACAATTGAATTTTTATAAAATATCGCGTGAATTTTTTTTGCGAGAAATTAGAGCAAAAACTAGTAAGATTATTAGTAGAGAAAAAAACTAACGCTTTATCTTCACCTGTTCCGTCCTGTATAGGTACTTTCTTAATAATATTATTATTAACATATAGATGACATTTTACAGAACCTTAAATCTCGGTCTTGAACGTTATTTTATAGCACGTAGAAAGGAGACAAAAAAAAGAGAAGTATCTCTATTTCTCTTCTATAGTTTCTAAAATTACCAAGCTCGTATTATATTTGTTGCCGCTTTAAGCAGCTTTCGTGTGCGCTGGCGCTTACGTATTCAATCAAGGGAATGGTGTAAGCCAACCATTTTGTGTTAACTTAAAGTAGACTGATTTATATCAGATTTATCAATAGAAATAATTGCACATAAATTTAATGCGATATTTGCAATCGTTCTATTCAAACATTTAATGACATTTTTACTAGATATGTACTTAATGTGTTTTATTTAGACTTTAGTTATGTTTAGTTACAAACCCAAGTAGCACTGAAGAATTTTGTTTAAATCGCATATATCTTAACAGTGCCTGTATTGTGATTTAACTAAATAAAAAACTATTTCATATAGTCACATATTTCTTAAAGGCTATATAGTATTCCAATACCGCTTTTTGAGAAAATAAAGATTATACAAATCGTAGGTAAATCATTTTAAACCTATTCAGTATTAATTAAGGTTTCAGATAAACCATAAAACTCTCTTTTCACTCAACTCTCATTATTTGTAAACTGAATTAAATCATTAAGGGATAGTTGTTCGACTTATACAGTCGCACTAATGCAAAAAAGATTTGCTATCCAAACTAAAAGCCATATTAAGACGTTTGTCCTCAAATCAGTTTTTGCTAGGCAAAACACAAATAAATTTTGTATTAATTATTATTTTATAAGTAATAATTGATTTAGAGGGACGGTTTGTACAAGATGGAGAAAAATTAAATTAGCAAAGACGTTAAAAATTAAAAAAAATAACCTTAAACACAGAAATGTCCCTTTCCCATAATTTTCCTTTTACATAATGTCCCTTTCTAAAATTGTATTTTCCCAATATACTGGGTGTTTCTGACAAGGCGGTAATAAATCAAAGGAGGGCTTCTGCTCACCATAACTAAATACTTTCCCAAAGCAACATGGGTCAAAATCTCAAAAAAAAATACAGCTGTTCCATACATTGGTTCGATCAGCTGACGGGGTCAATGTACGGGACGGCTGATTTTTGTTTTGAGATTTCGACCCATGTTGCTTTGGGAAAGTTGTTAGGTATGGTGAGCAGAATCCCTCCTTTGATTTATTACCGCCTTGTCAGAAACACCCTGTATATTTTCCGAACTTGCTCTAACACAGCTTTCTTAGCTAAACAAAATATGATAACTCGACGATATGACAACATTCAAAACCATTGCTGATTTTCTTATGGTATGTACTTTTGTGGTTCTTAAAAAGCAGCAAAAGGCAGTGAAATAAATTATTACAACAGTTTTTGTTTTGCCACAAGTGTGAGCAGAATGGTCTGATAGAAATACTTGTCACACACACTTGACTTTATATGCAAGCTCTGCTGTTGTTTAAATGCACTTTATTGCTAAAACACCAAAAAAAACATAATAACTTTCTTTGAAAACCATAACGCTTTTAAAGAATTCTCAAAACGTCCTTTTCGCAAAATGTGCTTTTCGCAAAATGACCCGTTCGAAAAATGACCATTTCTCCACTAGCTCAAGTTTACATGTACAAAAGGGACACTATAAAAAAAAGTCATTTTGCGAAAGGAACTATAAGCGGAAGTGATGAATACTTACAAAAGCTTGAATTCGAAATTATCCTTTTAAATTCTGCCATATAGACATAGCCAAGTCACGTCACTTCCTACCCGAATCGCCAACATGCCAGCCACAAACATAGATCATATTAATTCGTTTGAACAACCTTATAATGTATTCTGATAAACACAATTGTACATAAACATCTAATTTATGTGTCTAATAATATTGCATACGTCTATCACTTTCAACACTTACACTTGGTATTAGAAAAACTAACTCTGTTGCAAAACAAAGAAATCTTGATTTAAGAAATCAAAGTAAAGGATCAAATAAATCAGAAAAGTATTCATGAAATCAATTGGAAGTATCACTTAAATCGTTGAGGATTTACTTAATCAAACTAAAGGATCACTTAATACTGTGAGATAACGTCGGCTCCGTGCTTAAGTGTTCAAACTCCATTTTGGTCGAAAATGACTTTTTGATGCAGGATTGTTAACGATGTAATTTAGGTCCAGAAGGTCAAGTAAAAAAAGGCTTTTCCTAGAAAAAATACAATAAATTTCACGTTTTAAATTTTGAAGCCCACATCATCGTTACAAAAATTCCGTGCTTGTTTAGCCAACCTCCACAGCATTACCCAAAGTCCCGCATCGAAATATTTGTTGCGTGCTTGAGTGTTCAAACTCCAGCCGGCCGACCAATCACAGCACAGTACGTCACGCTACCCGGCCATTTTGTTTTTTCTGTGATGAACTTGGTTGCTCCTTTAGTTTGCTTGCAAAAACCTAATAAATTAGTTTTATTGCGTTCAAAACTAAGAAAACTAACTGCGAGTAACGTTAAAAGCTGCAGCAGGATGGCGAGTACCAATTTCAAAACAAGCAAAAGGCGTACTTTGGCGACTTTCGAGCAATAAATACTTTTTAATAATGTTCATTTCCGAATAGAAACTTAAACGTACTGATACAGGATGTTAATAAATTCTCTTTGTAATAAAACGGTTGAGAATTAAGTATATTATTATGTTATTTCTGTTTGATAGTCCTTTTGTCTGTCTTTCACAATGGTTCAACACAACAACCAAATTTTTAACAATAGTTAAGTAGGTATATTTTATCATTTCGTTATGTTTATGTTATTATTACTTGAGTCTAAATTAATTTTTTTTTTATTTCTTGATTTTAATTTCTTATACCTTTTATCATCTAAAAACAAGTTTTTTTACGAAGTAATTTAATCATCCTGTATATGGTATTAGGAGGTTGGACAAACAAGCACGCAACAATTTTAAGGAACACTGTGCTATCTCCATGGCAGGAGTGTTGTATTTCCATGAACGAACATTTTTATTCGCAGTTTTGTTCAACCTCCATTTTAAAAGTATGATAAAATACGTAAAATCACAGCATCGTAAACAAATTTATTGGCAATTCCATATATAAGACTAAAAACTATAAATTTGCATTTATCATTTCTGAAACTAAACATCTCGTTTGATAATAAGTAAAAAAACCTTCTCCTGAACAGTGTACAATATGGAAGTTGAACATTCAAGCACGGAGGCGGCGATAAGAAATCTTGATTTAAGAAATCAAAGTAAGGGATCAAGTAAATCAGAATAGTATTCATGAAATCAATCGGAAGTATCACTTAAATCGTTGAGGATTTACTTAATCAAACTAAAGGATCACTTAATACTGTGAGATTTAAATGTTACTTACGTTTGATTTAGTAAAACGATTAAGTATTAAGTGAGATTTGAGGAAATCGTTTTTGAGTAAAACATTTCTAAAATAGCATTATTTCAAATCGAACTTATTAATCTTTGATTTATTTGATACTCAACTACCCTTTTGAATCCTTACTTTTCTAAATTCAGATTTCGTCAAGTAAAACAAGATTATACGCCATTTTGAACTTTTAGAAAACAAAACAACAAAACAAAATCGAAGTGATATCGTGAAAAAAGTGTGGATTACAGTTAAATGTGACTAGTGTAATAGTTTTTACTGAAGAAATAAGTGATTATGTCATGAGAAAAGGTAATATTAATGACATAAATGATAACTTTATTTTTATTCCATATACAATTATTCTTTATTTTATTGTTATTTCAAGCTATTTCGAGGGCCCGTTTGTTTTATGGCTCTTTCTATAGATTTTACACGATAAATGGTCATGCGTTTAAGATTTTTATTGCTTACGACGAAATAAAACGGATTTCTAATTGTCATATTTACTTATAGTTTACAAATTCTTAACACTAAGTAAAGTTCTTGTGTTGTAGCATAAAATGTTCACCATATTTTCTTTACTATGATTACTTAAATTGAAAACGTTTTAAATTTTTCTTCGCTTAGCAAAAATTGCATTAGTGAAATAGATTATAAAACAGTTTTAATTTTGCATTTAAATCTATTTTGTTGCCTTAACTTAAACTTCAAGATATCGCGAAACCTTAGATAAGGAATCTGGAAAACCCTATTAAATCCCAATTGCTTAAGTAAGGTTAAAGTATGATTTAGCAGTAGTATTAACTCCCCCTTCGTATTCTCCTAAATACCGTGCCCACTTTTTCTTAACTGACCCTCCAAGCAAGTCTTAGGGATATCTTGAGGGACATAATAGTTTTGGCCAAGGCAATAGCTGGAATTAGCCATGTTGCCTTCAAGAAATCTTCAATACTCAGTTAAATCTATCGGTTGCTACTTGGGAAATAATCTTTATTGTAATAAACAAATGGAAATTATGATAAGTAGTTGAATAATTAAAGAAATTATTATGTTCAGTAGATGGCTTATTTTTTTTACACAACAAACGGATAACGCTAAGAGCTAGGTACTTATAAAAGTTTTTGATTGTACACGTTGGAATATACAAAAAAAAGAAATTTAGAACTGTAACTTTAATTAACTTCCTAAAACTACTTTTGCACTAGTAGACCCATCAACAAAAAATTCAATGAAAGTTGACCAGTTTTAAAATATTTTTTCCTTTACCGGTTAACCAAGAAGTTCTTCAATAAGGAAATCCTTCTTGCAGTGCAAACTGCCACAATATTTAAATTGATTACCACTATTAAAAATGGTAAAAAGGTCAATCCTTTTATACCTAGTTCTTTCACAAAAATAATATTTCACTTTAAAAATTTCCCAGAAAGCGTAAAGATAGCTATTGAAAGGTTATAATTTCTGGTTCAATTAAAAGTTTATTTTGTACATTATAGAGATTATACAAGCAAATAAAATACACACTAAAGAACGAACGATTATTTGTTAATTGGATATTTGATAATTTGATATTTTATAACTCAAACGTGACACATTGTACTAAATTGAGGCGCCCGATGCGTAATTTTGGTCCTGAATAATATTTAGGACAATTGTATATTATACTAGAGGCTGCCCCGCAGTTTCACTCGCGCAGATTTCTCATAAACACCGAAATCCCATTTTTTCCCGTTCCCATGGGAATTTTGGTAAATCCTTTCTTAGTACTTCCCTACACTCCCCAAGGAACCCACTCCCCACACCCACAAAATTTCAGCCAGCTACGCCCAGTAGTTTCGGCTCTATCAGCGTTATCTGTCAGTCAGTCAGTAACGGAAGAGTTTTATATATATTGATTAATATTATTAGGTTTGAAGTTTTGGGAGCCTTGACTCAGATTACTAAAGCTATAGTTGGTTCGTACTCGTCAAATTTAATATTACCCCTTTTTTCTTTCGCTCGATGTAGTGAAATGTATTTTTTCTTTATATTTTTTCAATTATGATTTAATTTTTTGCGTTTTATACGACACAGTGTCCTTGTGGAATTCCACGCCACGCACGTCGGCAGTGAAAGTGAATATTGCAACAAGCAACAATCGATCGGAAGGATCGATACCTATCAACGCATTGATACGTGCCGAAGATAATCGGTTGCAGAGATCCTTGTTACGTAAACCAGTAGTGTGTACTGTAGCCAGCACACTAAGGTATAATGAACTATATTAAGACGGTTTTAGAACTAATATGTGTTGCTTGCAGTGTAGCCTACCGTACCTGAAAATTCATGAGCAGGCAGTTAAATGGATTTTTTAACATGTTTTTCTACTTAATTTCAGCTGAAATGACGTACAATAATGCTAGACAAAGGCCCCCCACAGATCACCACAAGGAGAAGCATTGTGGTTTTGCCATAATCACCACACTTGGCAGTTGCGTCAGCAATCGGATGCCTATTTCAATATTTTTGCAGGATGCTGCAGTGCTGCCCTGCCCGCTTTCACGACACCCACGGCAGGAAACATGTTTATTCTGTAACTCAGTGAAACCATGTTTCTGTAACTGTGTGTTTATTAAGTTTATAAATATTTTAATTAATTGGTCCTTGTTCTCTACAGGAACAAGACAAATAACTGAAACAGTTATTTTCTATTATTTTATAACATTAATTTTTATATTTTTGAGAATTATAAACAAGAAATGAACCGGCACAGAAATGCGTGTAAAAACAAGTGAAGATCTATTTTACATTTTGAAACAAGGAATCTGTAAAATAATTATCTGTAATCTTCATAAAAAAAAGATAATGTACAACCGGCCAGTATTATAACCAGCCAGTATCTTTATGACAGTTCTGTCCAGAATTGTCTGCCCTGCCTATATTTTTTTTTCTTTATTCGGTGATATGGTGATATAGAATCCCTGTAACAATTAGGTAGGCCAAGTTGCACCAGCCACGGCAGCCCGCGACAGAGGCATAATAAACGCGGTCCGATATCGTTTCGCAATCGTCACAGCGCAGCGGGCCCTTAGCAGTACTGTTACGAACAGAAGTGACTCCATATATCATGAAACCCCTATCTAACTACAAATATTTTTTAATTGATGACAATGCTGAATATATTTAAAAAAAACTAATGAGATTTAATTGAACTATTTTGAAAAAAAAGAATAAAGTAACCTGAGCCACCAACGATTTTAATTCTCAATCCATCAAGACCATAAATCTTACTTAGCTAATGAAACGATCAAAAACCTTATTTTAGACGTATGTACTTACATCATAGTATACGACTAAATATAATAATATTGACGAAGCTTGAATAACGCTTTCTATTGTTAAAAGTGGATTAATTTATTAATTAACCCATAATAACCAAGTCTTTAAACAAAAACCACTATCTTCTTGTCTGTACTTTGTAAGTAAGTACATGCTGCATGAAGTTTATCAACGTGCCAGGAGTTGCAAAACCAACAATAGATTGTGCAACGGTAAAATACCAGACTCCCTTTAAAGGATATTTGACCCTTGCTGGTGTTGAATGGTGATCTATTATGCCCTACATGATATGCTTCTTATGTTTATTTTGGCAAACTTTTTGAAGTCAATTTATGACGAAACATACTGCATGTTTATTGCAAGGCAATAATTTAAAAAAGTTCTTCGTCAAACGTCACAAAATAATAGGTCCGTTTTGAAAGATGATAAAGAGCCTTAAATGTATCTTGGAACGAAACACAATTAAACAAAAAAAAAAATTAAACACCTACAGGGGGTAGGTTTTAGTACCACAAAAAAGTTAGACCGGTCTAAATCGAGATTTTGTATGACGAATTTGTGATTTAAACCTAGTCTAGTGATTTAGACCAGGTTTAACACTTTTTGTGGTAGAGCCGCTAGGGTTTCCAGGCGATTAACATTTTTTTGTTTCATTTATTTACATTTTACAGTTCAAGAAGCTACAGTTACAAAAACGAATCTATTATTTTGTGACGACTGTAGTATACACTGTGATAATCATTTAACACGTCATACATAACACAAACTCTTGTTAGTAAGTACCTACCTAGTGCTTGTAACAATAAGTTATAAAGATACAGTTTTGGATATAAAGCTTTTGGGCTTTAAGTTACTTCGTCCATCTAGGGCAACGAAATGCATAGTAAATATCAAAGATAATGGAGTTCCTTATTGCCTTACATTACTTTGTTACATAGAACCCTCCAATCGCGATCTAGAGCATTAAGCTAGCCTTTTAAAGCGAGCTTCTGTGGCTGCTATTTATGTAGATGACGATTTTTTTGTCATCGATGAAAATCGTCATCTACATAAATAGCAATTTTTTTTTAAAGCTAAAACTCTCAAAATAGCCTCTACGAGTTGTATTCTTCTCCTCTTAGCTCTCCATCTCGTGGTATCCATGACATAGAAAAAAATATTACCAATAACGTTTTTATCACATTCATTAATTTACAAAACAAATGACAAATACGTTATAATTCTAATAAATGATACAACAACAAAAAACCAACAAAATGGCCATATTTTCTCGTCTTCGAGATACAGTCGCGGTCGCGGTCCCATTAAGCGTAACACTCTTGTCTTTAGTCTCGTGTGCCATATTTTCTCTTCTTCGAGGTAAAGCGGCGGTCTCACTGAGCGTACCACTTTTGTCTTTAGTCTCGTGTGCACCAGACTATAATACTAAAGTACAAGAGGACAAGAGCTATTTTGCAATACAGAAAAACCGTGAACGTGTTTGTGACTGTACTAAATCTCTTGCTTCTTGAGGTAAACCAACTGCTACTTCTGTAGCCCGCGCATGCGCTACCAGTAACATAGCAAAGTAGGGCCAGTGTTGTTACATCACTGAACTAGATATTGATATGACTCTATTGCCATTAGACATGCAGATCATTGCAGATTGATGAACAATCTTATTGAAGTTGCAACAGAGAATTAGATTCAAATCTACTTTAAATCCGATTTTGACCTCATGAACTTTACTTAAAAAAACTAACACAGTGTTGAGGTCAGGTTTTGCAAAGCATAAAACAACCAAAATTTATGTCATCCACTCAATTCTGATTTTGAATATGGGTAGCGTCGTCTTTTAAATCAGTTATATCAAAAGTGATCACAAAAATTTGTAGTTAATTTATTTTTTGTACCTATTAGTGAAGTTACGAAAGGCTTGTATTAAAAAAATACTTTGTTTTCCTTTCCGACAGCATACTTTGCTCTAGTTTCGGCAGGAATTCTGCTCACGACATCTTTATCTAAAAAAAAAATCGTTAATGGAATGAAACGTTTGTCATAGTGAAAGTTAGATCATAGCATGCATTCCAAGTAGCCTGCACTGGTAAATTTGTATCAATTAACCATATTATTATTAAAATCCATATGATACATATTTACTTTGAACATTATAAAAGTTAAAGTTAAAAAGCACTTTTTTGCTCACAAAAGATACTTAAATAACATTATACAATTGATGGTACACATAATTAAATATGCATGCAATGGGCGGACTTATCGCTAAAAGCGATTTCTTAAAGGCAACCTATGTAATTAGTCAAACTAAATAATATAGATTTGCTAGCCGACCTGGAAAACTTCGTACAGTGGCGGTCTAGAACGGCGAACCACTTCCGGTTTTCCTGTAATTCGAAATAGTTCTTGTTTTTTAGTATTACGTCAAGGGCGCACGAGACCGTAGAAAAAGTGTTACGCTGACCATATCCGCAACAGTACGTTCTTCTACAATACTTCAAATTAAATATGTCAATAGTATGCTATTAAATATTTAAAAAAAGTTTAGTATTTTGTTAGTACGTCACGACCCACAAACAAAATACTGAACTAAAAATGATTAAATGATTGAAATGGACGGGTTGCTTGCTAACTAAGAAACGGCAATACATTCAAACTTCTGAGATTCAAACACACTGTTTTTTTTTTTTTTTTTAATTTATTTTGGAAAACAAACGGTCATTACAATAAATCTTAAATATTTCATAAAGCTTAGTTCTAAAAAGACCTACAGTTCCAAATATTTAAACAATATTACGTTAGGTATCAGCATAATTTTTTTTTTTTTGTTTGGTAAATACATAATTGTTTGTTATTTTAATTTCTATATATGTACTCATTTTTTATTTATTTTTAAGTTCCAAGCTTGCTTGTATTACTTGTATTACTTAATAATAAAACATTGGAATTCGTTAGTTTCTCAAATGGCTTCCGTGTTAGACATTTAGATTATGTAAAACTATACCAAAACCATAATCTGTATTACACGATTTACTCCACGGTAATGCACAGCTCACTTTGCGCAATAAATAAACTGCTTACGCTTATAGTATTTACGTGACGTCTGTCTGCGCATTTATTGTATGTTCACACTCTCAACAGGAATTGTGGGTAGAGTGAGAAATAACTCTTTTATATCAATATACATAATATAAAACTCTCGCAGACAACGCAGAGCCAAAACTATTGGACGTAGCGAAATTTTGCAAGTGGATTCCTTGGGGAGTTAAGGGGAGTACTAAGGAATAAATTCCCGAAATTCTTATGGGAATGAGAAAAAACTGGATTTTTGTGTTTATGAGTAATCTTCGCGGGTAAAACTGTTGAGCAGCCTCTAGTCTTACATAAAATAAGAGAGTTTTGCAGTAACCTACTTTAATAAATTTCTGATACTACTTTAGTTATTGCAATCAGCGCAAGGAAGAGCGGGAAAGGCAAAATAGGAAGTTTTTTTGGTGGTTGTTTAGATTAGACCCTGTGTCGACTTGCGCTTAGGAACTTCGCTATCAGAAAAGGATCTTAAGCTGTCAAAGCATATAGTAAGGTGCTTCTTCATTGGCTGTAACTCATTTTAGACCCTCAGCACTTATATTAAGTATCAAGAGTCTGGATACAGCAACAGTATTAGAGATAATCCGGATATGTTGGGAAAACTTAATTTGCATCGGTCAAATGGAAAATTGATTTGATCTGATGGCCGGTTTGATTAGTTTGGTCGTCAGACTTGTTTTAAATTGTACACATATGGTCACAGTTCCTCAAGTAAGGACGGCTTAGAGGACTTTGCATAAAAGTCCATGTTTATTTTGAGCATTATAATTATCTTTGTTTTGACGAACTATTAATGCACTGAAGTTTCTTTAAATTAAAAAAAAGACACACAATCGCCTTCTTTTAAGACAAAACATTGATCGAAAATCACAATGTTTATAAGTAACCTTTTTTATATGGAGCTTTTTTATAAGGCTACTGGATCTGGATAATGTTAGAAAATGCCTAATAACTATCCCTGGACAGAGAAGTCTGTAGAGGCTGTATGCTCGAAGGAAGATAAAAGAAGAATTACCTATGAAGGAAGGTTAATTTAAGTATGCTTTTAACATAGTGATCAGATATATCAATACCAAGACCACCATAGTTAATTTACTGCTAGTGTCACTGTAAATTCTAGCAAGTGAAAAATTCTACCATTTAAATTGCATAGACTCTTACAGAAACACTAGAATCCTGAGTAAATTGATGATACACGACATTGACCGCCACCTTAGAAAGCTAGACTGGTCAGGTGGTCAGACTTATAAACTGTTGTATAATAATATGTAGCTGCTCTTATGTCGAACGAGAGAGTACCTACATTTACGACCGCGTTTTATATTTCTTTAAAAATGCAATCATTTTTTTAAAATGTAAATCTCAGGATTTTCCGTTTCCGTAGGAATTTTGAGTACTCTTTTTCTTTTTTTTATTAAACTACGAATCTCTGCCTTCCGAAGTTTAGGGTTTAATATGTGACAGTCAATCAGCTGTTATTAATCAATATATATAAAACTCTTCCGTTACTGACTGACTGACTGACAGACAACGCAGAGCCGAAACTACTGGGCGTAGCGGGCTGAAATTTTGCATGTAGGTTCCTTAGAGAGTGTAGGTGAGCACTAAGAAAGTGTTTCCCGAAATTCTCATGGGAACGGGAAAAAACGGGATTTTTGTGTTTATGAGAAATCTGCGCGAGTGAAACCGCGGGGCAGCCTCTAGTCAATATTTATAAAACTCTTCCGTTACTGACTGACAGACAACGCAGAGACGAAACTACTGGGCGTAGAAAGCTGAAAATTGGCACGTGGGTTCCATGGGGAGTGTAGGTGAGCACTAAGAAGGGATTTCCCGAAATTCCTACGGGAACGGGAAAAAACGGGATTTTTGTGTTTATGAGAAATCTACGCGGGAAAAACCGCGGGGCAACCTCTAGTTATTTATAAACCTTCACACTACGGTAAGGTGTTTTTTGCGTGATTGCAATAAAGTATTTAAATGTTATGTTTTATTTCATTTAATAAATTTTCTTACAAGTTTTGTAATCAAAGAGTAACATCGATTTCCATCGACTCTATACCTAGATGTTTTTTTAACCACGTTAACTCTGTCTTTGAATAATATTATTTGTTTTGACAATTCAACGTGCAATTGGCACTTGTATTTTAAACACTATTCTAATATATTTTTAACCGACGAAAAAACAAAAAGGAGGAGGTTCTCAATTCGTCGCGTATATATTTTTTTTTTTTTCTTTTTTTTTTTATGTATGATCACGCATAACTTTTTACTGTGTCGACCGATTTTGATAATTCCTTTTTTAATCGACAGGGTATACCTTGAAGTTGGTCCCATAAAAATTTGGAAATAAAATTCCAACCCTAAGGGTGGAAAAATAGGGGTGACTTTATTGTTCACTCACAGATTTTATTGCCGTTTTGTGATTTACATGAAAACTGCTAGGTATAATTATGAGTCTTTTTTATATGAATGTTAATAATCATAATGTCAGCTGATAGACGTCCACTGCTGGACATAGGCCTCCCTCAAAAATCGCCTCACCACCCGGTCGTGATCGAACCTCATCCTGTTAGTCCCTCAACATTCACCAGGTTGTGTGGCCACGTTGTGGGGTGCGACCACCCTGTGAAGGGTGATTAGCTGGGGTCAAAAAAAATTAGCCCAAAAAAACTGAAAAGCAAAAAATAAAAACTTTTTATCAAAAAATTAAACCGCCGAAAAAACTGAAAAGCATTAAATAATTGGGAAAAAAATTCTATTAGGACTTAATTTACTCACTTCTTAAAGTAATTTTGGTTTACCAAGAAATTTTGAGTCGGTGCCACAGAATCAACGAATAGCGATCACTAAATTACCTGAAATTCAAAGAAATAACAGAAAAACGTATGGCGCCGCGCATCGCGCTTTAGGTAGTTAAGGAATTTGCTTGTGTGGTGTGGCGCCGACTTAAAATTTCTTGGTAAACCAAAATTACTTTAAGAAGTGAGTAAATTAAGTCCTAATAGAATTTTTTTCCCAATTATTTAATCTTTTCAGTTTTTTCGGCGGTTTAATTTTTTGATAAAAAGTTTTTATGTATTGATATTAAGTAAGCTTTCGAGAACATTATAAACTACATACCTATAATAGCATTTTTGACAGCGGTGTAGTTGTAATACGCAATCTCGAACATTTGTATGAAAATATAGATAGAACTTTATATGTAGGTATTTCTGAAAATGCAAACCTAGTGGAATAAAGTGGAATTAATGTTATTAAAATGAAAAATCTGATCTCAGGATTACTAGAAGGATATATTATTATCTTTTTAGTTTGAACGAAGCCCTGAGTTATGAGCATTGAAAGTTTAAATTCCCTACTTCTTAAAAATATACCTTTCTTCATAATTAAATATTCAACCTATTTACTTAAAAGGCACTGAGATACTTACGACATTTAAAAATGAGTAGGTTGATATTTATAAAATTTCGTCACAGCATCGATCGACCACCCACTTTGTTATTGATATGTCCATTGTAAAAATTAAATGTGTTATCGAATTACAAAACAACCTTGAGGGTACAACAAACACCCCTTTACCACGCAACTAAACATTTGAGTACTAAAATATGAAAGTGCGCTAATATTTTCTTTAAAGCCATATAATTTTGTACATATAAATGCATACTTAGTGATATGAAATTAATAATTTATTTGCATCAACACTAAGCCGGTAAAATTTATTTGTACATTCCATGTTCCTTAAAAATTCTGACATTATGTCGGGCTTGCATCAATGTAATTAGAAAAATATGGTTGTCGTGTGTCGCGTGAAATGGATTGAAATGAAAAACAACTCCACTGGCCACAAACCCAATCTCAGTCTCTCTCTAGCTCTATACTTATTGTCAATAGAATGACTGACCAATACGACTGACGAAGAGCTAAGGGATGAAGGACCCACGGCTTAAAGTGCCTTCCGAAGCACGGAATAGATATCATATTAATGTGCAGAGTAAAAAGAGTGAGAGTGTGAAGACTTGAAGATTGCAATATCATCAAGGATAAAACCTGAAATAATTAAATCAAACCCAAACCACATTATACTTATAAGAGTTTTTTTTTTAAACTTTGAATCGAACGTCAGTAATCGTTCGATAACCAATTTCAAAATGTTAAAAAAAAACTAGTTTCTTTATTTCTATTATTTAAAAGATTTGTCGTCGAAAGTTATAGTTATTAAACTAAGCGAAATCCGGCTTCTCTTACTCTTGCAAGGCCACAAGGCTGTATGCAAGAGGCATTATCTACTTTTGTGCTATGAACGGGGTGTGTGCAAATAGTACCAAATGTAAATGAACCTTGTAATGTTTAAAAAAACGGTCATGCAAGGTTGTCTTAATAATTTACGGCGAAAAGTATTAAGACAACCTTGCATGACCGTTTAAAAGGGGTTAGTTGCCGCAGAGTAAACAAACCCCTTTTAATTTATTGTTTTTGATCATACTGACCTAATAACTATTTACTAGAACAAGCCCTTTTTGACATAAAATGTAGGGTACTTATCAAGGTTATTATTTGTACTAATTCTGATATGATCGCTGATATTGATCTCTCCGTTATAAAGACATGTGCCGATCGATCGAGTAAGCTTTAAAGATCTAATGAGACTAATATTTTCTGCAGCAAAGTTCAAGGGCTTATTCCGATTTTGCTCCAAAACCATTGTTCTCTACAATTTTTGAGCTTCCATACATTCATTCCGATTTTGCTCCAAAACACATTTTGGTACAGTCAGAAAAGGTAGCATAATAGTAATGATTTTGTTTATGTTATAGAATGTAGAAAATAATATTAAAAAGGTAACATTTTATTAATTATCTACATGCAATAAATAATACTGCTCGACATAACAGACAAAAACTCTGAAGAAGGTCTTGTTAGGAGACCGTCATTGAACTATGTATTTCGCTAAGCTTGATAGTTATTTACTGCAGTAGGAGTGTTTGCTTATTTAGTGCCTTGATAACGAATTTTGAAATTAGGTACCAGGGCAACATGAAATAGTAGCAGGTCATGAAGCGCAACACACAAATACCTACATACCATTCCATGCCAGTTCCTGTCGTCACTAATAGAAATATTATAAATATAAGCTTTTTATAATTGAATACAATTAAACAATATTTTACAAAAGTTAATATATTTAAAAACGCACAAGTTAAAATTTTGAGATTCATGAGTAACAGCTACCTGACTTTTTCTTAAAACAACTACAAAAGAACCCACTCATCCCTAAAACAATAGCGTAAAGAACTATTGTTTAAAGACAACCAATAAAAAGTCTCGAAATGGTTCACTCTTGGCGAAAATACCGTTATTCTCGTAAATACGGTAAATATGCCACACATTTGCAAAATTTTATGTGCCTAATCAGTGTTCTATCCATCTTCCTTAGGAAAGGTTCTCCGTGATTGTATTTAGTGTTTATTTGAAACAAGTGTTACCTTTCTGACCGTACCAAAATGTGTTTTGGAGCAAAATCGGAATGAATGTATGGAAGCTCAAAAATTGTAGAGAACAATGGTTTTGGAGCAAAATCGGAATAAGCCAGTTCAAGGTAGGTACTAATCTTTCATATGACATTATAATATTTTTTTTTATATTCTTTAGGTTTTAAAGGCGATTCGAAATTTAATTTTTAACTCAGTAATAGATAATTAGTCCCCAAGCAGCACATTTGGTTGCATAAGAGCTTTGGAGCATGTCCGATTATTACTTATAGTAATAGACTTAAGCGCTATAGCGTGCTCTGGAACCCTTATGCAACTCTTATGCAGCAATTTGGGCACAATTTTATGCAACTATGAGTGCTATTGAAGCTCTATAACGGTGGCACAGAGGTGCTACTAAGGCTGCAACAAACCATTAACTCTCTTATAGCGTTCCTCTAGCACTTTCTAGTGAATGAGATTGAACGAACTGTGAATGAATGATAATTAATTTACGCCAAGTGTTTGGTTTTTGTGACAAACAGATTCACAAGTAATACAAGTTTTAAAATTCCATGGATGCTCATCGGATATCGGCGGCCATTAATTTAATATTTAGTAAGTAAGATGGTGTTATTAGGTTTTTCAGTTCGTATAAAAGTAAATTTTTAAACGCAGATAAGTTTTCTGTGAATGTTAATGATATTTTTTTGAGTAATTTTGTCGCGCTTCCGTAATTATATCAGAATGCAAAGTAAAAACAATTATAATGTAAAATATTTTCTGTTTTATCTACAAATTTTAATTAAAAACATTCCCAAATCATTGCATGTAATATGCCTGTGAGCTAATAATGCTATATCAATCCATTTTTTGTAAGAAATACGTAAAATTGTACATGGATATATTGTATATAACCTCAAAGTCAATTAAAAAAACCTAAAATTTTTAAAATAAAATGGCGTCTACAAAATACAACCTAAGCCTGCAAAATTCTCTCTAATAGCACTCTTGCAGAACTCAAAGTGCTAAGTTCTACCTATTTACGCCTTAGAGTGATTTTTATTACTCTTCTGTTACTAATATTCTTAAAAGTGATCCCCTTTTCCGAGTTGAAATTATTTGAGTAAGTGTTTTAGAGATCCTTGATTCTGCCATTGCCAAGTATAAGAACAAATAAAAATTATATTTACGGCATAGAGCTACAGCAATGCTAAGTATTTTCTTGTTTTAAAACACTTTACTTATTCAACCAAAGTTAAAATAAAGATCAGGTATCCTTGAAGATAATTGGAAAAAGTAAATATTGGTTTTAAGAAATCTAACAAAAAAAATACTTTTTATAATTGCAAAAGTGACTAAGTATGTATGATGGGAACTGAGTGTCCGGAGACTGCAATGAGACACCACTGGAAGCAAGCGAGGGAGGTCTGCGCAGCATTAGAATACTAAAGAGGCTATATAAAAAAAACTATTTGTGTATGTTTGTTACGCTTTCACGCCTAAACTGCTTAATGGATTGGGAAAGAAATGAGTAATTATTTTGCTCAGAAACACATAACAAACATTGGATACTTTGAACCTGTCACCTGTCTTTAATATTTGATCTCCAACTGGTATTAAAATTTATTATACCGACGGAACCCTCGCACATTTTTCTTTATTTAGAACAAAAATTGCGAATAACGTAGGCTGCTCAAAGGAACATTTTATTACTATTGCATTACTTATAGTAGTCCTTGCTTCTTATATAGAGCTTACAGTAATATATTTATTACCCTTATATTACTAGCAGTAGCTCTGTAGTGGATTTTGTTACTATAGGCTACAGTTATTTCTTTTATACAGTTTACAGGCGTATAACAGCTCCAGTAGCAACTCATATGCAACCGTAAGCGTTAAAAAGTATTGCTTAACTCTGTTCTAGAGACTGTAGTGGCAAAAGAGATCTAAAACGAACTATTATACAGGTTAAGGTAATACTGGGTGGAACTTTTGCCACTCTTAGTAACTTTTGCAGCTATAGACGCTTATGGAAGCTGTTATGCAACTTTAGCCTGCCACTAGAACCCTTAAATTACTCTTAAACCACTTAAAGTAACAATTTAGGCTGCAATTTCCACTAGTGTGCTAGCTGGGTCATTTCATTTAGTGCTTTTCAATATGTATATGTATGACATATTAAATAAACTGCATGTGAGTTAAGCAGATTTTAAATAAAAAATATACCGTTAATGTTCAACCTTACTCATTAAAACACGATACTGCGCTTTAACGCTTTTTTCAAGGGTTGTCAATGAAGCATAAAAAATATGCACCATAAAAAAACAGACATGTAAACTACACTGCAATTACTAAAATTTATAAAAAAAAAACATGTCAATTTCTTTACTTTCACCTTACCTAAAAAAATGTTTTAAAATTATATCGCTAACCATTAGGGGCAATATTTAAAGTAAAAATTAAGACATTAAGAGTACGCGTTTTTGACTTTTTTTGTATGTGTATGTGTACGTACAGTGGCGGACACGGACGGCGTAACACTTCCGGTTTTTCTGTATTGCAAAATAGCTCTTGTTCTTTGGTAATACAGTCTAGGGCTGACGAAACCATAGACAAATCTGTTACGGCCTCCTAGTCCTTGACTGTACATGGACTGGACGGCATGGACCGATGTCCGATAAGTTGTGATATTTTTTTACCAATTATAATTAACAGAAAAATTATCCAAATTCCCTTTTATAACTTTATCGGCCAATAAAATGCAATCTTCTTTTTTCCGTATGAACAATCTGTTCAGTGAATATTTTTTCCATGAGCCCTAAAAGAGTGCAATGAAGTATTAGATTTCATAAACCAATAACCGACAGCCCTACGTCATGACGCAATGTAGTACATACGTATATAACGCAACACCACGCAATGCGTGCACATGCAACGCGATACGTACGATAAAGTCCGACACGATCCGTACGACTTTAACCTGTCCCAAATCCAAGCCCTAACGGGGATCGCACGGAATTGAAAAGAAGTGAATACACAGATCAACACCGTCTAGGGATATTGTGGATTCACTCAATCCACCGAACACGTATGTACCTTTATAAAGCCCATCTATCAGTTCAGTCTGATAAATGGGCCCCATAAAAATACATAATATACATGTTGACTGCTGCTACTTTTAACAAACTTTCAACAAATTAAGCAAATCCAAAATATCCCTAGACAGTGTTGATGAGTAATATTAAAGGTGTAAGTCAGTCACCTCATAATAACGTTATCAGCGTCTGGCTGGAGTCCAATTCCGAATTTCTCAACTATTTTGGTGGTACAATACGATACGGTGACAGTTTACCGCTAGTAAGGACCGCACTGATAACAATGCGCTGTTGCTAACAGCTGTTACAATATCAAAGAGGTTTATTGAGAGAGAGAGAGAATAAAAACAATGGCCTTTTATGTTAAGAGGCATAGCATAGCTAAAGTAGCGCCACCCGCGCTTAACCTAAAAGCTATACAACATTGCCCTAAAAATACTAGGCTGCATTACATATCTGATCTAGTGGAATACTGTTTCGATTTTTTTAATAGTTGCCATAGTTTAGAAGATATTACTTTAGCTGTGCTATGCCTCTTAAGCTACTACTGTGTTTTATCAGTAGTACAGAGTGCGCATTAGCGGTAAAAGTCACCGTGTGCGGAGGCCAGTCTAATCGTTAAGTAATAGAGCCTTACCAATATTTCGGCACGAGTAAAGAAAGATTGATCTGTACATTCTCAGATTATGTTTGACATTTACGCAACGGTTCTGGCAGTGGCAGGTACCTTGATGATGCTGTACAGGAAAATTGCAGTGTCAGAAGTTTATTTGAAGTTAGACATTTGGGTCAAATATGGAAGAGTTGAAAAAAAATAGAGTAAATAATTTTTACGAATGTTTTTTTCACTGTATCAATTAATAATTAGTTTAAAACCGTTGATCAAATAATATTTACCGTTAATCAAAATCTAAAATGAGCTGTTTCTTGTTTTGCGTTCTGAGTATTTACGTTGCCATAACTGTTTGCTAATTTAACATATGGCTGCCTAACGTAATTCATCTCGACTCCATCATAAATTGCTCGTTGCAAGTTGCAACTCTATTTCTGCGTTGGACCTTAATTATTTTGCCATGTGATGACGAGACCGAGAGGTAAAACTGTAAAGCTGTACGTATAATATACCATTACCGGTTTAATTCGCTATTCCAAATATACTTATTATGATAATTATCCTTTTGTCCCTCATTAGGGGCATTGGTCATCATTGTTTATGTAAACCTTTTAGCAAATCCTAAACCACTACGGGGTCACCGAATAATTTTTGCTCCTTTTGTTTTTAATTGCAAATATTTTTCATTCATGTGAGATTTTGTTTTTGTCTTTTCATTGCATCATCTCAGCCGACGACGTCCACTTCTGGATATGGGCCTCCCCCACACATCACCACACCGACCAGCCAGATCTGGCTGGCTACTGTCCTGTTATCCTGTTTTAAATTAAAAACCTGTGTCATTGTTGTTAAAATACATTTAGCTTCATTTACTTCTTTCTTTGTGAAGATTGCTATTTAGTTCTGTCTAGTCTCATGTTCAATGTCACTCCGAATTTGGTGCCTCCATTCCTTTAACCAGTGAAACAGGTATTTGATATGTTAGATTTTCGTTAGCTATCTAGTCCAGTACTGGATTACTGTAAATAATCTCTGCATCATGCACTATAGCATACTGACCAAATGATGCAATCTGACCGCAAAACATACGGTCCGTGCCGAGCGTTGAACTCTGATCGAGTCAAGAGATGATCGATTACTATTTTGTCGTAGAATCGAATTGACGGCTCAATTAGGCTTAGCTAATTATGTTTGTATGCGTTTATAATAAGCGTTGAGAAATGTTTGCAAGGTCTGCCTGTTAAAATTGTGTTGTAAAATATTACTTTTAAATTGGGCTCTAGTTATGATACGATAAGATTTACAAAATAAAACACCAAACAGGAAAAAAAACTAAAAACTACTTCTTTTATTTTTATTTATGAATTTGTGTCTAAAAGAAATGATTTTTGCAATGTGCTGTTATCCTGGAAGAAATCTTGATTTCTTAACGTAATTGACCCCTGTGTCACGCCGCCCCTCATACAGCAGGTGACAAAACGACTGCTCCTGATGTCATCGCCCAAAACCTGGCCCAACGAAATTTCACACTGACGTGCTGTGAGCATGAGCGCGTAAGGTTGCACAAAATTAAACCCCGATCAATATAAAATGGTCGATTTGGCTTTATTCTTAGTAATCCAATCATTTGGTCTTTCAAAATTATGCAGTAAATACAATAAGACCTCCCAGAAAGGTGGTCATACGACCTGATAAAAGTTGCAAAAGTACACTGCTGTCGCGCAAGTAGTTCGCTGTGGCGATCTGTCCTTTGTCCAGCAGGACGTCATTCGTCTAAGATGATGATAATGATGAAATACAACAAGTACGAATTTATTCTGGAACCTCTATACACGTGTAACCTCAATCTAATATCCGTTAAGGTGTATTAGATTATCATCAAACTCATCTCTTTGTAAAATTACCCATCTTTGGTTTGCGCAATTGTGCATCGGGTGCATCGCCACCCGAGAGCAAACTATTACAACAATCAAATTTGTCTAGGTAGCACGATCTTTAATCTATTCATCGGCCCTTTGATTCTGACGAGTTAATCGAACATTTCGTATCGATTCAATTTCGTTACATCTCCGTGTGCGGTGTGTTCCGGTTTTTTTTCTCTGACTTCAGCCGATAACGTAATGCAGTTTTTCGATTACTACTCTTTGTTTACTTACGGACGTGACTCTGTATTTTTATTCGATTATCTAATGTATTCTTCTTCAGTTCCTTAGTTACCTGTAACAAGAAAAAAAGATTGCATAAGATTATTTAATGAACATGCGCAAGCGCTACTGAACACATACAATCGATATTGCATTCGATAAAATCAATATAAGTCATAAAAAGCAAATTAAATTTTAAAAAAATCATCCCACGCTGCAGAAATTCGCAACTTCAGTATTACCAAATAGGGACTGAGCCAGGAAAATTATATTTATTCTCAATAAAATAAACATACAGGTACATGAGAGTTAAGACAGGACTCTAAATATGATATTACATGAATTTGTTATTGAGTGTTTTACATTGCAATCAGGAAATTCGCAGAATTCCTCACCGATCTCTTTAGAACCGTTAACTCTAAAACATTCGTGACTGGCATTGCAAAAAGGATATTTTTTCAAAGGAACATGATCCCGTTACGGGATAAGTATATGTTTGTACTTGTAGCCGAAAAAAACAACCGAACTTGCTAACGGTTATTGAATTATACAAAACAAGGGTCAATGAGAATATTGAACCTTTACTTGTCATTGCCACAGAGAATTCAATCATTGTAATGCATTTTAGAGTCAGTTTTACTCAAAAAAAAAAACAAATAAACTGAGGATTTAAAAAAATTGCGTAGAATAAAAACCCTGAAGTCTTAAATCAACGGCCGCACTTCAAACATGCTGGATGGACTTCAGATGTCATTGAGATAGAAGCGATTGTTCGAAGGCATGGAAACGGATAACAATGATGCGGCTGCATTGTACTGTCCGGTTGAATAATGCCAGGGGAAGCTGAGGCCATGTATCTTCAACCTTGGCAAGACTTATAGTCCACGTGATGGGCTGATCGATCAGAGGCATTTGCAAGCAGGACAATAGCTGCAATCGCCTATTGGCGTCAAAGTTGTTTTAGAAACAAACGAATCAGGACGGAATCATTTCCGTTCTGTATTCGCTGATGCTGAAGACAATAGCTCGTTAGCTTGTGTGTTAGATAATACATGCTACTGCAGCACGCTTCTGCAGATCCGAGGTCTACAAACGTAACTTTTGTATAAAGATGATTTTTGTAATTTAACGCTCTGAATAACTCTCTGGGATTGACGCAAGGTTGGTTATTCTATAGCAACTTTTTGTTACAATTAGCATGCGTGGTCGAGTTTCAAAAGAAATATATAATTTTGTTTTGTGATATCTAAAAATGAGCTAATACAATACGAATGCCAATATGATTATCTGAGCTCTTAGATTGGCATTGATGTAATAATGCGTTCGTCTAAGACCTAGTTTCTCTAATTCATGGTCTTCACCTTGCATTAGGCGCTTTAAAACAACAAAATAAAATGATACATAACACTCTAATGCAGGCTACATAATATAGGTACTTATATTTTAAAACGAGCTTTCCCGGCTTACTTCGTTACGCCATAGATTATAAGATACTACAAAAGACTTACTTGCTTGCTATGTTCTTTTGACTGCCCAGAATGGCCGAATAAAAAACAAACAACGACAACAAACCACCTGTCAAAATATGTAAATAACGGAAAAAAATATTGCACCTTGGGTTACATTTTTTGAGTTTAGGTATGGATCCCTAATTTTTTTGAAAATCTAATATAGCCTATGACACTCGGGATTAATGTAGCTTCCTACCAGTGAAAGAATTTTTCAAATCGGTACAGTATTTCCGGAGCCTATTCGTTACAAACAAACAAACAAATCTTTCCTCTTTATAATATAGAGAAGAAGAAGATAGAAGAAGAAGATATAGACAAACACCATGTCCTTAGAAAATTTTCAATACAGTGATGCAACAATATCGTAGGACTATGGATCCAATAGTTTAACATAATTAATCATTAATTTAAAGATTTAATTAACTTCCCACGGCAAGATAATATTACTCTTCAAGGATTAGAATCTTACACACACACGTTTGTCGAATATATGTGTTTTAGTAGAATTAAAAAATATCCCTTAATTATTGTCCTCACCCTTCAGAAATTAATAACATTGCGTAACAAGATCGACTTTCTAACAAGTGCCTATTAGGTAGCGCAGGGAACATAGATTGTAAATTAAACTTAAGTATATTATTATAATCCAGAAGTGTTCTTGAGTATGCTCACAACTTTGCACGCGTTTGTTTTTACTATTAGGTCATCTGTAAGCATTTCGTCTCCCTTTCTTGAAATTTTGCGTTTTAAAGAACAGGTAAAGGTCAGTAAAGACCTATCGTATTCAATAGACCATGGACAGTATCATTCGGACGATTGACGATAAGGGCATTATGTTGCATGAAATTACTAAATTGGTTTATTATAATTATGTTTCTCATACTCTTCGGTATCACGGGATGGAGCCCGGTCCTTTGAGAAGCGTGCGAGGGGACGAATCTAACTCGAAGAGCCCCTTTTGAGAGTTTTGCTATATTGCTTATGGATTACCAACAAGTCACCATCACTAAATGCACAAATAGATCATGCACCCAGCGGCGACAACCAGAAGGTGATAGGAACTATCGTTAAATGATTGACATTAAATGGTTTATTGTTTAATGGACCGGTTACTGGTGCTATGGTTATTATTATCAAATGCACTAGTAGATTTTGCAAAAGCAACTAAAACCCATTTATTTTAGTGCAATTAATTCCATTATTTAGAATTTTTATGATCATTCATACAATATCGAGGCAAAAAATTAAACAATAAAATATTTCAGTTATCGAACAATGAATTTCCGTAGTTAAAGTT
Organism: Euspilapteryx auroguttella; assembly: GCA_951802225.1. Taxonomy (NCBI): domain Eukaryota; kingdom Metazoa; phylum Arthropoda; class Insecta; order Lepidoptera; family Gracillariidae; genus Euspilapteryx; species Euspilapteryx auroguttella. The sequence goes on from OX637646.1 coordinate 3,193,054, forward strand.
AGTATGGCCTATTCTTATTGATTGTGTTTAGGCTAGGCTCGACTTTCGAAATTTCATTGAAATTCCTATTGCAACATTCTGTTTACCAGTACTAATTATAAAATTTTGAAACAGATGTATGTTTTTGTCATTTTCCATAGCCTTTACATTCTGTTATGTTTATTTTTTCTTTTCTTTTATGGTATTGATATAATAAATTACATTACCGTATTTTAGAGCTTAATATAATGCCTAAAGATTTCTCGTTTAGATTACACAACCACTTAATGTGATATGATTGCCAATTTCTATTGGAGCTTCGCAAGGTTACTTTCTGGGACCACCAGTTTTTAAGTTATGCAAAGTAAGATTACAGACTTTCTTTAAATATTGAAGACTAATAAGTACTCAGTTTAACGGCATAATATCAAATACTGTCCATTGATTGATATAAAACACGCGTTATGTAGTTTAGTACGTCATCGTGTGAATTTTACCATAGGCGAATGGAAACGAAAACCCCGGTTCAATAGGATTTCTTCTTAATGGCAATTACACACGTTATGCACAAAATATTATTGTCTCAATGCGAAGAATGGTCGCACGGGTTGGCAAGTTTTTTGGCTTATTTTCTCTTAACAATATAATAAAATGTGAAAGAGTTGAATGATCCGGTTCGCTTCTTCAACACGTTTGGATTTAAGTGCCCTTGTATACTTTAGTTTTATAAGGTCACTCGGGTCTTAATCCGAGACAATGCCAGTAGGCATATTTTATACATATTCATTATGCTTAACAAAGTATGCCATTATGTTTATTACACTCTTATCAACGAAACTAAAATTTTATTTAAATTAAAATTTGCAATCGAATCCTTGATCTCGTTGTGAGTCAAGATTACAGTTTTATTTTTATATATCTGCGCTTTACATTGGCCTTTAGAATTACATCGATATTGCAAAAATAATGAATTATAGCTTGGTTAATTTAAAGATTTATTATGTAATGAATGACATTTTATTTTCAGATTGTTGTTTAATTATTATTTTTCTTGATGGGGTGGTTGAGTATCAAACCGTTTTCAACATCTTCAAAATAAAAATTTAAATTTTCAATTACCCAAACATTTGATCAAAGCACGACACGTAAAATTCTATTTGACTTGTACAATATAATATCGATATAAATACCTATTTTTAAGTTTATTTACAAACTTGATTCGTTTTCTAACTAACCCATTATATAAGAGTAAAAAGTACTTATGCTGACTGAGTTGAGCTGCTCTTTACAACATCCGTCGCTTCAAGTTCAATGTCTTCATCGGATGTCGTCGAAAGTGAAAGTCCTCTGCGGCCTTGCCATGTGATATAACCTGACTATATTATAACCAAGGCAGACGTGATGTATCAGGTGGAATCAAAGATGCTACTTCAATTGTTTGGTTTATATTTGCGGTTTGTGGTCATTATACGAATATCAGGTGGTCGTATTATTTTAACTGTTTCAATATTATTTAATTATTTGGAGCATAATTATCAATCAGATCTTTTTTCGATCTCATCCATGCCATGTTAAATAGTTCCTTTTTTTTTGTTTAGTATCGTAATACAAGCTTAAACTTTAATTTTTTCTAGTATCTTAGATCACAGAATCAGATCGTATTATTTTCTAGTCGACCCGGCGAACTTCGTACCGCCTAACCTATTACTATTTTGCTCATGTATTATACTTATAAACCTTCCTCTTCAATCACTCTATCTATATAAAAACCGCATAGGGACAGACGCGGAAAGTGACTTTGTTTTATACTATGTATTGATATTGATACTCAGTTGTTAAATTTCCTATTCTAAAACTTTTTGTACATACATTTTAAATAAAATTGATTTAAAAATAAAACTTCTGTGATTTTCTAGAATATGTTACCATTTTATTAGTATATTTGTTTGTATAGTGTTATAGTTTGTTAAATAGATAAACATTTGTCATATTTATTACCTTGCAAACCGTATAATATGTGTATCATAGTTTCACAAACATATTAATGCAACTCGAAGAATACACCAATTGAGTGAACTACAAATACAGTTTCCAAATACAAGAATCACGTTAACCACAGTCCACGCCATTGTCGTAATGTTTGGGCAACCGACAAAATTGCCCTTAATGATCGCCCCTGCTGGCTGCTGCAGTTGGCTAAGATTCTGCCTCTAATAGTTTTCTACTTACAGATTTGTCAAGGAGGTTGTTATTGAGACCTCTTTTGTCATCATCATCATATTGTGGTTATCCATCAATTTATTGTTGTCCAAACGTTTGTGGTTTTCCGCGTTAATTCCAGTTTCGAACATTGAAGTTACCAGCATTTAATTATATAATTTTGAACATGGAATTGCCTTTGTATGTAAGGCGGATAGATATTCATTTTGCTTTATGTTAATTTATTTTATCATATATTTATTAACCTCATCGCAAATTTATCAACATATTGAAATACGTGTCCATTGTTCATTTGTCTCAGCCAATGCGGGTCATTTATCAAGTCAATTTGAATTTTTATTTTTATTTTTGGCCGCAATATTCTTGAGTGGACTAGTTCGAGATACAGACATCCTTAAAGGGTCACTTGTCTCTTAGGTTTTCCTGGTTGAATGACTTTGAATGGAATTATTATAAATGTAGGTACTTGCGTTGTTTTGCTAAAAAGATGCAGTCGGTCTTGGAACGCGGATGTATTTTTTATTGTTCTTTTTTTAAATATTGATAGAATATATTGCGGATTTGTAACGTTACGGACATTGAAAATCCAATTTTTTATGCAGTCAAAAATAGTATTTTGATTACAATGTTTTCTTTTTTAAACCACAAAATTTAATTGATCATATTTTTATGTTTTAAAATTTTTACATGTTTTTAAATGCAATAAATAACAACCCTTACTAGCAGAGTGATTAATGGAAGGCACAGTTCAACACTGTTCTTTAATTATTATTTTTTGTATACTTGCTAATTTTTGTAATTTTATTAAAAAAACAATGTCAAATCATATTGTGTTAGCAGCTTTCTGGTTTAGACCCCAGCCAATATAATTTGTATATTAAAGCAGTCAAATGCTTATCTTTAAACATTATAAGTACTTACTTAGTTAAATATTTTTTTACAAAAAAAAACTAAAAGCTAAAAATACATTCTAGAATCAACTTCAATTCTAGGTAAGATATAATAGGGCAAAACTGAATCGTGAGTGAATGGACCAGGCGACCTCGGTCGACCACGCCCTGCGAATGTTACCACGCGGAAACTGTTGCACACCACTGGCCGGTGACAGAACTAGAGTAGCTTGGCGTTGATTCGTTACCAATTACTTACTTACTTCTACAGTACTCGTCAAAAATATCGCCATCGCACTTTTACACTAGTCTGCCTTTTTCGCGAAATTCAGTATATAATATACTCGGGCGTACTGTCAGTGCGTCGTCACTACTCAAACTTTTTGGCCTTTCCGACTATTTAGTAAATTTTTCAAGAAATAGTCCTATCTAGCCCATAATTATTTGGGCTATGGCCTCGGTTCTTCTGCAGATCTCTTACTTTCTGATTTGATCACTCAGCCCAAATAATTATTGCCCAGCGTATAATCTGGTGAGACGAAAAAATTAGTCTTTTATAAGGCACAGGGTTGAGATGAGACGCAATCGCGTTCCGTGTCTTATTTTTTAAATATTTTTTGATGAAAAACTCTGAAGGCAAAATTTATAGGTTCAGAATTCAGAAGTAAGTAACTGAATCGACGCTTACCTTCGACCTTCCTTCGACTTACGACACTTTAGTCTCTTAGGTTTTAATCGGTTCTTGTATGTGGTTCATTACCTGAAACAAATTTTTTAATTGCCATTAATGCTTTTATGTACTGTATTATAATTCTGACATTTCTGAAATCTAGGTCACTTGTCGAATTGTCGTCCTTGCGACATTTGGGTATGGAGCCGACTTTGCAACCACATAATAAATTAATTACCTATACAGGGTTATACAGGGTGTTATACAATTATTTAATTAAATTATGTTTTTCTAGAACATATTTTTGCTGTCAAATAATATTGTGCTGCAAAATAATTATTAAATTTGTAATTTTAAGATGTCTATTACAATTGCAAAAATTTTGAGTAAATCATTTCCAATTTTTAATTGAGATTTGTAAGTAAAAATTCTCTAAGATTAAGGGTATTTATATTTACTACCCAGTACTTAAGTAAGTATAAACTTAACATGTAACTGTTCCTACGGACAAACATAATATCCTAACGAGCAAAGGAAAGTTTTAATTGCTTATCGACGCGAACGGAGGCTCGAACGCCTTGAAGCTGCGCTAATGAGATACAATTGCGACACATAATGCTCACTTTACGTGTTAAAACATACCATAACAGATAAATCTGTGGGTAACGAACAAAATATAACACACAATGCATACCAATTTCTCAATATTTCAGCTGCAAAGCGACCGAGATTTTCGATCTAGATACGATTTTATCTCAAAGCAATAGTGGAGTGTTGAAGCCATATATTGACAGCTGTTTTAAAGCCGAATGACAGTTAGCAGCAGGTGGGAATTATGGCTCGCACGTAGCGTAATGTGTGACCTAGTATTGTTTGCATAACATTTATTGAAAGCTTTTGAAAAACCGGTCGTCTAAACGACCTTGTCGGTAGGCGGTACTGAACTGTCATCCGCATTGTAAGGAGCTAAAGAGAGCGGAGCAATGAAAAAGTAGTCGAATTTTAATAATGAAACAATAATGTCCGCTTTGAGAAGGTTAAGTTTCATTTCCGTTCAGAAACTGGCACCACAAGTGACCGGAGCAATATTTTTGTTGAGGTCAAACAGCATTTTCGGAACGCTATTATGGTGCATTATTTTAAAAATGTTATCTCGATAAAAACTATTTTAATTACCATTGTTGCCTTCGTGGAAGTTTTGATAGCAGTCTCACTCAACCACTTTTTTATGCTAAATGCTTTAGATTTTACAGATTATTCATTATCAAGATCTCGTATACAATGTTATTAGTATTCAAAGAGAATTTACGAAGACAATTTTATTTACGTTCATCGAGGCGTCTTGCTAAATTTACGGTTCCTGCCTGCCGTAATAGTTAGATAAAAAAAATCTATCAAATTTCTAATAATAAATTAGGTATTGCCCTTGGTAAGATTTGGAACTTCGTGAATCAGTTGACAGTGATGAAGAATGCGACATCACAGGTCCGGGCGAACATGTTATGATATGATGGATATCGATGTTTGTTTCCGGTTCCGGTTGTGTTTGTGCGTATACGTTTCAGGCACGCTAGGTAAGTAGTACAGTGGCGGTCTAGGACGGCGTCCGACTTCAAATTTCTTGGTAAACCAAAATTACTTTAAGAAGTGAGTAAATTAAGTCCTAATAGAAAATGTTTCCCTATTATTTAACGCTTTTCAGTTTTTTCGGGGGTTAAATTTTTTGATAAAAAGTTTTTTCTGTATTGCAAAATAGTTCTTGTTCTTTGGTAGTACAGTCTAGGGCGCACGAGACCATACACAAATCTGTTACACCGTCCTAGACCGCCACTATACCATGGGTATCTTAGTGTGATGCGTTTTTTTTTTTAAGATTTGTTGTAAAGTTATTTTTGTGGCGGGCGGAACAACAAATGGAGCAATTACCAATATGTAGGTACCTACTTTAAATTTTAGTAAAATGTCTATCATTAAATTTTCGTAGGCAAATAAAATGTTTATACTAGGACATCAACATCTTGGTCGTCGTTATAGTCTAATTACTACTCGCTATCTAACAACTGGCACGGCTGATTGAGATTTGCGTTAATATAGGGTCCAGTTAAACTACTTCCTGATTAAATTGTGTAATGAATAGGTTCCCTAGCTGAACACTAACTAACTAGTTGTCGAGTTTTTACCATCAAGGCACTAGTAAAAGAGAAAGGACTTTTCCGTATGCGCAATCGATTTATTACTATACAATTTTAAAATTTAAATAAAGGTTTTTATTTGTACCTGATTTCAATATGTCAAAATGTGTATCATCGTTGTCTTAAACATGCTATAATATGCGAACCACAGAAATGCCACAAACTTGCTAACCACAATACAAGTACGCTTCCTAAAACAGTAATGATAAAATATTAAATATGAGAAAGACAAATTTTTCATCTAGGTTTTTAAAAATTCCTTGCACAGCGTAAGGTCTAAAACAGGTTGCATGCAAATAACACACACAACTATTTACAAATATCACCCTAGCACAAAATGGGCACAGATCTTTACCCAATTTCCACACATTTTATGGACTTACATACAAACGCTGTCAGCGTAGCAAATATGCCGGTGAATTCACAGAACAAGGAAGATGCTCTCTCTCGGTGAATTGCGATGGATGCGATAATTGTTGTTAACTCTGCATGCATTTTCGTCCCTGTCTGTACAGTGGCGGACACGGTCGGCGTAACACTTCCGGTTTTTCTGTATTGCAAAACAGCTCTTGTTCTTTATTAATACAGTGTAGGGCTGACAAAACCATAGACAAATCTGTTACGGCTTCCTAGTCCGCCACTGTACGTATCTAAATCACTCTTTTTCTGCTGTTTCATAAGCTAAACCGCTAGGCTGTACGTAATCAAACGCTAAGTCAATCTAAATGTAACTTTATCAGGGCGTGAATAGACCGTTTACACCTGGCCATTAACGCGAATTAGAATAAATTGAAGTCTTAATTATACTTGCCGGACATTAAAGTTTCTGGTTTGAGGTGCAGAAATGTTGAGTGTGAGAGTAGTTAATTGCTAAAGATGCTTGCATTCACCTCTGTGCTTTTCATTTTCAGTTCGTGTTGGGTTCGGTTCAGGGTAGCTAACATTAAGAATTTCGATGTTTGTTTTCTGAGTCTGCGTGTGTTTGTTACCTATGTCTTTTTATGTGTTTCAGGCACTCTAGATACAAGTTCTACATAGTTAGTGGCCCGCTCTCAGAGTAATGCTATATTATTTGACTAGGGATGAATTCTTGTAATGAATAGCTTACTTGTGTTTTTGTTTACCATTGCACCTTTAAAACAAACATGTATGCAAATCGGACTTGTTCATGTAACAATAATGTTTTCAGAAACTCTGAACAAAAAAAAAGGAAATAAAAGAGAGTTGATAACTTATCGTCAAAGATATGAAGTAACAAAGGATAGTAAAGTTTTTAAATCTAATAACCCTACGTATGGAATACACTGTGTACGGTAGAATTCACTTCTTGCATAGTTCTGTACAATGAGATTGCGAGATAAATCTGTTGATAGACGCAGAATACTTGTGGCGGAACGAATATCACTTTTATAACAGGCATGTTTCTGAGGAAAAGTGTAATAATATACCCAGTGTTATAAGTGAGGACAGATATACATTGTTACGGGACTTTATTGCTAAGACGTAATTACCCTCTATAATTTTAAATTAGTAGATATCTGTTAGAAAAAAATGCATGCCCCTTCAAAGACCAACTTTTAGCCACATAGTCCTATTGACTATAACTTTTAAAAAGGTATACATTTTTTCAAATACTTTGAATTATTAGAGGAAAGGAAATCTGATTCAAGTTACCGATAATGTGAATACATTATTTTGTGTTCTCCATTTTTTTACAGTTTTTTAATACAAGTATATTTTATCATATTATTAAAATAATAATGTTTAAATAAATGAATTATCTATTTTGCGAATTAATACATATTCATAGGCTGAATTAAATAAAATAAAAAATACAGCAGTACACATAATATTTTCCAACATAATATACAATATATGTATTGTAGTGGAGTGTAGTTATTATACTAATTAATTTACACCGTGTACACATGCGACTGAAAAGTGTCATAGAGATGAGTGAAAAGCATACCGCTATCGAAACAGGCGGAGCGGAGCGGGCGGAAGAGACGGTGGCAATGACAAACCGACAACTTACATACACAATGTATATAAATATACTAGCAGTAGCAGCACATACGTCATATTCCTGGACAAGACATATAAAGTTTTATAATCTCCTACTTTATTCGTATTTTCCTATTCTAAAATAACACAAAAACTTAATCTTGTGATGATAATCTTATTATGATATGAAAATAGTAAAATTTTGCGTTTTGCAAAAATATATTTAGGTTGTATGGTATTCTTATTGACTTGCGCTAGTAATTGAATGTCAAAATAAGATATTTCCGTCCCTGCCCCTACACAAGCCTACACATTAGCAATACCGTCATTTGTTTTGAAACATTTATAATTTCAGTAGCGGACACTTTTAGCACTTTTGTCTATGATGGTCTCGTTTGCACTAGACTGTAATACCAAAGAACAAGAGCTATTTTCCAATACAGAAAATCGGAAGGGTTACGCCGTCCGTGTGCCACTGTACCTCCGCGGTTCAGTCGTTTGGCAGTGATGTTTACTGGGACTTCGAAGGACAAGGTTCGATTCCCGGTAAGGCGAACGTTGTCATATGTCGGATCTCGATATTCGTTTCATAGGTCTGGATGTATTTTCTTCTTTAAAATGATAGTTTATATTCACGTCAGTTCAACACGTCACATAGTTTTTTATGAAATAAGGAATCTTAGAAAATAATACTTAATTGATGAATGAGGTGTAAAGTAAAACTAACTTATGAACCAGTATTACTTACTTTAAAATAACGATTGCAGCTCTGTCACGCAACTCAACTCAATGTAAAGAGAATTTTATTTTCCGTCAATAAACGAGGCGTGCTATAGATTTACTTGTCTAGTAAATAAATCGTTGTGGTTTCACTGTTTTATTGGCATTCTGAAATATTATAGAAATCGAGAAGCCGTATGTAGAGAGTTTAAAAAAAAATGCTACCGTAGTATACTTTACCTGCGGGAGTAATATAATGCGTAGTTATTACCTGAAACTTGAATATTGTCTACACTGTTACAAGTTACCTGGAAGAAATCGCTCAGAGCGTTAATCTCGCCTTTTCTAAACATAATTTTCGTTTGGTTCGTGTTTTTACTAAACACAGGAACCTTTTACTACAATAAAGAAATATTGATCCATATTTTTTTTTTTCATTGTACAATTTTCTCCATTTTAGATACCGCTTTAGGTAAAGGATCCCAATCTAAAATTTTACTTCAGCTGTAATACCATCAGATACAATAGCTCATCAACCTAGCAACCCTATAGTCATACTGCTGTCAAATTAAAGAAAAATTACAATTGAGTATGTAAAATCTAACGAGCGATTTTTTGACTACGTATAATAATATTACTAACGTATCACACTCACTAGAAAAACTAATTGCGCACAAAATACGACTTTCTTAACATAATATTTAAGACTTCAACGCCCGTCGCTATAAAATCAATCTATTTCAAAAACCGAACGTTTTTCAGCTCCACCCTATTAATTACATAGATAGGTTTTAATGACACATTAGGCGATTGCACGTTCCAAATGCAAATTGCAACCGATACTGGATTTCGCCACCAGTAGGTATTCGTCGTTAGTACAGGCGGTGACAAAAATACCTGTTTTGCATTCACGCACAACAGTTGCAAAATAACTTCAAACTAGTAAGAAAATAATCTGAATAATGGTTTTATTGAGAAACAGTATAATGTAGAGCAAAACATTTTTTTTTGCGCGGTTAACCTTGTAAAATTTAATTAAGTATTTCGTGAAGTTGGAAGCAAAAATGGCTAGGCCTTTGGTTACAGTAGGAAAGTACAAGTTTATTATTAATATTATTATTATGTGTAACCTGCAAAATCTATAAAGGTTTATTGTTATTATTAGCAATTCTACGCGTGATTAAACAATATAGTTTCACATTTTGCGTTCATAAATTAAATTATCTGAATCTCTAAGCAAATAAATGATCAAACTATGCACTCCCAGGCTCCATAGACACTGCTGATGAGTTTGTGACCTGCGTCTAAGGTAGACCGCCCTTTCGTAAAACCAAATTGATTTTTGTGTAGGAAGTTATTAACAGAAAAGTGAGACGCTAATTGTCCAAGAATAAGTTTTTCAAATATTTTACTTAAGGCTGGAACAACCGCGATTGGTCTATAATCATTCGGGTTTTCGGTATTTCCAGATTTAAAAATAGGAATGATTTTGCTGTACTTCAATAAATTTGGAAAAATGCCTTTTTAAATACAAGAGTTAAAAATTAATGCTATGTGAGGCGCTATTAGTGTTATAATAGGTTGAAGTACTTTAATTGATATCCCCCATAGGTCTTCTGTCTTTTTTAAATTAAGTTCCTTAAATATCTTAACTACTTCTAACCATATCAACAAAACATTTGATTGAAAATCATAAAAGTATTTAAAAAAAAACTAAAATCAAGTTTCAAACTGTACTCCACTCCTGCAACGAAAACTGAATAGGTAAAGGTAGGCGGCCACGGACCCACAGTTGCCAACTCGGGGATTAAAATTTACGCTAGCAACCATGTCACGAACACGAAAACGCTTACGAAACACGTGGGTACACACAACAACCTGAGTGCTGACAGATAATTCACGAATCGAGTTCACGGGGTGGTCATTAATTGTCTTTTGAGTTTTAATTTCGCGTAGCGGCGTACTGGCTGGCAAACCGCAATCGTAAGTCACGTCACGCGGTATTAAAAAGGTTTATCAATTGGTTATTCTGAATTGCGATACAGCAGATTAAAGGCATGTAGAATTTTGAATAAAAAAAGGGTTCACGACCAATAGGATTTCAACAGTCAGAAATTTAATAGTTTTTTAGGTAAGACATGAAATAGTTTTCAGGTCGAAAATCACAAAATAGATTATGAAATGAAACAGTCAATAAATATTATTAGGCTTGTCTATACAGCCTGTTGTATAAGTTGTTATGAAATATTAGTCAGAAAAGTATAATGTGGGAGTTAGGTAAAGTCAGCATAAAAACCCAGCTCATCTATCTCCACTAGAGACTTTCCAAACTAAAAATAAAAAACTAACCAAACAAGAAATCTCATCTGCAAATCGTATTCAATCGGAGAAAATGTCACCGACCCCCAATTTAAAATGCAAATGTGTGTGACGTCACACACCGAAGAAATGCAGCGACGCCGCCGTGCCCACACGTTGGGCCAATCACCAGACCTAACTTGGTTAAAGCTGGTTACAATTGGCCCAAGTTGGACATGTTTGGTTATTCAACACTTTATTGAGTCCAAGATCACAATAAAAAAATCGTTTTTAGTCAGTCTTGATTGTGGGTTTCATTGTCAAACACAGCAGTTGGAATTTAAAAAAGTTCTCCGTTCTTTTTTTTTTCGTTATCTTAAGTTTTACGTGCTTTTCTTTCAGAGGTAGTTAGGTTACATACATAACATAGAAGCTTGTTGCAGTGCGAATGCCCGCGCAGGTATTTTCTATACATTTTTCGATCCAGCGCCAACAAGCGCTTGTTACCAGCTTTGTACGTGAATGCACCCTTATACTCAAATACTCAAAGCAAAAGCCTCTTTCTCAGACAAAGTTGTTTATTTTTAGTTTAAGTTAAATGGCTAGGCATGGTTAAATATGCAACACAGTTATCTTGTTATCTTTGCTGGATAGTAGGACACCTAAAGTGTTTTAAGTTAGTTAGTCCTAACAAAGAAAAATAACAAGCAATGTGTGGGTGTAAATCTGCATTTTATAGTTAGCTAAGAGCAACAACCTCTACAGTACCTGGCAATTCATTTATAGATGTTTTTATCAAAGGATTTATGTTTTTCGACCCTAATCCGAAATTCCAAAGTAATATTTTAATACCTACGTCATTTTAATTTTTAAATTCGTACATTTTGATTTGGCTGCTAAATTGCCATACCTTCGTGTTTCAGTTGGCAGTGATGATAACTGTCTGGGTTCCATAACTTTGATTTTATATCAAAGTTTATTTTCTAGATAAGGATGGTGTTTCTGGCACTCTAGATACAGATTCTACCCCTCACCAGATAGAACCTGGTTAGTGAGTTCTGAGTCTGATCTGATCCTTTATTTATAATATTAATTTTAAATTATGATTTTAGCTCTTTTATGAATTAATTTAATCAGCCTACAGAAAACCAGTTGGCAAGGCTTCTTCACGGTCAAGAAGTGACAAAGCCTAACATCGAGTCAATATAGTCACCGATATATAACAGATCATCCGATTTTAATACATGTTTTATTTTTAAGAAGTATTAAATATGTTTTTGAGGGTTACAATAGAATTAGTTTTCGTGTTGATTAAGATTTAGAATTAATGAGATTTAGAAATAAATTAATTTTACAAAGCTCAGTCATAAGAAACAGGGAATTGTGAAGAAGATGCTTGTAGTCTAAGATAGACAACGTTAAAACAACGTTTAAGTAAGTTATTTTAGTCTAATGTATAACTTAGTCTAAGATAAATTGCAATTCTCTAGCAGGGTTTGTTGTAACTTTTGACAATGCACACATGATTTGATTAAATAATAATAAAACATCACAATAAGAAGAACCTGTGCACGAAATATATACAGAGACGAACATTACACTCAGACCGGAAACAAACAACAATATTCATCATATCACTGTTCGCTCGCCGCTAATCGAACCCAGGTACACAGCACACGCATCTCAGTCCACATCAGCTACGCGCTACGGAGCAGACCATTTGAAGTAGTAGTGCGGAGGACATCGTCCAGTTTGCAAAACGCAACACCTGCTCCAGCGACACACTTTCGGACCTTTTGTCTTACAACTTGCGACAATTTTGCCAACTAGCCGTCAGCGCTGTCCGATCGCTCCAGTTTCATACTAGTACATTATGCAATCGACCTTATCCGCACCAGCTATTGTAAAGGTGTATTTCATAAACGTTGTGACATTAGAGCGATTATTATCAAATTAAAAGTCTCCTTATTAGGTTTTTTATTTAATAGGTTGCGACTAGAAAACCTTTGGCCAACTAGCATTGCAATATATTTGTTCGCGACAAGTGTAACGGCCTCATATAGACTATGTAAATAGATATTAGTTTAAGATTTTTGACCGACGAAAAAAAAAGGAGGAGGTACTCAATTCGACACGTATATTTTTTTTTTTTTTTTTTTTTTTTTAATGTATGATCACGCATAACTTTTTACAGAGTAGTTCAATTTTGATAATTCTTTTTTTAATCGACAGGGCATACCTTGAAGTTGGTCCCATAAAAATTTAGAAATAAAATTCCCACCCTAAGGGTGGGAAAATAGGGGTGACTTTTTGGTCGGCGGGTGGATTTATCAACTCACAAGTTGCATTTTACGTGTAACACTATACATTTTGATACCTACTTACAATATCTTTTGAAATGAAATAAAATCAGCCGAAAGACGTCCACTGCTGGACATAGGCCTCCCCCACAAATCGCCATACCGACCGGTCTTGTCGTCCCTGTCAACCATGTCGTCTGATCACCTTATGCGGTGTGACCACTGACCACCTTGTGGGAGAAGAAAAGATTAAAACCCTGAAAGAACTGAAAAGCATAAAATAAAACTTTTTATCAAAAAATAAAACCGCCGAAAAAAAAACTGAAAAGCATAAAATAATAATCGAATTACTAAGTTCTTAAAGTAATGTAGGGTATATACCAAGTAATTTTGAGTCGGCGCCACAGATTCCTCGTACAAAGATCATTAAATTAGGTACCTTAAATTTAAGTGCAAAATTCGTGCGCTGCCGCGCATCAATCTTTACGTAATTATGGAATTTGCTTGTGTGGCGCGCCGACTCAAAATTACTTGGTATATACCCTACATTACTTTAAGAACTTAGTAATTCGATTATTATTTTATGCTTTTCAGTTTTTTTTTCGGCGGTTTTATTTTTTGATAAAAAGTTTTTTAATATTAAAGAACCCTGTAGGGCATTTTTATAGAATAAGATATAAGTTTGTAAATAGAATTTGGTTTAAACTTTGAGGTAAATGCATGTAATGAGCGGTATGTAACGAGTCGGTAAAAGGTAATAAGGTCTGTTTTTGGTAAAAATTGGGTAAAGATATGAAATAAAGTATTATCGAATTGGTAATATTATTCTGGTAACCTATTAGGAAATACAACCTAGGTAGGCTAGGTACTGCCTAAATAGTAAATAGTAAGTAGTTAAACGCTAGTCATATAGAAATAAATAGAGAATAACTTGATATTCAGTATAGTAAATAAGTAGTACATAAGCTATGAACCTTTAGGGAATAGCAGGTAGCTTATATTTGTATTAGTTTTAGAGAGGGTAGTTGTGTGTAAGTGGGATCTCGCAGGCCTCCCCTCACCCCCGCCTTCGTCACCTACGGGTGAAGGGGTGAGGGAGGAAACGCCCGCGATTGGCCTGCTAGGTCTCACACGCGCTCTAGGCTAAGCTCATGTAAATAGTAATTTTGTAAGATAAGTAAGGCCATTTTTGGGGTCTGGGTTTCCTGCCGACCACCGGGCCTCCAATAAAGAAAAGAGAAAATACAAGCTCCTGAGTTTCCTTCAAGCCTCCACCCTCTTCAGTCATTAACCAGCACACCGCCTAGGATTGTGGGTCGTCGAGGGGGCCCACAATACTACATGTTAGTTTGGATGCCTAAAAATTACATTAAGATATATTTTCGTGATAAAAAGGGTCACGAGGCAGTGCCGTGAATAGGGCTGCGCCAGCGGTGCTCAGGCATAGGGCATAGACTCTGGGGGGACGCAAGACCCAAGTAGCACTGAAGAATTTTGTTTAAATCGCATATATCTTAACAGTGCCTGTATTGTGATTTAACTAAATAAAAAACGATTTCATATAGTCACATATTTCTTAAAGGCTATATAGTATCCCAATACCGCTTTTTGAGAAAATAAAGATTATACAAATCGTAGTTAAATCATCTTAAACCTATTCAGTATTAATTAAGGTTTCAGATAAACCATAAAACTCTCATTTCACTCAACTCTCATTATTTGTAAACTGAATTAAATCATTAAGGGATAGTTGTTCGACTTATACAGTCGCACTAATGCAAAAAAGATTTGCTATCCAAACTAAAAGCCATATTAAGACGTTTGTCCTCAAATCAGTTTTTGCTAGGCAAAACACAAATAAATTTTGTATTGATTATTATTTTATAAGTAATAATTGATTTAGAGGGACGGTTTGTACAAGATGGAGAAAAATTAAATTAGCAAAGACGTTGAAAAATTTGTATTTTCCCAAAATGACCCTTTCTCAAAATGTACCACATCGAAAAAACCTTTGTCGTAATGTCCCTTTTGCTTTTATTTTTTGTAGACAGTTTCGAAGAAATATTTGCGAACGGTGCATTATGGGTCTAAATGGTAGGGCCTTTCACTCTTAATCGATGCAAAGTAGGTAGGTAGGTCACGGACTCGTTTAGCATAATACATTTTGTATGATTAGTCTTTGAATGAGTATTTGATACACTTAAATAAGTTAAAAGTATTAGGTTGCCAATGCAGGTAGTTTATATATATTTTCCGAACTAGCTCTAACACAGCTTTCTTAGCTAAACAAAATATGATAACTCGATGATATGACAGCATTGAAAACCATTGCTGATTTTCTTATGGTATGTAGTTTTGTGGTTCTTAAAAAGCAGCAAAAGGCAGTGAAATACATTATTACAACAGTTTTTGTTTTGCCACAAGTGTGAGCAGAATGGTCTGATAGAAATACTTGCCACACACACTTGACTTTATATGCAAGCTCTGCTGTTGTTTAAATGCACTTTATTGCTAAAACACCAAAAAAAACATAATAACTTTCTTTGAAAACCATAACGCTTTTAAAGAATTCTCAAAACGTCCTTTTCGCAAAATGTGCTTTTCGCAAAATGACCCGTTCGAAAAATGACCATTTCTCCACTAGCTCAAGTTTACATGTACAAAAGGGACACTATAAAAAAAGTCATTTTGCGAAAGGAACTATAAGCGGAAGTGATGAATACTTACAAAAGCTTGAATTCGAAATTATCCTTTTAAATTCTGCCATATAGACATAGCCAAGTCACGTCACTTCCTACCCGAATCGCCAACATGCCAGCCACAAACATAGATCATATTAATTCGTTTGAACAACCTTGTAATGCATTCTGATAAACACAATTGTACATAAACATCTA
Source organism: Euspilapteryx auroguttella (assembly GCA_951802225.1). Classification (NCBI taxonomy): domain Eukaryota; kingdom Metazoa; phylum Arthropoda; class Insecta; order Lepidoptera; family Gracillariidae; genus Euspilapteryx; species Euspilapteryx auroguttella. The sequence goes on from OX637646.1 coordinate 3,209,224, forward strand.
ATTTATGTGTCTAATAATATTGCATACGTCTATCACTTTCAACACTTACACTTGGTATTAGAAAAACTAACTCTGTTGCAAAACAAAGAAATCTTGATTTAAGAAATCAAAGTAAAGGATCAAATAAATCAGAATAGTATTCATGAAATCAATTGGAAGTATCACTTAAATCGTTGAGGATTTACTTAATCAAACTAAAGGATCACTTAATACTGTGAGATAACGTCGGCTCCGTGCTTAAGTGTTCAAACTCCATTTTGGTCGAAAATGACTTTTTGATGCAGGATTGTTAACGATGTAATTTAGGTCCAGAAGGTCAAGTAAAAAAAGGCTTTTCCTAGAAAAAATACAATAAATTTCACGTTTTAAATTTTGAAGCCCACATCATCGTAACAAAAATTCCGTGCTTGTTTAGCCAACCTCCACAGCATTACCCAAAGTCCCGCATCGAAATATTTGTTGCGTGCTTGAGTGTTCAAACTCCAGCCGGCCGACCAATCACAGCACAGTACGTCACGCTACCCGGCCATTTTGTTTTTTCTGTGATGAACTTGGTTGCTCCTTTAGTTTACTTGCAAAAACCTAATAAATTAGTTTTATTGTGTTCAAAACTAAGAAAACTAACTGCGAGTAACGTTAAAAGCTGCAGCAGGATGGCGAGTACCAATTTCAAAACAAGCAAAAGGCGTACTTTGGTGACTTTCGAGCAATAAGTACTTTTTAATAATGTTCATTTCCGAATAGAAACTTAAACGTACTGATACAGGATGTTAATAAATTCACTTTGTAATAAAACGGTTGAGAATTAAGTACATTATTATGTTAATTCTGTTTGATAGTCCTTTTGTCTGTCTTTCACAATGGTTCAACACAACAACCAAATTTTTAACAATAATTAAGTAGGTATATTTTATCATTTCGTTATGTTTATGTTATTATTACTTGAGTCTAAATTTTATATCTTGATTTTAATTTCTTATACCTTTTATCATCTAAAAACAAATTTTTTTACGAAGTAATTTAATCATCCTGTATATGGTATTAGGAGGTTGGACAAACAAGCACGCAACAATTTTAAGGAACACTGTGCTATCTCCATGGCAGGAGTGTTGTATTTCCATGAACGAACATTTTTATTCGCAGTTTTGTTCAACCTCCATTTTAAAAGTATGATACAATACGTAAAATCACAGCATCGTAAACAAATTTATTGGCAATTTCATATATTAGACTAAAAACTATAAATATGCATTTATCATTCATGAAACTAAACATCTCGTTTGATAATAAGTAAAAAAAACCTTCTCCTGAACAGTAAACAAATGGAAGTTGAACATTCAAGCACGGAGGCGGCGATAAGAAATCTTGATTTAAGAAATCAAAGTAAAGGATCAAATAAATCAGAATAGTATTCATGAAATCAATCGGAAGTATCACTTAAATCGTTGAGGATTTACTTAATCAAACTAAAGGATCACTTAGTACTGTGAGATTTAAATGTTACGTACGTTTGATTTAGTAAAACGATTAAGTATTAAGTGAGATTTGAGGAAATCGTTGTTGAGTAAAACATTTCTAAAATAGCATTATTTCAAATCGAACTTATTAATCTTTGATTTAATTGATACTCAACTACCCTTTTGAATCCTTACTTTTCTAAATTCAGATTTCGTCAAGTAAAACAAGATTATACGCCATTTTGAACTTTTAGAAAACAGAACAACAAAATAAAATCGAAGTGATATCGTGAAAAAAGTGTGGATTTCAGTTAAATGTGACTAGTGTAATCGTTTTTACTAAAGAAATAAGTGATAATGTGATGAGAAAAGGTAATATTAATGACATAAATTATAACTTTATTTTTATTCCATATACAATTATTATTTATTTTATTGTTATTTCAAGCTATTTCGAGAGCCCGTTTGTTTTATGGCTCTTTCTATCGATTTTACACGATAAATGATCATGCGTTTAAGATTTTTATTGCTTACGACGAAATAAAACGGATTTCTAATAGTCATATTTACTTATAGTTTACAAATTCTTACCACTAAGTAAAGTTCTTGTGTTGTAGCATAAAATGTTCACCATATTTTCTTTATTATGATTACTTAAATTGAAAACGTTTTAAATTTTTCTTCGCTTAGCAAAAATTGCATTAGTGAAATAGATTATAAAAAAGTTTTAATTTTGCATTTAAATCTATTTTGCTGCCTTTACTTAAACTTCAAGATATCGCGAAACCTTAGTTAAGGAATCTGGAAAACCCTATTAAATCCCAATTACTTATGTAAGGTTAAAGTATGATTTAGCAGTAGTATTAACTCCCCCTTCGTATTCTCCTAAATACCGTGCCCACTTTTTCTTAACTGACCCTCCAAGCAAGTCTTAGGGATATCTTGAGGGACATAATAGTTTTGGCCAAGGCAATAGCTGGAATTAGCCATGTTGCCTTCAAGAAATCTTCAATACTCAGTTAATTCTATCGGTTGCTACTTGGGGAGTGACCGTACCAGGCAGACAGGACTATAATTGTTTTGGGTTGCCTCTGTTAGTTTCCGCTGCGCCCCTAGTGCCTATCTAATACATACGTACTAGGTACGCCAGCATTATCAAAAACGTCTATTAAATTTGACAATACATCGCGCTATTTTTTTTGGCGGACACGAATACGAGCAGTATTTTTGTGTTTGGTGTTATTTTATCACCCTGAATGAATACAAGGGGCTATACTTACATCTCTAGGGTGCACTATATAATATCATTAAAAAAACAAGGGCGTAGTTATAGAGCTTGCACAGGGCGCAGTTATAGAAGCTCGCACAGGCGCAGAAAAGGCTATTTACAGCACTGTTTATCTCATGAACAGGTCTTTGTAGCTACGTTCCAAAACGCAACCAGTATTACCGATAAATAAAACATGGATGGTCTGATATATTTTCCATGGTATATTTTCTTTTTTTTATATGTGACATAACTTTAAAAGATGACAGAAAATGTACTGTCATTTCATCAACTAGTGAAGATGAAATCAGAAGCAAAACGAATACTTTGAATCAATTTGGAATCGTAACACAGAAACATTTAACATGCTCTACAATTTTCCTCGTAAACAGGGCTTAAGACTTATAAATCAGGGCAAATGCAAATTTAATATCACTCGAATGTACCAGGAAAACAGCAGTCGCCGGCGGCTGACCATAGTCGTGGACTGGTAATCTGATTATTACCTAATGGACTTATTATAGCCTGGTCAGACAAAGCAAAGGAAAAAAAGGATAACTGCAGTTTCTTAGGAGCATTTATTTAGAAAGTAGCCAAAAAAACGTATCTAACTTAAAAAAAACATCAAGTCCTAAGCCGAGAGATATAGGATTTAACGTAACTTCTAGAACATAGGCCATTCCTCATATCGACACAATGTCAAATATTTTGGGGGGGCTTGCCATAATCACCACACTTATCAGGCGTTTTGGCGATCGCAGTATTGCACGACAAGTTTTTAAAATAATGATGCTGCTGCCGGTTTGGGTATTCCCGTGGTCGCCTTTTTACATACCCATGAGAGGAGATAGGGTGGTAGAAGAATTAAGAATTCTAATCCTATTAAGAGTTCTATACCGCCCAGCACTCGGAAAATTTTCAACAAATTTAGGATCACACCAAGTTTTGACGGAGCCGTAGGTGCACTACACTCTTTGCATTAAATATTCAGCCAACTCATTAGCAAACGTTGCTGCCAGTTGCTAAGCAAAATATTGCACATAATGTATGCAGAAAGTTGTCTATTACCAATCTTAGAGCCAAAGTTCATTTTTTACAGACATACCAACATTTTCTCTTTGCTAATTTTAATCGAATCAAACTTCATTTCAAGTTTTCATTGAAATAAGGTTTTTCACAATAAAACTAGTTTTTATTTAGTCCGCGGCTTTTTTTTAGATTAAGCGATGACAAAAGGTGGCAAATGAAGGCACGCGCCGTCTACGTGCCTTATTGTTTGTTATGGAGCGAGGTAATTGATTAGGTTTGACCTGGTTTCATGTTTCTTGAACTGAAAACTTAATAGATTTAAAACAAACAATTTCATGGCTAAGCATTTATAGTTTATCAAGGCCTCAGTTACGGAAACGCGGCGCGTTGTGCGGGCCCTGACGCGTCTCCTTGTACGATATCGAACAGGCCTATGTTTGGTTCTTAAAGCGTTGAACGACGCGTGCAATGCCGCGGCAGTGCAGCACGCGTCGGGCGCCAGCCAACGAGTCTCCGATAACGGTCTCGTACATTGCTATACGTTTGATTTAATCGCAGCACGCCCCGCACGACGCCCCGCACGACGCCCCGTGTGCTCCTTAAATGCGGCCTTAGATAAACTATAGAGCAAAACAAAACACAATTTACTAGAAAATCTATATATAGGTACTCAATATTTTAAAATCACGCGTGATTAAGCCAAGGGTAATGAAGATCTCTTTAAATATTTTATGTAGAGAATAAAATATTAAATAATATTTATTTTACAGTGAACATAAACGTTCAGTATAAATAAGTAAAATGTCATAAAATGGTGCCAAACAAATCAAGAGTGGGCGTCGCCCAACCATTATCCCACACAATTTGCCCAGTATCAATCTGTTGATTGATCGAACTAGACAACAATTATTACGTAAGCTCAATCAGGTTGACAGTCTTTAGTAACAAACAAGTCAAGGATTTTGTCTCGTTTCAATTAAATAGGTAATAACCAACTTGGATACTTAACCTTTACTTAGTTTCTAGTGCTTAATTAGTGTTTTATGTCTTAGTATTAACTTAAACTTGCAAGGTCTAGTGTTTTTTTTGTATTTGTTAAATAATATTTCAGCTTGTTGAGTTTTGAAGGCTGTTTTGTAAATTATTTGTTATTTTTTTCACATCTAACTCAGTTTAATTGTTTGCACATATTACCTACCTATACCTTTCTGCATTTTAGGAGGGTTGAAGAGGTTATTATTTAAGCTTAGAATCATTTTATATTGCTCTTAACCTATTTTCAACCCTGTGCTATATAGATAATAAAGACCAGTTTAAATGTTTATCCTTAAAGTATCTTCGCCGCATTTAATGCAAAAAGTTTATTTTTTACAATTAATCAAATTTAACCACACCTAGAGTCACGACATGAGCGCTATAGGTTTTGAAATAATTAAGTAATACCTCTATTAAGTTGTGTCATTATTAATTATAAAATATAGTAAGGTAATTTAGCTAAACTTTTTTTATTTCTATTTGCAAATTTTGCCCCGGGGAAAATTTTGTTAAATAGAAACAACCATTCTTGTAAATACACCTTTACAAAAACTTATAATAAGAAGTTTCTAAAGTATAGCCACCGTAATAAGGCTGCATAAAGTGAAACTTTTTGCTTTTACCTTTGATTCAACAAGCGTTCTTATATCTGTACTGAGTTTTTGCTCTAGATAAACTAAAGGTTATTAAATTACTCCTTTTTGCTGCTTTATTATATCCCTGGTAGGCGATAAAATAACATCCTGGTTGCAGTTTTGAAAATATAATACTAATATTTTAATTTAAGAAAATCAATAAATATAAAACTCTTCCGTGACTGACTGACTGACTGACTGACAGACAACGCAGAGCCGAAACTACTGGGCGTAGAAAGCTGAAAATTGGCACGTGGTTTCCTTAGGGAGTGTAGATGAGCACTAAGAAGGGATTTCCCTAAATTCCATCGGGAACGGGAAAAAACGTGATTTTTGTGTTTGTGAGAAATCTACGCGGGAAAAACCGCGGGGCAGCCTCTAGTATAATATAATAATTGAAAATAAAATATAATAATAGTAAGATTTACTAGGCGATTAAGGAAACTAAAAACACAAAGTAGACTGACCAGTCACAAGCTAGCCACGACCACCTGGCCTGGACAATCTGGCGAAGATTGTATTCAGACGTTAGTTGAGTTTTATTTTACGTGTATCTCAAAGTTTTCTTTCCCACTCTCAAAGATTACTGCACTGCTGGTAAACTATTGCCAATGAACCACTTCAGTTTATCAGTTGTCCAAATATGATATGATTCAACAAAATAAAAGTTTAAATAAATAAAAGGCATGAATGACCTCTTTTAATCAATCAAGGCAACCCAAACATCTCTAGACCAAATCCGGAACGTAATAATCGTGCCTAGCATTGAATCAAACATATTTTGTTCAAAACCACCTCCGCACGCGTGATTTATTTCTATTCAATATAGGTACCTAAACAAATCGGGTTTCATTCACGAAATTATGCGATCGTGGTCAATGTGTCAAAATAAAATCACATTCCAATTGATTCAGCATTGACATGTTTTAATCGTGATTGTATTGTGAACAAATATCTAAACAAATGACGATTTGATTTGACGCGGCCACAAGCTGCGGACGAGATTTTTCTAATATTTTGGACAGCATCGGCCTAACTGAGCATTCGAGTGGCCGCGTAGTAACCACAAGTTTAAAGTCACTCTCCCTCTCCAGCCACTAGCTTTTTGACCACGTCTAGTGGTCGCGTTTAGTGGCGCATTTGTTAAACACAAAATATCAGTTCAATTAAATTTCAAGTGAAATATTTTTTGATGTGTTAAAATGTTGCCAAAATTACAGCACTTTTTTATATAATAATAACAACAAGTCTAGACACTACATTAAGCAACTGTATAGTAATTTCTTTTCACACGACACAAACGCTAGCCTACTTAACTGCTATACTTAGCCTACTAACTAATAGTTAATTTTGACAGTTTTAATTAGCATTACCTAACCGTGCTGTAACTGTAACACATGATTAAGCTTAGTCTGTCTAGGTCACGCCATATTATTAAGTTATCTTAATAGAGTTCCAAGTAACCAACCTCTTTAATATTGTTTTTTTTTGTTCTATGTGTCTTCTATAGTAATTACCTGAAAGCAAACAAAACAGAGACATAAATATTTAAGTATAAATAATATAACTATAGCTATTTTAGGCATATAAACATAGTAGTTAAATCTGCAACCAGAACACCTCCGTACTGATGTGAACTATCAGTTCGGAGATGGTTCGATTACCGGTTGGGGCAAAACTTTGTTATATATTTTACTAGTTGACCCGGCGAACTTCGTAGCGCCTAACCTATTACTATAATGTGTGTGCATGTATGACTTTTATTAACATTCCTCTTGAATCACTCTATCTATTAATAAAACCTCATCGAAATAAACGCTTTTTTTCCATAATAAACACAAATAAATAACATAAAATATTACATATTGTAAAATTTTGATAAAATCCGTTGCATATTTTTAAAGATTTAAGCATACATATGGAAATAGGGACGCGGGACTTTATTTTATACAATGTATTGATAACGACGTAGGTTTTCTAGGTCTGGGTGCATTTGTGATAGTTTCAGTCACATTAAGTTACAGGTTCTGCCTAGTTGGATACTGACTAAGTGTTATGCATTTTTATGTCTTCTTCCACATCGCTTGCACTGTATATTCCAAATAACGCCTGTAAATAATTTTTGCTAACGAATTCGTATACGTATCGGTATGTTGCTTCAAAATTATAGAATCTGTAATTTATATTTATGTATTCGAAAAAGTATTGGAGCTAAGTCAGTCATGCAACTAACCTGGTCCTTATTAGATAAAATAAATTAAGTGTGAGTCACGTGACAAACGTAACATATTGAGCGATAAAAATATTAATATCTGAAATTCTGTGGAAAACGAGTCAAAGTCAATAAATAGCCTAAAATGCAAAACCGGTATTTAAAATGATACTTAACGACCGCTCCGCTTGGGTCAAGGGCCTGCCGATTCTTCGAATACAGATTTTTTCGAAATTTTTATGTTTTGCTTGCGAAATTAAAAAGATAATAACAATTGTTTTTTTATTAATTTATACATAGTATAAAACAAAGTCGCTTCCCGCGTCTGTCCCTATGTATGCTTAAATATTTAAAAGTATACAACGGATTTTGATGCAATTTTTTTAAATAAATAAAGTGATTTAAGAGGAAGGTTTATAAGTATAATTCATGAGCAACATAGTAATAGTTTAGGCGATACGAAGTTTGCCGGGTCGACTAGTTTATATTATAATACTAAGTATACCATCATAGATGAAGAAAATCAATACTTAGTCGGGACACGTTTGGCAGCTAACTTGTGCAGGATAATTTGATTGTCTAGTACCTATACCACAGATTAGACAATTTCCTATACATAACTTTATCAAGCAGTTTCTTTTTTGGATGCCAGAATTGCCTGACTATAAAAATCTAACTAAGCTAGCTTATTTTACAAAGCCGGAGGCGAATAATTATAAACATACAACCTTTAATTGCGTTACTAGATAGTCAATCTATTTCGTTAAGTTAATATCTAGATCAAAATATATTAATAAGATACATAATTAATTGTTTGGTAATTTAAATTACTTACTAATAATAACATATGACGGGGTCAGTTAAACATTGATTGGAATCAAAATAAGTGATGTTTTAATGACGTCTTGAAATATGTAAGTTTTTTTTTTATTTGTTTTTTTTCTCGAAACTTTCTGTCGAACTGTAACTTTATGGTCACTCATAGAAATCTAATTTTTCATAATTTAGGTACTATAAAAAATTAAAAAACAATGATTTATAGAAACTTATATCACACATGCAACAAACAAAACATAATATCAAACTGAAAACCGGCCCTTTGTAGGAAAAGCCTCAGGTAACAGTAAAATGACAATGATATGTGGCCCTTTCCCTTTCGAATGAGCATTCACTCTTATTTGTTAATTAAGACCATTGAACGGAACAATGTTGCCCAACGATTAGCAGTGTACTTGAGGCTCATTAATTATAAGATTTGTTTATTGTGATTAGATCGTGATTTCCTGTTTCGCAGTCACTTCCCATAGCATCCACATCCCTCTACGTCTAAAATAAATAAATCAATTTAAATGATTGTTGTTATTAAAACATCTCTAATATTTTTTATTTCAACTAAAGCTTACACTTACTTACTTCTTCCTAGTTAGGGGCTCTGAGTTTGATGTGTTATTATTATTATTATTATTACTTTAGTATAACACTTACATCAGTCGGTAAAATTCAGCTAAGACTGCGGTTTCAGGTGTTTTACGTAAAATCTGTTTTTTTTTGCATAATTTTTTGTAAAAATTTCGGTAATGAGTGCTACACTATGAAATCAATGTTCTTTTCCGTTTTCAAGTCTCTATCTCTAGCAGTTCGGACTGTGCGTTATGTTTAGGCGAGGGTTTTTATTATAGAAAAAGTGATAGAGATCCACTCAATGGCTCGTTTTTTTCCTATAGAGATATTTTATGGTTCTAGTCCACCGCGCGTTATAATTTCTGGGACGACAGGGTTGTGCTCTCCAAAACATAGAAGCGTTCGTAATCGAAAACTCCGCTACAACACCCAGGTAATAAAATTGACTCAATATCAAAATGCATACATCCTAAATACCATCGCAATTTAATAACCTATCCTACCTTTTTCAGGACTATTTCAATAATATTCATTACGACTAAACGTTTACCTACGCTAGTAGTACGTCTAGATGACTAATTTTACTAGACGAAGGAAAACCAGAATATTTGCATTCTTGTTTGAAAAATTATTTGTTGCAGGAACTAAGAATTGAAGATGGTAGATTCAACTCTATTTTTACAAGAGTAAGATTTAAGTTTGCTTACATTATTTTACAAAAATACGCACGTAACGACGATATTCACAAAATAATCTAGCGTTGACCTTTTGGAATGGCTAAGTTGGATGTGTCATCATAGCATTTATTTGCGGCACATTTGATGGTTAAATTGATTATTATGAGATGGTGTGAAAGTTAGATTTAAAACCAACATAATATAAGGTACAAAAACGATTTGTAAAATTTGCAATTTTTATTTAAAAACGCAAATTATTCATTAGTTGTTCAGGATAAATAATAAATTATTTATTTTATTTTATTTTTATCAAGCCTATATTTTTCATCTTGGCTCCAAGGGGAAGCTATTTCGACCAAATAAGGGAGCGAGTCAGTGCAGAGTCGTATCAGATGGTCAAGAAACTAGCGGGAAATAGGGATGAATGGAGGAGGCTTCACCGACAAGAGCACAGCTCTTAAGAAAGAAGAAAAGAAGAAGCCTACCTATTTTGGTTCCCACAAACATTCCAAGCATCCCGATCTGAGCTACCTCGGGAACTCCTAGGTCTTCGAATGAGATTAGTTCGAGTTTATTCGTAAACGAAAGTGTTGTATATTGTTTACGTTAATCTCACTTAAAATAGGTTTTAGAAGGCCAAAGGCAAACACATAAACTAGACATTTCACGTCAGGAAACGGCAACCAGACCCACCGCAGACGATAAATTACAACTAGATGATTTAAAAGAACACTTTTACAGCCGTTTCTCTAGAGCCAACGTCCAATACACTTATCAATTACTTTTCCTCTCTCACTGTCGCGGGAATTTCACCTTTATTCTAGATATTAATAGAGGTAATTGTTCTCTGTTTTTGCATAAGCATTCACAAGATCTCGCGTGACCACGCCGGCACGCGACTGAGCGCCTAGCTTCCGACAATAATGGGTGATCTAATTGGGTGCACTTTGCGATTGAAACTATCTTTTAATTCTAACAAATTGATAAAGAGCTAAAATACTTAGTTACTTTTAATTTTATTTATATGTATACCGTCAAATAATTCATTGAAAATAATTATTATTTGGTATAACCAAGACCAAAGACACTTACGGCTTTACCACAAAAAATAAGACCGGTCTAAATCGTGAATAAGTAAGATGAATTCGTGACTTAAGCCTAGTCTAACTCTTTTTATGGTAGATATTTTTATAATTATATATATGACTAAAGCCTAGTCTAACTCTAATTATAACGTAGATAGTTATTTACAACCAAAACAAATTACTATAATTGGTGAAAACACAGGATTTCCGCAAGGTCGGCCCGATTCGAACTACATATTTCCGTTCAATATTTTTATCTAGCTACCTTGAACCGATTAAAATACATACTCAAAGTTGTATTATGTTCATATATACAAATTAAAGATCACCAGATAATGAAAAAATAAAGAAATAATCAGGGCTACCTTGTTTGCCCAAACCCAAACATTTGGTAATCTACAAACAGTTTAATATTGACTTAGAGCCCAAACTAAACAATAACCAAAAGAACATCCATTACTAAACACAAATTATAATTCTAAACTGGATGTTAAAATTTATAAGCCTAACCAAATGACTGATTGGGAACTAAGAGCTTTATCAATCACTTGTAGTTTTAGTTCATAGAAATCGTCGTAGACAGATCCCTAACGAACACCTACGGTCCTATTTGTTGCTCTCTTAAATTATGTCATAAGACATAATTAATGCCTCATTAGACACAGGCAAATCGATATACATTTATTTTTGACATTTATGTCAACTTGGAACTAATGATTTTTTTACACCATCGATACTCTTTAGAGGTTTGATTACACATTGTGCAAACTGCAAAAGTTTGGAGGATGTTTGAAATTTTGAATCAATTCCAAACTTTTAAATAAATTATGTATTCAAATACAACAAAGAAAGAAGTCCTGTGTCCAGCAGTAGGCGTATTTCGTTCGGCTCAGTTAGATGTTGAGATGAGAAAATATTTTTGTTTAGTGTTTATTATGACTATCGACTGTGTTTAATTGTCCATACTTTACACTAGTGTCATACATAAACTAGTGTCAGTAAGTAAGAAATTTTGAATTAATAGTTAATGAAATAAAATATCTAATGAAATTAGTATAATTTGCTAAAAATTAGTTTTAACTTATTGGTTTAAATAAAAAAAACAGTTCCTTCCTTATGCAATAGATATTAATGATCGTAGCAAGAGCAGCTTCAGCTAACTTTCTAGTGATATTCCCCGTGTTAGAGACGCTTTGTATAGGAACAAAAGATCGTCAATATAGTTATTAGTGACTTTATATAACAGCATTTAGTGTCGTTTAATTTATAGGTTCGGTACGACTTCGCACGATGAGGCCTTAGAAATTGTTATGTTTGCACGCATACTTAATCATCTCCAGCAGTGTATATTTGTAAGTAATGCAATTATTTTATATTTTATATTTGTAATAAATGCAATTATATTTTACTGCTTACAGTTTGCTGTTTTGAATTCGTCGTAAACTTATACAGTTAACTTATAATTTTACAAATATAAGAAGCAATCGCGTTGCTAGGAAAGCAGAAGCCTCGTTTCACGTCACCATCCAGTACGTTTTTCCACTACTTGCCTTAAATGTTTAGTGCATTCGAAGGATTACACAATAATTTGCAGAAAAACACAATTCGATTAAAAGCAAACAATACATGAGTGATATAATCGAGTTGCAGAATCAATAATGTGTATTTCGATTCGTAACTATTCGATTATAAAAACTCGTGATGCCTGCGGGCAGTGTTACTCATGTGTTTCAAGTTATATTGTTACCTTGATAGCTATTTTCGATTATTATTGATTAAAGCTTATCAGGATACTTATCAAACTTTTTACTTTAGATTTGCTTTCGTTTTTTAAGCGTTTTATTTCTTGAAACTGTCAATCTCAACAAATGTACCTACATGGTAGTAAAACCCTTTTTTTTAGTTTCTTCTGTTATCTAACGACTAGTTTTACTTGTACTTTACTGAGAATATGGGGTGGAAGTAGTTATATAGCTAATGTAGAGAGCGTATTTTTGGTAAGTATTACTAAAAACAATTTGGGATTACCTTTTATGACAAGTTTTTTCATAGTACCTACCTAGATATATATCTTACCCTATTAGACTATTTATCAATCAAAATATTTTTTAAGCTGTTGTTTAAGACAAGGTATTAATAAGGGATCATCTTATACTCTCCATTATTACATACAGATTAATTGATATTAATTATTTAAATAATATTTAACTTCACCCATTTATACTACATATATTAAACACAACTGTAAAGGAAGTATATAGAAGGCATTCAATAATAAAGATTTATAATTTTAACTATCATTTACATTTGAACGATTAAGCGACCGAACATAGGTGGTCACGCTTGAATTATAATGCTTTCAGCGGATATTGCATTTTTTTTTCTCTAAAAATGCTGAAGTGTCTGTCACTCACGAAGAAAGTTAATAATGTGACCAATTATTGTACCTTTTTTGGAATGACTAAGTATATGAAAGTAATCGATTACACTCTACTTAAAAGTAATAAACTAGTAGACCTGGCAATCTTCGTCCCGCCTTAAAAAAAAATAACAAAGTTTCATTAATAATTATAGTTCAAGTACTGTTCTGATGTGCAAGCTCTCATACTGTAAAATTTTATAAAATTCCGAGCATCATACATATTCGCATTTAATTATAGTAAGAAATTACATAAGTGAAAACAAAATATTGCTCGAAAACATTCATTGCAATTTAAAAAAAAACTAGAGTTTATTAGAGTTTTTACCTTTTTTACTTATTTAAATTTCAGGCAAACCTTTGCCTCGTCTATTCTAAAAAAGGTTATAATTTTTCGGAGCGCTTCAAGTCCTACCCTACGTAGCGCCAGCTGTTCATTTATCGATCTAGTTTGTATAGCCAAGGTATTTATTTTGCGTGAACACATAGGGTAACATGCCCTATTACGGCGCGTTTTGACGACATTTTAAAGTAGGGTTAGAAATTAAGCATTTCTAAATATTTTAGCAGATATTTGAATTTTTTTTTGACACTCATGATAATTATATTTTCTATTTCAGTTGTCGTTTTATTTATTCTAGAGTGATAATTAATTTTAAATAAATATTTTTTCTGACAATTCGGAATTCCTATTACGGCGGCAAAAAAAAGTTTGAAGCCCATTACGGCGGTAAGCACAGCCTATTACGGAGTATGGGATGATACCACAGGATGATACATCATTTAATGATATGTAATGGTTCAGGTCTGAGTGTATTGTTCATATTTGTAAGTGTTAGGGGTACTCTACATAGATACAGGTTCTTCCTAGTTAGGAAATTTTAATGTGATACATTTTTATTATTATTATTTACCACAGTAAAAAGTAGACTATGTGTTAATCCAGAGTGTCAGCTAATTCCATACCAAATTTCATTGAAATCGGTCCAGCCGTTTAGACGTGAAGATTAACAAACACACACACTACGCACTCACAATCGTTCGCCTTTGTAAATATTAGAGATATTAGTGTATTGTATATCAACTATTGTTACTAAAAAGTTATTCAGTCTCAAAGATTAGTACTTATATAAGGTAAGTAAGCTTGGCTAAATAATCTAAAGTTGTAAGTTCATAACAGGTTAGTCGTTCGCAATAGTATTAACTATCTTCATCTAAGTATTGCAAGCACAGCTAAAGTAGCGCCACCCGCGAAGAAAATCAATATCTTCTAAACTATGGCTAAATTGGCTAATAATAAAAATGTTAAACAGTATTCCACTAGATAGTGTAGCCTAGTATTTTTAGGGCACTGTTGTATAGCTTTTAGGTTGGAGACCAAAGAAAGCGTTGCTAAAAACGGCCACATTATGTAGTGGAATACTGTTTAACATTTTTTAATATTATCCTAAGTTTAGAAGATATTTATTTTTTTCGCGGGTGGCGCTAATTTAGTTGTGCTATGCCTCTTAATACATAAGACTCAAATTATGTTTCTCTAATTTCTAGATAAGATACACTGACTATTGTTACCTCTAATACAAGTTTATATTTAAATAAGTTTATTTGTGTACAATATCATCAATATATATAAAACTCTTCCGTTACTGACTGACTGGCTGACTGACTGACTGACTGACTGACAGACAACGCAGAGCCGAAACTACTGGGCGCAGAAAGCTGAAAATAGGCACACGGGTTCCTTGGGGAGTGTAAGTGAGCACTAAGAAGGGATTTCCCGAAATTCTCACGGGAACGGGAAAAAACGGGATTTTTGTGCGCGGGGCAGCCTCTAGTATGTATATAAAACATAATCCGTTATCAGGGGTATTATGTAGGCCACATTTGCAACATTGTTTTTCGTCCTCTAGAGTATTAAACTTAATAAAAAATCACAAAGAGGACGAAAAGCAATATGGCAAAAGCGGCCGTAATAGGGGGTCAGTTCTAAAAATTATTTTTCTTGTTTAACTTATGGCAACGGTGTCTTTTAACGGAACCATTTTTATTTAAGTTGGAAGACATAAAAAATCCTGAAAGCTACACAACAGAGCCTTAAAAATTCTAAGTAAAATTATTTAGGGCGTCATTGACGCATATTTTCGATTTCGGCCATAGTTTAGAATATAACTGAAACAAAACGTTTGAGCAAAACGTCTAGATTGTGATTATAAATATATGGTAGTAGAGGTCACCAATGAGCCGCTATGGCCTCTCACTCAAAGCAAATAATTGTCTCATTGGTTGGTGGCATATCTTTAGCTCGTGCGGGGACAAATGTCGATTTGATAGGTATCTCATTTTCACACTTTTCGTTTGTCTTGTCTTGATATGCATAAATCAACTATCTAAATAATACACATAATTATGGCGAAGCGTAGCACAGAACATTTTTCACTGACAAACTACCTAATATCGGCTTTTGGTCTTTGAAATATCATCATTTTCATAAATGATATTAAACACTGCTTTAAACACAGTGACTTTCTTCTTTACGCAGACGACCTTAAGATATTCCGTGGAGTACAAGACATCTCTGACTGTCACAAGCTGCAAGATGATCTAAGTAGATTTAGTAACTACTGTTTGAGCAATAAACTTCACCTAAGCCTCAGTAAGTGCAATAGCATAACATTCACAAAAAAAAACGTAACGTTCTCGATTTTACATATATGTTAGACAACACCACTCTTACCTAAGTGCCATACATTAGGGATCTTGGCGTAATACTCGACTCCGAACTTCATTTAGACCTGCATATAGATACAATTGTAAAAAAGGCTTTTCAAATGTATGCATTTGTCATGAGATCCAGTAAAGACTTCAAACAACCCAGTACATTTATATACCTTTTCAAAACTCTCGTTAGAAGTCAGCTCGAATACGCGGCTGCTGTCTGGAACCCAATATGTAATAAATATATTGAACGCATCGAGTCCGTCCAGCGCAAATTCCTACGTTCTGTTCATTATAAATGCTTTCGTTCTCGTTTGACTTACCACTTGCTTTTGGATAAATTTAACTTATTGACATTAGAGTCGAGACGTTCCTTACTTGGCGCACGGCTTCTTTATAATATTTGCTGGAATAGGTTTGACTGCCCCGCCCTAACAAATAATTTAGCTTATGTAGTGCCAAGATATGTACAAAGGGCTAGCAGACCCCACAAGTTATTCCATGTAGGACAAAGTCGCACTAACGCTGGAACTAGAATACCTTTAAAGCGCTTAGTTAAAGATTTTAATGAACATTATAATAACATAGATATATTTGCCTCGTCGTCCAACAGCTTTTATAAATCTGTTATCTCTTGTATTAAAGACACTGCATCGGATACATAAAATCTATAAAACAAGCATCTACAAGCCAATTGGTTAACGATTGGTAATAATGATTGCATTTTGTTCACCCAACCCAAAACTAATTACTTACTTTCAAATTGTACACAAAAAAAAAAACATTCTAATTGGTTCAGTACTTTTGGCGTGAAAGAGAGCCAGACAGAATTACTTGTTCAAACTGAATAAAGTTTATTTATAATTGTTCAAACTCACCTAAATTCTTTTATCTTTGGTTGTACTTGATATATCTATCTATTTCTACATTTTGACTTACTTATATATTACTAGAACAATTTATTTATTTACCTTGATACTTCTCCCTTATTCTCCCTACCCTCTTCCCTGTCCTGCCCCTTCCTTCCATAAATTTATCAATCTCTTCTAAATTTAGATAGTTTTTAGTGTAACTTTACTTTAGCTGTGGATAACGTTGTGGGTCTTACATTTGTTTACTCTGCGATATATTTAGCTTTTATAAGAATGTAATGTAAGATTGTTTGTTGTTCCTAAAAAAATAAAATAAAATAAATAAAAATATGTAAGTATAATAGTGGGTCCCCGCGGCTTCGCCAGCGCACTTACCCTTGAAACATCAAATTCCCGATTTTCCCGTAGGAATTTTCGGATAAATAGTAGCCTATGTCCTTTCTCAGGCTTTAGACTATCCGTATAAAACTATGTAACTACTTACTACTCCGTACTAATTTCATTTAAATCGGTTCAGTAGTTTTGTCGGGAAAGCGAGACAGACAGACAGACAGACAGACAGAGTTACTTTCGCATTTAAAATATTAAAAAACGGTTCATTACTTTTGTCGGGAAACTGAGACAGACAGACAGACGGACAGAGTTACTTTCGCATTTATAATATTAAAGAACGGTTCAGTGGTTTTGTCGGGACAGCGAGACAGACAGACAGACGGACAGACAGAGTTACTTTCGCATTTATAATATTAAAGTATGGATGGATTATAAACGGCTGCATTTACCCGTCTGGGCTATCATCCTGCTAACACAGTAGGATAATATATGTATTCTTCTTAAAATAACTCAAATAAAAAAATAAAAAAAAACCCCGACCCAGTCAGACCCCTCATTAACTTAACTAGAACTAGAGCTAATCATCTTAAAAAGATCATCGTCACCTTACCATATACTTTTAAAATCATTAAAGTAACACGGTACTAAATTTCAAATTAATAGGACATAGGAAGCTAGTTAGATCCCCTCATCCATTATTCAAGAGCTGATCATCTTCAAACCGCTGATCAGATCTTTATCAGACATGGCTAAGAACATTCGGCCTGAAATTATCTATGATACAAAAAAAACTAAATGAAAATCGGATCAGCCGTTTATTGGGCTCTACGATGCCACAAACAGATACACAGACAGACAGACATACAGACAGACAGACATACAGACAGACAGACAGACATACAGACAGACAGACAGACAGACAGACAGACATACAGACAGACAGACATACAAACATACATACAGACAGACATACAGACAGACAGACAGACAGACAGACATACAGACAGACAGACAGACATACAGACAGACAGATACACAAATTAAAATTATAACACCCTTCTCTGAATTTTCATTCGGGGGTTAAAAAACCCGCCTTCATTAAACTGACATACTTAAACTGAGAACTTCCTCTTTTTTGAAGTCGGTTGAAATAGGTATTAAAACCTTGTCCTGAATGTAAAAAATACTTTTTTGAAAATCGCATCAAAATCGGTTCAGCCAAACTCGAGACAATCGCGGACAAACATACATACATACACGTATAACATACAGGTCAAACAGATAAACTCCTTTTTTTTAAGTCTGCTAATATTTTCTTTTTTACAAAAAATGAACCTAACTTCAAAAAACTGACAGAGATACATCAACTGAGCACTTCCTCTTTTTCGAAGGCGGTTAAAAAACTGTATTAAAACCTTTTCCTGAATGTACCAAAAACTTATCTGAAAACCGCATCAAAATCGGTTCAGTCAAACGCGAGATAATCGCGGACAAACATACATACATACATACAAACAAACATACATACAGGTCAAACTGTTAACCTTCTTTTTTCAAGTCGGCCAAACATCAAACAATAAACAGTGTACCAAACAGTCAGTCTGATCTGGATCAATTGGCAGTGATGTAGACTGTGACGCGGAGGCACCAGGTTCGATCCCCGGCAGGGACGAACCTTTTTTTACTGTTTGTACTTTGTGTTTATTTTTACAATGTTTATTATGCATAAAAACTAAACAAATACTCTGTGCAAGTACGCAAACTTGTTACAATATACATCACGACTGGTTAAGAGCCAGTTTACCGCGATGCTAGCGCCATTCGCGAAAAAAAAAAATATCTTCTAAACTAAGGCAAATATCAAAAATGTGGCACAGTATGACACTAGATAATCTTGATTCGTATTTTTTGAGCCCAGTAAAGTAGTCCTAACTTAAAATAACAAAATTATAAACAGATTGTTACTAAAAGTGGCCACTTTTAGCAACACTCTGTAGCTTTCTTTGGTCTTTAACCTAAAAGCTATACAATCGTGCCCTTAAAATACTAGACTACATTATCTAGTGTCATATTGTGCCCGATTTTTGATATTTGCCTTAGTTTAGAAGATATTAATTTTTTTCGGGAATGGCGCTAGCATCGCTGTAACTATTTAAGGCAAACTAATATAAAAAATAACACCTGAAAAGACAATTTTGAAGAAATAAATCTTATTTAGCACTAGACGGCGCTAGTTATATATATAGAATAATATTTAGCATCTACGCGGAACCGCTTCCCGCCGCTTCCCGCCGCTAGATGTAGCTAGTAAATTGCTCAAGATGTCGATCGGGGTGTTTCATTTTGTTTGCTTTTAGCCCAAAGAGGGCGCTAGTGTTTTTTTTTTATAAACAGTCATACAATAGCAATAATTTGTAGAGTTGAACGAAAACGGATTATGTTTAAGAGCCAGTTTACAGCGATGCTAGCGCCATTCGCGAAAAAAAATAATAACTTCTAAACTAAGGCAAATATGAAAAATGTGGCACTGTATGACACTAGATAATCTTGATTAGTATTTTTTGAGCACAGAAAAGTAGTCATAACTTAATAGAACAAAATTATAAACAGATTGTTGCTAAAAGTGGCCACTTTTAGTAACACTTTGTAGCTTTCTTAGGTCTTCAACCTAAAAGCTGTACGGAAGTGCCCTAAAAATACTAGGCTACATTATCTAGTGTCATACAGCTTAGTTTAGAAGATTTTTTCGCGAATGGCGCTAGCATCGTAGTAATGAATTAATGAATTGCACATAAATACACTTATCTAAATTTAAACTTGTTTAAGAGGTATCTTTAGTCATTGTCACTTATCTAGAAATAAGAGTAACATAATTTGAGTCTTTTAATACCATTGTGAACTTCTAACCTGTTATGTTGCAACTTACAACTTTAGATTATTTAGCCAAGCTTACTTACCTTATATACAAAACTATGAGACTGAATAACTTTTAAGTTACAATAGTATTACCTGCTATATTACTCTTGTAGCAGGCTTACTCTTGTATTATCATTATGTAAAAGTCTTCTAGCCTGCATAATTGTTTTGTTTTGTTGTAAGTGAATATCACATTGTTAATAGCTATTTATCACCTTAAAGTACCATTAAAAAACTGCTTATAACTCTGTTCTGCTAAGATTAAGTTTTTCAATTACCTATTTATACTTAAATTATAAGCTCTGTAATTTCTATACACCGCGTTAGAATTCCTTACAGCCTAATACAGTAAGTACAAAAAAATCTCATGATTTTTTATGTCCTATTCAGACATATAAAATTAAGATATTTTGGTAATGTTAGTTATTAATTGTAAATATAAATACTCTGACTACACTCTGAAACTATTTAATGGTTTGTAATAGTTTAATTATACTATTTGTCTTCG
Source organism: Euspilapteryx auroguttella (assembly GCA_951802225.1). Lineage (NCBI taxonomy): Eukaryota > Metazoa > Arthropoda > Insecta > Lepidoptera > Gracillariidae > Euspilapteryx > Euspilapteryx auroguttella. The sequence continues at coordinate 3,229,785 of OX637646.1, forward strand.
TTAAAACGCGCACGTTAGTTTTTACAGGTTTCTAACAAACGTTCATTTTACAGTCAACTTTTCGCGTCAAAATCACGGATTCTAGTAAAAAAAATATACCTCCGAAATTGATTTTTAAACTTAAAAACTATTAAAAATTACACCTAAATGTTGAATTTATCATAACTATATTGAAAACACCTTTAAAATTGAAAAATCCCGTCCTGGTGTTTTGCCAATTACGGATACTACCCACCGTAATAGAAATACCCTCAAACGGCAGTCCTATCACGGCGCACTTTTATTTACTCATATTTAGTTATTTTATTTGATTTTAATCAGAATTCAACTTGATTAACTAAGAATACTTGAATGTAAAAAGTATTCATATATAGTAACATAATCTTAAAGTGTTAGTTTTCACGAAAAATGAAGTCTGAAAATTCAATGTTTTAACGCGAGTCTGTTAGCGTTTGTATGAAACAGCCTCCCGCTTAGCTGGCGTTGCACAAAATTATTAATTTAAGTTTCTTTTTATGATTTTAAACGCACGAGTGCTAGGAAATAAGTTACGTGTTAGTTTCCCTTGGACACTATGTAGTCACATTTACAATAAACAGTCACAACGAATCATAAATTGCAAAAGATAAAATAGAGCCGTAATAGGACGTGATTTTGACTACCGCGGTAATAGGACGTTTTACCCTAATTTATTTTAAGTTTTAGTGGGCGATCGGATACACAACTCATAGTTACGGGTAACAGGCGGCTTATCCAGTGGCTTGCAGTTGCAACACGGCGGTGTATTACCCGCTCTGTACAATTATTTTACATCTTGCGTCACGCCAATGAAAACTGTATTACGATTTGCGCCTGCTATGCCGCTGCGCCGGAGCAAAATTTCGTATATCTAACAAACTCACTACGCTACTGCAATCCGCTTTTAACATACTCTCATAGGTAGTAATAATAATACTTGTATTGCTTAATTGGACTAGAATATTTTATAACTATTGTTACGACTAGCTTTAGATTGATATACAATTTCACGCTAACAAGAACTTGTAGAATTTACTAACGCAATGATCCTAGATAAAATTAGTAATGTGAAATTTGGTATTGTATTATTAATGTTTAAATTGAAAATGTTGCGATACATAAATTTGACCGTTAGAAGTCTATGGAACCTACCACTTGAGTCTGAGCTAAACAGAATACTGTACAACAGAATAGGATACAGTATTCCCCTATGTATACGTAGGGAAGTATACTTACAAGTGTACCAATAGTCATATTTCATTGATGCGAGATAAATAATTGTCTTCACATCATTGTGCTATCATCAACTATTATAATATGATTTTGAAGAATTGTTATTTTAAACTGTCTTTAAAACTTTGACTCGAACAATAGCCATACTCCCGATGATGAACAGTTTTACATAATTTACCTTAACAGTATCCTATAAGAACATGCAATTCCTCCATCATAAATCTGCATCAAAAACTGTCACCGGGAAATTGCATCACTGCAGCTGTAACCGTCTCGTTCTAATTGAATAAGTCGGAAGGAAACAATGAATGTCTCCCGTGAGACGCATTTAAATTGTTCGAGAGCTAAAACAATATTTATTGTGTAAGGTGTCTTTTGAATTAATTGGTTTACGTATGAAAGTGATAGCAATACGCTATTTGCTAATATATGGGTAAGTATTTATTTCACGTACGACTTCGCCAGCGCTATATAATTTTGAGAAAAAGCTAGTTTTGTTTCCACTTATTAAAACACAGATAATAAACTATACACATTAATAACAATAGGTAATTCAAAGAAAAAACCATTAATCAGATCGAAATTCTAATAAAAATTAGCTTCTGCGTACAATAAACAATAAATTTATTGCGATCATTATTGCTAATATTTTTTATTTCAACGCCCATTAACTGCCAAACTAATAGGATCGGTACTTTGAACTTTATGTTTCGCAAAATCCATTAAGTTAAATTTAAATTAATTAAAACTGTGTACGTAATCGAACTTATTAAACCTTATAAGTAAAGTTACATTATTTTATAAACGATCCTATCATTATACCACGATCATTGCGGTGGCAGAGACTATTACAAAATACTTAAGATTCATTTTCTTTTAATTGTTTATTTTGTTAAATTTATTTTGATATCTTTATTGTTTTTGTTATGTTTGTGTTTCACTTTGGCTATTCACATACAAATTAACTTTAACTAGGTATTACTTAAATCTACACTACAATTTACATTATTGTAACGTTATTACGAAAATACTACATAATGGCTTCATAATGTTAGTACTTTGTAGTTGGCTTTAACTTAACTCGTTAAGGTGAACGCCTGCCACAATAATAATAATTTTATTAAAATAGCATATCTCACTCAGGAAGAACCTGTATCTAGGGTGCCAGAAACATATACAGAGACGAAAAGACCGGAAACAAATATCGATATTCATCATATCAATGTTCGCCCCGCCGGGAATTGAACCCAGCTGCACACGCTTACTCAGTCCACATCACTGCCAACTGTGCTACGGAGCAGTACAATAGTGTTACTCTTAATATTTTTAATATTTTTGGTAGCTTATTATTTAGAATCTTGTAAAAAACTACAACAAACATCGATATTCATAATAATAAAAACAACGTTCCTCCGACCGGAGATCGAATTCAGACCTTTGGCATTACAGCCTAAGCCTATGGTATGAAGAGAATGGAAAACAAGGTTTAACTATTAACATAAAAAGCTTAAAAAAAGACACTAAACAAAAAAAACTCATGAAGAACTCACACAGACCTTCTTACTATTAATGTAAGATGTCTTAATTTTGAGAGTGGCTCTAGTGCATAATCACTTAAATTAGATTTAACGAGCCATAATATTGAAGAGGCATAACAAACGATAAAACCACGTAGGTAGTAAATTGTACTACTCATAAGGGAAACACGTTTCAGCTAAATACATTTATAGCTTTATTAAATTAATCTGGTTTAGCTTTTAAACAGTTTAAATAAAAGATAGTTTTGCAGATTTGCAGAGAACATAATGTAAATAATAATAATAATGATAACGCATCACACTCAGAGACCCTAACTAGAAAGAACCTGTATCTAGGGTGCCTGAAACATATACATAGACGAACATTACACCCAGACCGGAAACAAACATCAAAGAAAATATACCTACTATAGTAACTATGGAAAATATTTTTTTTATTTCGTTATACAATGTAGAGCTGTATGAAAAAATGGTAAGTACTTACAAATATTACAAGATGTAGTGACAGGAGTGTTAACAAGCGCAAATTGATGTCCTTCTCACAATCATTATCGATTGTAAGTGCAAATAAATTGCAAGAAACTACTAAACTGTGATGCAGATTTAAAATGCAAAAATGTTATATTTTAGTAAATACATATTTTAGTAGATTTTTTTTTATCATAGCTTACCATAAAAATACCTTTAGTAACTTTACTGATTTATTGAAAAGGTAGGTTGTTTGTAACGTATTGTTAATTGTCACAAAGTATTTAAGTACTATCAAGTGTTAATTTATTAATTATTGTAAGTATTTACGTAAATAATAGAATAAAATAAAATTGATGTTTAATTTGACTTTCAATGTAAGTAAACCTCTATGAAAATATTTGTAGTGATAAATTAATAATAGTTTTATTGAAGTAGACAAAAGTATGCTAAATAGTAATTTAATAAGTCTATTATATAGAATTGATGTCTTAATCACTAGAAGAAAACGCAATTTCTATTTATTATTTTATGAGCATTGCCCTGTGTATTATACTCATTTTACGATTTAACATACTTTCTAGATCTAATAGCCAACACGTCATAAAAGTATATTCATAAAATTATAATCTCACAATTTAATAATTTCATAAAATCATTCCTTTAACGATATCGCTCAAAAAGCACATCGATTTCGCCATATAAATGATGGATGCCATCGATTACTATGCTAATTAAATAGCTGACTCTAAACCTAGCTGCTCAGCTCGTTACAACATTGTATCTAGCCAGATTTCTCAGTCTACAAAACTGGTTTTTAAATATGTTCAAAACTTGATTGTTGTGTTGTCAAATCAATACTAAATTACTTGAGTAACCCGCGCGCATCGGCATTTTGTAAAGGTCAAATTTGATATTTCGTTTGTGAGTAGCAGAAAAACTTTACCATTTAAGTCACTGTAGATAGAAGAGTTTCAAGTCTGGATAATTTATTTTACCTGCAACAAAAACGATATAGATGTAGAACAATTACAACAATAATATTTGTATAATAATCAAAACTTATGATGGCGGCGATGGGACCGACGACGATGACCAATCATAATTATTTGATTGAGTTGTTATTATAAAGCCAAGTTAACAGGTTTTAAACAAAATAAATTCCCTTTATTTTCAACCCGGGCAAAGTTCCGACTTTTAGTCTTTAGTCGTCTGATTTTAAGACAAAAATTAGTACATACATACATAATCACACGCCTTTTATTCCCCTAAGGGTTAGGCAGAGCTATCAGCTCAAGAGCCGGACCCACGTTTAGCCGAGTTTATGCTTTTATTACCAACGAGCTTTCCCGGCTTACTTCGTTACGCCATAGAATATAAGATATTACAAAAGACTTGGCTCTATAGACTATGTTCTTTTGCCCGCCCAGAATGGCCGAATAAAAAACAAACAACAACAACAAACCACCTGTCATATGTAAACAACGGAAAAAATATTACACCTTGGCTTACATTATTTAAGTTTAGGTAAGGATCCCTAATTTTTTTGAAAATCTAATATAGCCTATGACACTCGGGGTTAATGTAGCTTCCTACCAGTGAAAGAATTTTTCAAATCGGTTCAGTATTTCCGGAGCCTATTCGTTACAAACAAACAAACAAACAAACAAACAAATCTTTCCTCTTTATAATATTGGTATAGATGTGACAAGGGGCCAGCTTGTCGCCGCGGTTATAACGACCACTACTGCGGCCCCGGTTGGTCCCGGCCGCAGTAGTGGTACTTTGCACGTGCTTTAAGAAGCACGGAATCATCTTACTTTTCGGAAAATTAAGTGATTCAAGCCTGCAATGTCCTATCCAACCGAAAACAACCACAACGTGATTTTTGTGAGAAATCAATATGTGGTGTTTTCTGCGGGGATCGAACCTAACCTTCCGTGCCCTAATCAAAGGCGCGACGCGCTACGCAACTGAGCTACGGAGGCGACAAAAATTAGTTAAGTTTATTATCGTAAAACGTATTCTGAGGTTTTGAGGGCGAAGAAGTTCCCCTATACAGAACATGAACACTAATCAACAGTTCGCATCCTTGACTCAAAAAACTATTACGGGTAAACCTCATTACCACTGCAAATTACGATGCCACCACACTGACATATCTGCTTAAGGCAGGCTAATCTAGCAACTTTATAAAAGCCGGCAGACCAAATTACGCAACCAAATCATAGAGTCCAGGGATTGCGAACATTTTCCTGTGAGAACGTTACATCCTCCACATTGTTATTTGCAACTGAGACAAAGTTTAGTATTAAAACTGTATAATTCGTCAGAGATTCGCAACAGTTGTGGGAGCGGCAAACAAAGGGTAATGAGAGCCTCAGTTTATTCACAGTAAGTGCAACCTGTCTAATTGAAGACTCACTTTCGATTTACAAGTCTAGTTTTGTGCAACTCCTGTTATTGTTTCTTTATGGTTCAACTGGTTTTAAGTAATGGTTGACTATGCCTGTTAATTAATCGGTTTGTTAACCTGCAAGAGGTGCTTACATATCTTTATTATGTACTATGTCTATATCTGTCTTTCTATAATTGAGATTAAAAAGAAGTAAATAGTAATTTTAATTTATTTGATGTTGGAACATTTCTGATAGAACTCTTCATATATTTTATGAAATAAAGTGTATTTTTGTAATTTATTTCAATATAACCAAAAGTATAACAAATACAAGTTTCAAACAATTTGGAATGTTTTTTCATAAAAATAATAATAATAAGCAAAATGTAATTAATTTTAAACTACTACGCAGTAAAATAATTCTTTTAGGAACCTGATATTTTCATCGTTCCACTATCCGTTATTTAAATTACCTTAGCATAATTTGCTATTCGAATATCATTGTAAAATTTCGCGACTTTATTGAAAAATCTTGTGTCTAATAAAATACTTGTAAATATTTTAATTAAGTTCAATAAACAAAATTGATGTGCATAGTACAATGAGTACTGTTAAAAACCTACTACTATAATAATACTATTCGTTAAATATTTACTTTGTTTGTATTACAACCACCTAAAATATGTGCATATGTCACCTACAAATTGTACATACATCAATATATATAAAACTCTTCCGTTACTGACTGACTGAATGACTGACTGACTGACAGACAACGCAGAGCCGAAACCATTGGGCGTAGTGGGCTGAAATTTTGCATTTAGGTTCCTAAAGGAGTGTAGGTGAGCCCTAAGATAGGATTTCCCGAAATTCCTACGGGAACGGGAAAAAACGGGATTTTTGTTTTTATGAGAAATCTGCGCGAGTGAAACCGCGGGGCAGCCTCTAGTTATGTTATAAACTAACGTGCGTCAGTGTATAGTTTACCAACGTAGCTTAAATTGGGTTGTTTATAAATTAACGACCGAAAATTTACAATTTTAAGATATGTATTATTTTCCGGTAACAACATAGATACAAGAAGATGTGACAAGGAAAACCCTTCACTATTGCATAAATAAAGAATAAAAACTATTTGAAATGCCATTTAAATAAAGTAACAATACTGACAGCCTTATCTTTAAAAATGTTCATTATGTCACTGCCATAGGTCACTTTGTAGCCCTTGATCGCCTTTGACCTTATGACCTTTGTGTGTATTAATTGGTCGTGAATAATAACATCCAATTTATTTAAATGACGTCAGATTATGATAGTAACATTCAACACCTTTGGTAATAAATAAATGTAATAATACCTATAAAAAATTACTATAAATCCAGAGTTTCATTATCTAGCTGTCACAGGTGAAAAGAAAATTCGTTTGTAAATATTTCCTTGAGAGATGCGAAAAATAAGGTAAACATATATTTTTTTTATTTACACTTTTTGTTATTGTCGGGTAATAAAAACAAATTTACATCTCAAATTACAAACTCATAATTAAGACCCTTAATTTTGTTTGGTTTTGATTCAATCTAAAGTTTTTGCAATCAGAAACGGTCAACCATGACTTTGCAAGGTATTTTACGCTTTTAATTAAAACAAGTCATAAACTTTACTGTGCTTCAATGTACCGTATTTAACACAAATATTTTTATGCAATCACTATCCTATGCATCTATCTATACACATAGCATAGTTAAAAGAACATAAACATTAAAACGAAATACTTTTCTGAAAAACCGCATCAAAATCGGTTTAGCGCGAGATAATCGCAGGCAAACATACATACATACATTCAGGTCAAACAGATAACCTTCTTTTTTGAAGTCGGTCAATAAAAGTGCGAAATTTAAACTGAAAATATTAAGAAATACACGTTTTAATGAGAAAGAAAACCGATAAGTTGATGTAACGTATTATTTAATCCTCAAAAGCCAATTGGTCCGGTATGTCGTAACAACGCGTCTGCCCAGAGATGCGAAAGTGTCCATTTCTCCGATGTTCGAAAATGTTCGAAATCGTGACAATTCCGATTTCTAGTGCTGACTCGTCGGATTCGAATATAAAGCTGTGTTTTCTGAACTCGCTGAAAAATATTTAAAATATTGTGTATTTTAAATTATACATTATTTTATTAATTTTTTTATCCAGATTATTTCACCGTGTTTAGAAGTCGGCTGATTTTTTCGAAAAAAAATACCATACTTATTGAAAAAAAAAAAAAATATTAAGTATATTAGACACACACACACACATTCAGAACCATAATTTGGCTTTTATTTAATTTTTGTTAGGTTTAACTTGCATGTTATAGTTTTAAATTATTATTTTTTTGCAGTAAAATTGCGTGTTCTTAGTTTTTTTTTAGAGTTACATGTATAGATAGCTTGCTTATACAAAAGTTCATCGTAAATAATAAAAATCCGTAATTGGCCTCAGTATTGTATAACTCTACTATTAAAATAAAATGTAATGTGTTGTGGATTTATTGTGAATAAAAATAAAATAAAATATTTTAAGTTTCTGAAGATCGTAAAAATCTATACAATTGTAACCGTTTAGTCAAATGTGGTTAAATATTTATGTCAATACGAACACAGCCTATCAAGTAAACCGAGCACCATAAGAGGTGTTAAATGCAAGCATACCTCATGTCACCACTTCGCTACAACTCAACTAAGCAATATTGCTTACGGGTGAATATTCAGAACGGCGATATTCAGCTGACTCCTCTGGCAGTTTTCAAATTTAGTTTTTTTGAAATATCAGTCAACTTTTATGAAAGTATGCCTCATTAGCTTTAATATTTTCGATTGGGCACCATTTTTGGACCAGGTCTTCCTATGAATAATTGAGTTTTCAAGTTTTTGTTCCAGAGCAATCAGAAAAGTGCTTCCAGAGTAATCACAACGATAAATTTATTTGAGTTTTAGTAGTTTCATCTTCCTAAAAAAAGCTATTTATCATACATGAACTAGTTCTAGTAGTTTTTTAATGAAAATACTGAAAGGAGACTTAGTAAGACCAAGTTGCGATATTCTAAAGATGATATTGTATTCTCACTCAATTTCTCATCATATTTTAAATTAGTCATATTTATGCTTACAAACATATCACCAGCATCTGCTTAAAAGTGGTCCATACCAACTGGTATTGTGTCCTGCTCTTGCTCATATTTCTTTGAAATTGCAACCACTTTTTGTGGACCATCAATAGCGCAGTGCCAGCAATCAGTTAGGGATTCATTGACACGAACACGCAGGTTAGGTGAGAATTGCCAAAAAACACCGGACAAGTATTCAAATGCAAGATACAAATTTTGGAGTCATATTAGAACTGTGAAGACTTAGATAATTTATTCCACACAGCTTTTGAGTAGTGTAGTGGAATAGTAGAATGCCTAAGAGCAGGTTTGTGGTCAGTGCAGCGTCAATTTGTGTGACACATAACTATAATCATCACAATAATGTCGATAGACCGCAGGAGTTTTGGAGTCTTCGATTCAAAATCTCCCGTAATAATCTAATCCTATTTGGTAATCCTCATGTAATTCAGTGTGCGTTGTAGCTGGTCTTCAGATCAGCGAAGCTGATATAAATGCTCTAGCTTAAGTTTGGCTGGTCAGTGGTTGTCATTTGCGGTATAATGCTCCTGCCTAGAGCTTTACAAAAAAGCCTTTGATTTGTATTTGATTTGATTAAGGATAAGTCAGTGCTGCAGTATCTCTAGCGAGGCCAAGTGGACTATAGTAGCTACACTTTGCTAGTGTTAATGTTTTTATAAATTTGTAATTTCGACTTTAGACAAAGACCTCGAAGGATATGAGACTGCAGCAGTTAGTCAGACTGGTAAATGTCATAACGCCAAAATTGTTCATCGCTGTACTCGAGGATGTCTTCAAGGCTCCGGACTGGAAATAACTAGGCTAGGCATCAACATAAACGGTGAATACATCAATCAGACTCGATGTGATATCGATATCATAGTTATGGATCCAGACCGCGCAGGATCTCACTACAATGCTGGATGACTTTAGTTGGATTCTCAACATGGACAAAACCAAAATTATTTTAAACGCCCATTTCAAATGCTACTGTTATATCGGAGTCTGTACGTACGCTCGAAGAGTAGTCAATGAATACGTAGCCAAACTATCCAACCAGCTTGGTCCAATAGGAAGAGGGCGATGGGCAAGCTTTGCTACATATTTTCCTCCATATTACCATAAGCAAACCCATTACCGTTCTCCATATTAGGCTCAAGACAAGGTCTACGATCAACGTGTTTTACCTGTGATGACTTATTACCGGACTGAGACATAGCTCACTACGGGCCTAATCAAAAAGCTTACCAGTCACTCTAAAGGGCTATGCTTGAATTTTTTCTGCATAATCCAATCAGAAAACTCCCACGTAGCCAAAATAAATTGCATAACTGTATCGTAATGGGCAAGTAAAAGTTCTCGATTGGCGCCCGACCGCGCAATCCAAGATGTGATTAGGCCTATTTTGACTAAAATAATAATTATGATGATAACAATAGGTTTGACATCTGATTTTCAGGTTAAAAGTGCTAAACTGCTGAAAATTGCTGATTCCTATGGTAAAAAAACCAGAGATATCAGACCATAGGAATCATTAAAAAATCATAAAGTGATCCGTCCAGCCTTAACGGGGTAGAATAGAAAACTAGGTATTTTATGAGGAACACCCAACTATACATGACATACAATATAATCTTTAGACATGACATAGCTATTTTATAACATAAGATAAACATTGCAGAGTAATCAGAGTGACCACTGAACCACGATCAGAGCAATCATATATTTGGCATCATAACTACTAAACGGAGCACCTTAGCCAGCAATCACCGCATACACACTATAAAGCATAGCTTGGGACAGCCCATCCATAAAACTGCTGAGTTCTACATAGCTTAGTTTAACCATGAAAGTGATTGCTGCACGCGGCAGAGAAATCACACGGTACACGCGGACAAATCTCAAGCCTCGATTTATTTCAAAACCAGCTTCAGTAATCAATCAGGGACAATTTATTTGTAATAAACAACTATCTGACTATGCTTAACTGATCTTGAATTTTATATATGTTTGTTCAAAAAAAAGTTATGGAGTCATTTATAGTAAAAAATGGAGCCCGGACGCCCCACAGGAATCAGAATATTCCGGTTTTTTGGACTTTAGGTAAGATTTTAGCGTACTTAAACTATGTATTTTTTAATAAACTTTGCGGGCCCAAACAGAATGGAAGCTAAAGTTTGAATCTAAATCTTCAAATTAAAAGTTTTCTTTGGAAAGTCACAAAATAAAGCCCCGGACAGAAAAAAATCAGGCTCTGAATATTTACCCTTACCAGCAATTCAGAATAATACATGTAACATAATAAAATTGATTGGAAGCATACAATTTACTTTGTTTTTTGTTATCATTTATTTATTTCTATTATTCTATGTATATACTTATATTTGTAAATGAAGTATTTAATTATATAAAAAAAAAGTTGGTGGTTCATCATTACAAATAACCTCATACGAAAGACATCCACTGCTGGACATAGGCCATAGGACTCCTCCGATGAGTCTTGTTCGACCCTAATGAGTTACACTCCAGCAACCTTCACCACGTTGACTGACAAACTGTTCAGTCTTGTGCGTTAAAACTGTTTATTTGGGGTCTGACTCTGTTCTTCAAGCTAATTACCCCGCCTTTTCTTCAATGGAGCTCATGTCTTGGTTCTGTAAGTCATCTCTGGCAACACTCATTGGTTGGTAAACGCCTTAGCGTATCATCGTAAGTTAAATTAGACAGTAGTTTGGACTAGAATAATGTTTGTAAAGTAGGCAACAGCTGTAGGAAGTGGACCGCGGAAGCTGAGATAAAGGTAGCTCTCCATTAATGAACTAACATCTGGTAACCGCTAAAGGTGTAATGACACTGGACTTGGACGTGACGCCTTCGCAACCGCATTCCGTTTCAAACTCGCCGCAAAAATAACAAAATGTATGCAATCAAGTTATTTGGTTTAGCGTTTTTAGCTTGGTAAAAATTAAAAAAAATACTGATTTGGGATGTTAGGTATGGTTCCTTTTAAATACTTTTTGGTTTGGTTTTAAATATTTTGATTTATCTTGCCACCGTAAACAAGCAATCACATTTTTTGTTATTTCAACTCAAGGATTGACATTGTGAAAAGAAAAACATTTATGTAAGTACAGTACATTTAAGTAAAATTATTTCTCAATACACACACACAAGTGGAGTCCGACACATAAACGTGCATCCTTTTAATTAATATGGTTGTCGTTGTAAAATAAGCAGCATAATATATTTGTATCATCAATACATAGTATAAAACAAAGTCGCTTCCCGCGTCTGTCCTTATGTACCTATGCTTAAATTTTTTAAAATACGCAACTGATATTGATGCGTTTTTTTTTATTATACAGTGATTCAAGAGGAAGGTTTATAAATTTAATGCTTGCCAAAAATACTAATAGGTTAGGCGGTACGAAGATCACCGGGTCGACTAGTAATAAATAAAACCTAAAAATTTTCTGCTGTTCCCCGACAAATTTTGAAAACTATTCATAACATTACCACGCCATACAACACTGCCATATAATGTCGCTACAACATAAATAATGTGCTCAGATAATGTGCAATGACGTTTCGTTTCACGCAAGTCCGCTAATGTTTAGAGTTTATGTTGCTGCGACGTTGCCGTGAACCGGAACGCGTCGGATGTTACAACCACTTTTACTGTTGAGCTAGGAATAGAGAAGTTTTGTTGATATAATCATAGTTTGGTAAATCTAAACATAATCCAGTAAGTTCGTGTGCTACCTAGTACATCTCCTATTTCTGATCTTTATAGAAACAAATTAGATATTTCCCTTACTGCTTTATTTATTTAGACTCAGACTTCAATTTTCATCGTAATATCAATCGCCATGTCTGTCTGCGTTAACCAAAAAGTATTAACGCTAGGTTTAGTGATAAAATGAGGACTTTCCGCTAACCGTTTCGCTTATCGTAGAGAACGTGGCGTATCACACAAGATGCAATCATTTAAGGTCAACAAACTGTTTTTAAACAATAAAGCAAATTCATTATCGTCTCGGCGGTAACTCACGGTATGGCGCGAAATTCAATTTTTTTCACGTTTTTTTAATTATTTTGGCGAAAGTATTCATTTTTAATAAAGTTTAAATGAATTCGCGTACGTAAAAACCTATTTCCCACATTGTGATATATCGTTTTTGAAAGACAGAGTAACCGTGTATATTCAAGGAACTTTTTTTGTAGCCTTTTACCCCTTAGACACAAAATATGTAGGTATGTCTTCCAAAAACGTTATATTGCAATGTGGGAGATGGTTTTTTACATACGCGAATTAATTTAAACTTTATTAAAAATGTATACTTTCGCCAGAATAAATAAAAAACACGAAAAAATTTTAATTTCGCGCCATAGCGAGAGTTACCACCTTAAGGCTGAAATTCAAAGTCAGCGTTTGGAGGCTACTCGGTCCAGTATTGGACAAGTCGTTCCCGTTTACTGATTATCCTGGCTCGAGCCGTATTATACTCCGTTAAGCGCATAATTCACTGCCTCGAAAGCAAAACTGGATTATCTCTTATCAAATAGGAACGAGCGGATAACGAACACGACTTAAGTCCCTCATAAAGTGCACCCGGCAACCTACACCAGATCGTCCGACCACTTTTTGGGGGTAAACTAAGAGATGAATCCCCAAATTTAACAGGAACTAAGGGTTTTTTTAAATAACAATCAAATGCTGCGGACGCACTCTCAACCCAATAACTAAAATGAAAATGGTTTTCCCTAAGAATAGAAAGCGAGTTTGGTACTGGCCTCCACAATTAAGTTGTACTTTGAGGATAAACTAACTAGAACATTGCATAATACTTTCACACTTGCTAAATATAAAATGGCCAATTTATAGAAAAATCTGATAAATTTTGATATAATTTGTTAGAGTGAGTCTGCATAATTGTAGAGAATTTTTTGAAGTTTTAAAAAGTGAGATTATTTTCAATAGGGGTCCTAAAATCATTATTTATTACAGAAACCGCATAAATTTAAACGTAGATTTTCTCAATAATAGCAAGCATAATAGTATTACAAATCCTACAAAATCAACATCAATCGTAATTCTATGAGTTTTCCGTAATTCAAAGTGTAACATGTTGAAAAAAAATAAATTCTAAAATCGAGAGCTGAGGGCTGGCACATGGTGCGGTGATTAACCTGCTAGTTTTTTTAAATTAAAGATAGTTTAACATTTACATGAAAATTCGATTGTTTTCATAATATTTTACACTTTAATTTCTACATGCATATTACTCATATTGCTTACTTACAGCTTACAATACTTTTAGAATTGTAAGTAATGTAATTACATAGATCGAGCCAACTATATTAAACATTAAGTACATTATCTAGCCAAGATAGTAGATTCAAGAACAGTAATAAAACGCAACATTCTTTTACTATCTCATATTATAAGCTAAAGACTAGTTACTAGTTTATCGCGCACCGACCGAGCCGTCGCGGCGAAGGAAAGTGCGAACGTCCGACATGACCGTGAAAGTGCGATGAAACAAAGGCATGTATTCCGTGACTGAATTTACGTATGATGCCGTCCACTACGTAACTTTATTGTGTAATAGGCGAAACATGCAGTTTAATGCTAGGTTTTACTGTTTTGTTTGAAATTGGACTGTGAATATAAAGTCGAAGAAATCTGCTTGCCCGTTAGTTTTAGACGGATTTCCTTCGAGAGCTACGAGTAGACCCTTGACGAAATTTGATCAGTTGTAGTTTAGCAATAAGAAGGTTTATGACAGGTAAGTAAAATAACTCCTGTTTCGCTCACCTTGATAAAGAATTGTAGTTCTATAATACTGTGTAGCCCGGCGCTACTTCAGAACCGCTATGGTATATTTATAGGTAACACCTTTTTTTTTAACATTTGAAACATATATTGATTGATTCATTCATTAATATAGATCGATCCAGACAATAACTTTTAAATGCCATTATTAGTCGCCATTGTAGCGCAAATAAATGAAAACTTAAGTTATATTCCAATTTAACATTGATTAAACGACAAAAGTAGAGTCCAATAGATATGTTTACTATCTTTACGAGCATAACGTTTTTACAACTATTAAATCATAGACTGTCGGTCCGCAAAAAAAACAACGACCACCTACTATTAAAAAATATCATATTCGATAGCTTGATTGTTGAAACCGTTTCGTGTCGCAACGCAACGCTAAATCACTGTTATTGGCAATAACGTGGCTATAGGAACGCACCCATCAACGATTACTTGTAACATCTTCAGAATCTGCAACCGTGAGAAAAGGAGCTAAGTTATTTTAAACCTCTTATAACTATGAAAACTACTATAGGGATTGCCTATGTTCTATTTCTTAGCTAAAAAGATGACCACAGTGGCCAGCAATGACTGCTGAACAGGGCTTCCCCTACAACATATCGACAAAAAGACAAACATTGTGATCCAACAGCCATAATCAATGAGATTTTGGAGGCGGGTTAGCCGTTCCGGTCTGCCCGTCTTTCAGGTCTAGTCGCCTTTTACAACACCCATAGGAGATGGGGTGCTAGTATTGTATGCCGCCACCACCACAAAATGGCAAAAGAGTGATAAATGGTTTTTAATGATGAAATAACAAGCTGATTCACATTCAGTATTTCGATATCAAAATAATTTTAAAACATGGCTAGTTTTATAATCACCTCCCATTTTGACCTCGTGACCCGCGCAGGAGTTTTGATGAAACATTTGCTACCCGATATTAGTAGGTATGTAAGTATGACTTCATTTTGATAGATAAAGTCAGTCTTTCTGCACATTAGGTAAGATTATATATTTTTTACATAGATAATAATATAAGCATTAATCAAGCAAAGCATGACATGATATCATTGACATTGATAAAGTAACTCAAGAGAATAAAACACATTTGCAATAAATTAATAACTATTACAAAATTAAATGCAAAACTGCAGGGCTAGCACCAGTTTTCAGATAAAATTGTATGGGTGGGTATGTGACGATTTTATCCGGGTTTGATAAGATTTGTGAAACTTTTTGATTTTTGGTCACTAAAACAAAACAAATTTACAAAATAATTTCAAAGATGCTTTATGAGTTTTTTTGTGAATATTGTACTAGTTAGCAAAAAATAAGGTAGAGCAAAAGAAGGTAGGTATTGCTTCATAATTAAAATTTTACATTTAGGTAAAAATATTCAATACAACGTGCTGTTCTATTCAAACACTTAAAAAACCTTAAAATTTACAAAGAATTGAATATAATAAATCCTAAAAAAACTTAGAAAAACGGACGCGTAATTTTAAAACGTGACTACTAATGACTGATTATCGTTATTTATTGTTCGTTTATTCTAATCCGTGTTTAGAGGTGGCGACCTTGACCCGGTCCGCTCGTGACATTAGCTCTATACCGGGGAAATATTACGAGAACATCGCGAAAATGCTCCTAGTAACAAAGAAGTTATTTAGAACATATGTTACAAATAAGTTATTTGGAGCAGAGAAGTTATATGGCAACATAAAAATATCTTAAACAAAAGCGTAGCAAAAATGCTCCATGTAAGTAGTTTAGATTATTGACTGCTTCTCGTAAATCTAGAGCAAAAATACAAATTTAAAAAAACAACAAGTTCGAAAGGTATTCCGCGGATTTATTACGGCTTTATTTTTTTAGGCAACCCGTCTTTAATCTGATATTCTTACTTTTTAAGTTTTAATGAAACAAAATAAATATAGTTTCTTATACATATATATTTTTTTTTTTAAATAATGGTGGCCTTTGACCAGCAGTTAAATATAGAAACAGACTATCAAATATATTACATATATACCTACTACAACATGTACTAAGTAACTTTGCCATATAATGCCAGACTCTACATTTAACTTAATAATACTTTTCATACATATCTCCATACTCTACATAGAGTTCTGTGAGAGCGCGCTTTTGTCTCAAACACCGAGCTAAGAGCCGTGGAGAATCAGCAATAAGGTTTGTGAAACAGCGGCAAGCAAGACCATGGCCTAGATAATTAGTCTAACCTCTGCCGCCTGTGTATTTAGCTGCTTAGGTTCTCTACGAGACTCGTGAGAAAATATAGAGCAAGAAACTAGCTTTGAATATCAATGATAAGGGGTTAAGAATTGTGAGGTTCTAAAAGTATTTTCACTTAGGTATTGAGGATCTTGGTTTTACAATTAGTTTTCAAATAACTTTACCTTAAATAAAATTCACAATTTTTTATAGACATGAAAGCAATAAATGATTTGATTTGATAAAAAAAAAAAGTTTAATATTTATTACGTACAGCTTGTTTTTTTAATGCGGTAAGTATATGTTCCACTTAACATTTTTAAATATTGTAGAGTTATATCTTGTGCGTTTTGAGGGATTCCAGCTTGTATCCCACTGCTGCAAACAGACCCCTTCTCTGTATCGACAATGTACGAGTTCATTTCCTGTGCCACCTGAATCCAGTCAGATAGATATGAAACGATGTCAAACCGCCATCGCCAACGCCTTCTAGGCCGGTCACGCTCACGAGTTTTTATTTTATTTATTATTTATACTGAAAAAATATATTTACTTAACACATTTTCAATAAAACCGCACTTGTAACGACTACGGTCTATTACAATGGTGCTTTCAGTTTTTTATCTTCATTCAATGTACAAATTTCAATCTTTGCTCATAAACTGAAGCAAATTAAGTTAGTGTTACGAGTTATTTAACAATACATGTTGCGATGACTTTAAATTGATTATCTATGCAACGATATAATTTGATTTTGTACCACACAAAACCTTGAATGTAAATAAATGTAATGTAAAGTAAAGCGAATTCATTTTTAACAATAATTCGATTAGCTTCAATTTAATGTTTAATAGGATTGTTTTTATTGAATTAAGCTTCCAATAAGGTCGTACTTTGTACTTGGGAATACAAATAAAATGCCTTTATGGGAAAACAATAGAAGTGAAAGCTACCTTTGTTTCTATGTGTTAATTGACCCTGAGTGGCAGATCGTTAGTCTCTATGAAATAACGTAATTGGCTTAAGAATAATTTGAATCAATTTGTCCAAAATACATTGCAAATAATAACTTGTGATCATAAAGTAGCCAGTTTTAGTTGTATAATGTTTGATGTACTGTTATTATTTTGTGTAAAACAGAATTAAAATTAGAATATCAACCAATCTTCTTACATCGGGGTTCGTAAATGTAAAAGAAACATCCGAAATACGGCAGACCTGCCAAATACGTGGCAAACCCCTTCCAAATTGTTTGAAGCTACGAGGGAGCCTATGTTTTAATAAAGGACAACTCTAAGATGAATACCAAAAAAAAAAAAAAAATATTAAAAATTTCTTTAGACAAAATTATCAAAATTCTGCAAACCCCACATCAAACCAGGGAGCATATGTCTAATAGAGGACTACTCTTGGCTGGGATGATGAAGATATGATGATTATTATGAAAACAATTTTTAGCTTACTTATTTTTGAATTAAATAATGTTCATAAGGTATCATAATTTTGTACACATACATCTCAATATTATAATATCTGATTACATTATTTACAACAATATTAGATACACAACATTATAATATCTGTCTGTGACAGTAAAATTCAAACTGCAGGTTATGAAGTAATTTTATTCGAGGGCCGCAACCTCGGACTTGTAAAAGGAAGCTTTACCCAACAACCTAGATTCTTACGCGTACATTTTAATTGTTACACCACATACCCTTGTGACACACCCAGCCTTTCCCTGCGACGCACGATTGCCAATGCGCATTATTTATATAAAATTAAGTTTTGGAAATGGAATGAATGGATACAAAAAGCACAAGACCTCACAAGAGCGGAACAAACTTTCCACATTGTGAAGTTTTTCTTGTAAATTTAATAGTCGAGCCCTTTTCGGATTTTTCAATTTGTGTCGGACAAAAGTTTTTCCATTAACGACTAATAGGCACGGTGAAAATAACGAGAGGATACCAATTTAAATTAAATTAATTATATTTTAATTTTTTAGCATAGTCAATCGAGAATTATTTAAAGCTAACTTATAAAGCGCCTCGCGGTCTCTCTTAAAATTTTAAGTTAAAATTGTTATCCTCTCGATAATTTTATTACACCTCTCGTTTATTTCTGCATCATGAAGTTTCATGTTAATATTAGGATTACCATATTGTTAAATGAAAAATCATATTAATATTTATACTAGAGACAATAACGAAGCACACCAACTACCTCTATAAATAATCAAACAATTCATAATTAATTATTCTCCAACGCGCTAATAAAGCTAACTACCTAGGCCTAAGCAAAATCTTTATTCGCCACAACCAGCTACTCTAAGCTGGGCTCGTGCGATTTTTTTCACAACACTTCTCATAATGATGAGATAACAATAGACTTAACCTACTGTCTCTGAGTGCCTGCAAACAGCTGCGATATCCAGCGTTCTAACAAACGAAGGGGAAAGTGAATTTTAAATAATAACTTTTTGATAACATGTTATTTTAGTAATCGGACTTTGATCAACAGCAGTCACTATTTTTTGTTTTTGAAAATTTACTGAAAATTTGACTGCTCCGTGGCTCAGTTGGCAGTGATGTGGACTGAGTAAGCGTGTGCACCCGGGTTCGATTCCCGGGCGGGGCGAATATTGATATGATGAATATTGATGTTCGTTGCCGATCTGGGTGTGATGTTCGTCTCTGTGTGTGTTTCGGGCACCCTAGATACAGGTTCTTCCTAGTTAGGGGCTCTGAGTGTGATGTGTTATTATTATTATTAAAAACTCTAGAAATCAAAAAAATGTAAGACACTACTGTACCTAGAAAAAAGGTTCTGATTGTTGCGAAAAGTGGCTTATTTATGTTATAATGAGTAGCGATCAGTGCACCAAAATACTAAGCAAACATAAAATCTAGTGTCTGGGTCTAGATTTTTTTTTTTTTTTTATATTTGCCACGGTGCAGAAAATATAAACAATTTACGCGATTATGAGTGTAAAAGGGCTACTAAATCTTGAAAATTAAAAATACACATCAAATATTATTCAGCCAGTTTAGTCAACCAAAAACGCAATTTTTGGACTCCTACAGAAATCGTGTGAACCAACAAACTGCAGTGTTTTTGGACAATTAATCAATCATTCTGTGTAATTACCCGCTGTGTGCAACTCACGTTTCTGATGACTTTTAGTTTTCATTGTATTACACGCTTACGGATTGTGATTACTGTGTTTGGATAATTTTGTTCTTATTGTTTATTGATTCATTTAATTTTCCTTTTATTTTTCACTTTCATACTTTTTCATTTATATATTATTATTATTTATTTCTACCGGAGCATTACTTTACAAATATAAACATTTGCGAACCAAAATTACCTCCACCTATAGTCCCAAAATGTGCAAATATATATTCAATCCAATTACGAAAGAACTAATACTAATAAACGTAATTAAAATCGAATTAACTGGTTGGTTTTGGAAAAAAAAAAAATTAACAGTTATGCAAGACAAATGCATATTTACTAATTTCTTGTCAATCGCATTACGCAATACACGATGCCCATGGATGAAAGTTTGCTTTGAATATTAAGTCCATGCATAACGCGACCGATATGAGTTTCTTTTTTAAAAACCGTCTCGATTTAAAGCCATTTGCAGAACGCGAAAAAAAAAAAACAAGTTTCGAATCGATTCTTGACGTAGCGTTTTGTTTACTTTTATTAACACTACTTTTCATATTAAATAACTGACGTAACTTTAAATAGTTCCCTATCGTTGTATTAAATAATAGAATTATATACGTTACGGTACGTATAATAACCAATATGTTGACAATTGGACGAAATAATTAAAAGATGTCAACAGTTAAATTGTATTTTGACACGACAAGGTATAATTTAATACGGTATCCGTATAATTAAGTCTGCTTCAGGTTGGACTCCGCGGCCGCGTTCTTCAGGCGACGATCGCGAATTTTCCGCATTTTCACGCGCACGCAACTGTTTTATATACAAATAAATCAATGGATGAAATAAAAGTACCTAGTTGAAGTTATTTCAATCATTTTGGTTACCAAGCACACTTTCATTGAAAAAAATATCTTGAAATTTTATTCATTCAAGGATTGGATTAGAATACTCAGTGAAACTTGTTTAGTTTTTCAAAAATACACATATTGGTTTTGTTGTATAAATCATAGCACAGTTAAATTTTAACGTAAGAAAATCTCATAACATCAAACGCACAACTTTCCTCGTTTTCCCTTTAAGAAAAACTAAACTGACCTGTTAGTATCGCCGCAAAGAGAGCGAGCGCCAGTGCGCCGAAGGACCTCATAGTTGATCTGTCACAATCACGTTTTGTATAATATCCAGAAAACACAACACTATATCACTATTAACACCACCGACTCATAACTTCTGCGGTACGCGCGTTAGGGCGGCGCGTCTACGCTGGAGTGAGGGCAGTGCGCACGCGCGGCCGCCGCGCGGCATCGCCGCCCCACCAGCCAGCCAGCGCGACCCGGCTGTAGGACCTTCAGGGACTTCCGCGAACAAATGTCAGGGATACTAAATGGACCGGAGAATGTTCATGTAGGAAATTGAAAGAAAGATTTGTATCACATTTTTTGTAAGTGATTTTAGAGTTATTAGTGTGATAGTGGGAAAGTCAAGGTCCAACTAATGGAGTTTGCAATTGCAACGTATATGGCCGGAATTTTGAGCACTGAGGTTGTAACTATACTTTCCGGTATAACATCCAAGGATCATCGACTGGAAAATTTACTTTCAAGATGTAGAATTTTAAAAAGTTTTCCGTCTGTCAGGGATTTATACGCGGAAAGATATAGCCAGACAACTTTTAACAAATTGCAGTATTTATGACCGAGATACACTTAAGCCTCCACTTTTGAGTATTTATTGCACCTAAATTATCGTATAAGAGGAGCCTTCAATGCGGTAAATGTCACGAAATGCAATTTTACGAAAAAATAAAGAGTTATTTTCTCTTCCTAAATGTCGAAGTAATTTTTTTTCATAAAATCTTCATCATAAATGAGTGGACATTGGGCAATTAATTTAAATCACCCTTTCTCATCTTTTGCTCAACTTTCTTTTAATATTTTTTTTTTATAATTAATTATTAAACAAAGCTCTTTTTTAAATGTTTTAGAAAATCGTAAAGCTGAATCCATCAGTCCCGGCACCATTATGGAATTATGAATTAACAAAAAGTCTATCTGATAATGAGTGGACAATTGACAGTCTGTCTATTATAATGGTTTAAATTATTTAACACTTTTCATTCATTCATTCATTCCTATGTCCTTTCTCAGGCTCTAGCTAGACTATCCATGTACCGAATTTCATTTAAATCGGTGCAGTAGTTTTGTCGTGAAAGCGAGATAGACAGACATAGTTACTTTCGCATTTATAATATTAGTATGGATTATCTAGAGTGGGTGTTATAGTTTGAGAAAACCCTCAAACAAAGCGTCGTGAGCGCGTTGATGTCTTTTATATGTAATGTTACACTCGCTTTTTATTTGATTTGTTTCTTTGTGTTTTTGTGTACGATTCTGATTTTATTTTATTTTTAAGGTACTGAGACTGACTGATATTTCTGTTGACTTTTTTTACACGGTGCGAAACTAGCGCCTCTTTACATAAATAATTAATATCTTCTAAACCATGGCCGAAATCATAAATATGCGTCTTTGACTCCTTAAATAATCTTTCTTAGGATTTTTAAGGCCCTGTTTTGTAGCTTTCAGGTTAAAAATCTAAGGAATACACCGTTTGTTGCCAAAAATGGCTACTTTAGTTTCATAAAAAAAAAATTCTAAGATCATTATCCTAAAAGCTACACTACAGAGTCTAAAAAATTAAAAGCAAGTTTATCAAGGGAATCAAAGACGCATATTTTTAATTTCGGCCATGGTTTACTTGGATATAAATTATTTATCCAAGTGGTGCTTGCTATCGCACCCGTTCGCCCCTTAAACTAATATTAAAATTGTATTCAGACTGACATTAAAACAGGTGGCCTAACCTTTACACGAGTGTAGGTTGATATAACTATACTCTAATGGATCTCATATTCACGTTCCGCTGCAACAATGCGCTGTTATCGATCTGTGCCATCTATCGATCTATATTTCAGTAATAGTTTTTGTACTACCGTAGGCATGTTTCTTAATATATGATCTAATTTAATGCTACTAGTACATAGTGACATTTATTGTGTGAGTTATTGATTGATGCAATGAGTAACCTTGCTCCTAATTATTATTGTGATCACTTGATCATCCAACAACCATAATGAAGCCTGTTCATTGATACCATCTAACAATATAATTAGAGCCACTTATAATAAAAAAAAATTTTTTGTTAAAACTTGGGCGGAAAAGTTCCAAACAGGGACGAGAAAAGGCAATAAATAAGCTAAGTAAAATAACATCAATACATTGTATTGAGCTAAGTCGCATCCCGCGTCTGTCCCTATGTAAGCTTAAATCTTTAAAAGTATGCATCGGATTTGAATGCGGTTTTTTTAATGGATAGAATAATTCAAAAGGTAGCTTTTTACGTTTATAATACATGCACAACATAGTAATAGCTTAAGCGGTACGAAGTTCGCCGGGTTGACTAGTTAAAAATAAAAAATATAGTGCAAAATGCAGTTTAATCACCAGCAGCTATGTCAATGTTATCTAGGTTTCGCCGGTCAGCATTACGTAACAGCCCAAAAATAAATGCTAAGTAGGGCGAAACACTTTCCATTTCACTCAGACGGCCTACTGCAAGCCAGTGGCCTTGTTCGCATTGATAACTCGATCAATTGTATAGGGCATTGCAGTTATTCTTATTTATCTTGGGATAAATGTTACGGTTAAATTTGCCTTTCAGACTTAAATATTAATCGTGCGTAACAAAATGACTGTGTTGATTTTTTCGAAATTATATTTCGAATAACCAGTTTTTTTTAAATGTTAAATTTTAAAGTTGATATGGTATTACCTAAATAAAAATATTTTTCATTATTTTTGTCTTCTTAAATTTTGTTAGGTATTTACTCGTAACGTTGTGTGTTCATTTAAATAATATGTGGCTTCAAAGTAACAAATAAAATACGAAAAAAAAAATGGCTTAAATAATTATAAAAGCTATTCATTAATTTGATAAATTTTGGAGGTACGATAACTTTAGGAACTTCTGAAACGATACCAGCACATGATCATATTTTATAAAATATAACGATAAAGTAAATGTTACGCGAATAAAGCCGCGGGCACAAAAACTAGTACACTATAAACTAAATTCTTTCTAATACTTTAGGCTCGGCTCACATCTGATGCGGTCCGGCGAAGATATCGAAAGAATAAAAATTTAAACTAGCGAATTTGTTAACCATTGCCGCTTTAATAAAGGCAATTTCTGTTGCACGCCCAAAATAACAGCAATGGTTTTAATTAAGTCGCGAACAAGACAATTACGAGTCGATCGTTTTTAGTTAAGAACTATGACACCCGGTCTTTAACCTAGTTTTTATCTGGTCTCGTGCTATTTCTTAGGGTAGCTTAGAATACTTTTCGATGTTTTGAACCCTGTGCCTTAGAATTGAAAGATCAGTTTAAATTGTTTTTCTTTCGATATCTTCGCAGCGCGTCGATAAATGTGCGCTGGGTCTATAGTATCTGAATCGTATCATATTTTTTTAGGCCATTCACTATCGCATTTAAAGCCTACTTCGAAGGGTCAAGCATACCAATCATACCATTCGTACGATTTACAAGTGTTTTAATAGCTGTTACGAGATCAATTTTTTAAGTGTTGTCTACCTATACACCAGCATACTTGTTAGAAGGTAAATAAATATCATAATGATATGAATTTAGTGGAAACATTTGTTAGTTTTTGTTTTTTTTTTTATATAAGAAAATTAACATCTAAATTAAAAGCGAAACATTACTGATAATAACAAGCTTTCTGAGATCGACGAACTGAATCTAACTTGTTTAAATAATCAATATATATAAAACTCTTCCGTTACTGACTGACTGACTGACTGACTGACTGACTGACAGACTGACTGACAGACTGACTGACAGACAACGCAGAGCCGAAACTACTGGGCGTAGAAATCTGAAAATTGGCACGTGGGTTCCTTGGGGAGTGTAGGTGAGCACTAAGAAGGGATTTCCCGAAATTCCCACGGGAACGGGAAAAAAACGGGATTTTTGTGTTTATGAGAAATCTGCGCGGGAAAAACCGCGGGGCAGCCTCTAGTATCTAATAAAATATTGATTTTTAAAATCTTTTTTTTTTCATCAGTACTAAGTATAGCCTGCGCACATAAAGAAACGATCTCAAAATGGCGGCCGTTGTATGGGCTGTCATGGGGCTGTCTCTCTTCTTAACTCTTCGCTAATACTAATATACCCGATATAGCATGCGTTCGGCTGCCATTTACATATCGTTTCTTTAATTGCGCGGCCTATATCATTTATTAACGATTCAAATAATATTTTAAAATTGTAAACCAATTTAAAGTATTGCGAACGAGTAAAAACAAGTTTCATAGTAATAACGTGCTTCCGCTATAAGTTTGAGGGCAACGAAACAAAATTACACCAGAGATCCTATATTTAATTGGATACTTGCTATATATTGCAATAAAATAAACGCGGATCACTATCAGGACCGCATTCTTTCATGGTAATCGAGCTTTTTGAAGATCGAAGGAAAATTGCTTGCATATTTGTACTTCCTGAAAACACCGTTTACCGTTCCTTAAATCGTAACATCTGCTGCATGCCCAAAAAACAAAAAACAGCAATGGTTAACGAAGTCGCTAACAAAACAATTCGATCGTTTTTAGTTAAAAAACTTGACACCCATAAACTGGCTGGTTTATGGGTGTCAAGTTTTTTAACTAAAAACGATCCTAAATTTGCCGTCCCATAGATTTTTTGTCTAAAGAATTGAAAAAAAAAGTGAAAATTGTCAATTAACATATCATTGTAAGTATTGCAGGACGCAGTTTGAGTTCTTGCGCTTTTTTAAATATGAGAACGACCCCAACCGCATTTGGTGAGAAGATCTGATATAGATTGTGTTTGGGGTTTTATAAATCTTCTGTATTCTTCAATTGCATACGCTATGAATCGTTGTTTTTCTCTCAAACTGTTTATCTTTGAATCACAAAAACAAATAAATTACACCTTCCGAAATACCACGGAACAATAAATTACTTAAATACTCATACAATGTATTTGCAAATAATGTTGCAAACGCTTGCCCCAAACCGTTGTTGGCAGACGAACAATTAAAATCTGAAATATATTTTTACCTATTTCTTTTTAGTTTCTTCTAGATTGCGTTAGTATCTATGTATGTATTAAATAGTTTGCTAGGCACAAGCCGATACTTACTTACTTTTGCCCAACTCCGCTGGGGAGCAAAGCTGCTCCAGGTGCTCTGCGTGTGCTCCAGATCCTCCTTTATAGCGCGCTGCCATGTGCACAAGCCGATGCGCAGATTTGATTCCTGATTATTTCTTCCAGATAGGCCGGCTTGCTGAACATCCGACTTTAACTCAGTTTAATTTAATTTTGCTCTACTATTTTTTCTCTAAATTTGAGATTTGAAATCATGCCATAACATTTTATATTTCCAGGCTCTAATTCTAGAATTAAGCTTAAAGCCGCTCTAAGATTGTTCTATACAATAAATATAGGTCAAATATTTAACACTACAACTGACATTAGCAGAAATCGTGAGTGTTTTGTTAACATTCGTGTAGCGATCTGAGCTGACGACAACCGATGCATATCTGCTGTTAAACTTGCCGTATTTAGGGCAAATAGTGATGGTAAGTTACCGATTTAGTCGCTAGAGATACACAATTTAGTAGCTAGTTTTTCAGTAGCTTAAAACGATAAATCTAAGTATTATATCTAGCCAATATATTATGTGCCATTATATCTATCTTTCAATGGAGTAATTTACGAAAATTATAATTATCTTAATTCTATTGATTGCAATAAAGAGTATTTTTATTATATTTTAGCCTAGTACAGCAGGAGCCTAGTAAGATCTTTAAGCTACACATTGTTAATATTATGAATATTTCGATATACTTGCTACTGTACTGTAAAGTAAATAGGATTTTATGTACGGAAATTACACCGCGAAATAACTTTTTATTCACCGAAAAACTTATTTTCGTCTAAGAGATCTCTAGCATGCAACCGTAATTGTACATTCCTTTTTTTTCGAAAATGTTAAACATCACTAAGGGAGGTTTACATAACATCAAATGCTCTACTTTTTGAGTGGGAGGCGCACGAAATTCTTGTACCTTCCGCGTAACTACACGATAAGTGGCGTCGTTTGTAGAAGATGCAATTTTAATAATATGAATTAAGTATGCTCTGCTAATCATGAGCAGATTTGCTGGTTTTTCTTTTTTTGGTTTGGTTCCTATTACTCTGTTTGTTTTTCGTAATTTGGTTAATTGACTAACTACGTGTACTTATATTTACTTATGGTTTGTAAAATATAAAATTAACTCAGCTATTTTACTTTATTATTTCGACTTCTCTATAGCTTTTGGCAATTCATAATGCTACATATTAACAGAAATTATTTAGTATGAAAATATATATTTTTCGTAGTAAATGTAGCATTGAGAAAATCCGGTAAGTAGTTCTTTGTTGAAATACTTGTCTACATTTCTGAGTATTTGTAGATAATGTAGCATTGAGCTCTTGTAGTACTTTGTTGAACATTTCTACATTAAATTTTTTTAAGTAATTTTGCGGGCTTTGTTTGCGTCGACTGATATTTTTGTGCACTTTATTCTGCATCAGAAAAACGAATTTAGTATATTTAAGTATTTATTTACTTAAATTATTTGTTACCCAATCCAAATAACATATTTAATGTAGCGAATTAATTTCATCATTACATGAATCAATATGATTAAACTCTATATTGTTAAAACACACAAAAACAAAGAACTAAATATAAACAGTTAGTTGATCAGAGGCGATTTAATAACTATAAGCGTTTTTTTTATTTTATTTATTAATATAAAAGCATTTACCTAGTAACTAAATAAATACACGTAACTAAAAAAAATTTAAGTATTCAATTACATTTACGTAATCGTAACATTTTTGAACGAGCACGACGCTCTGCTTTATTTATGTAATGAAACTAATAATACATCCTAATAAGCAAAACATTTAATGATTACCTCTCTAATTTTAGTATTATTTAATTACTCTCTATGGTAAGTTTAAAATTAAGATAAAATATAAAAAATTACTTGCGAAATAAAAAACAAGTACAGTGGCGGATACGGTCGGCGTAACACTTCCGGTTTTTCTGTATTGCAAAACAGCTCTTGTTCTTCGGTAAATACAGTCTAGGGCTAACGAAACCATAGATAAATCTGTTACGGCCTCCTAGTCCGCCACTGTACAAGGCAGGTGTGTGAAACTGCATGGGGCGCTTGTTCCGGTCACGTCCACTTGGTTCGCCCTGGGCATCGGGCAGTTACACTCTTCGTTTCCCAAAATTGATCACATTCGCCGGCATATTCGCTACGAAATGTATGTACAGATCTGTACCATTTTGAACCTGCGGGGAATATTTTTAATTGTCTGTGTTATTTGCGTACTATCTGTTTTAGACCTAAAACTATACAGGATGTATGGCAGGATAATACGTTCGTCTCTGCATGTGGTTCGGGCACCCTAGATTCTTCCTATTTAGGGGCTCTGAGTGTGATGCTTTGTTATTAATTCAAACACGGTAAGGTTTCGAATAGTAGAGAAATACGATGAGCGGCCTTATCGCTAAAAGCTATATCTTCCAGACAGCCCACGTACGTAAAATCAATATATATAAAACTCTTCCGTTACTGACTGACTGACTGAGTGGCTGACAGACAACGCAGAGCCGAAACTACTGGGCGTAGAAAGATGAAAATTGGCATGTAGGTTTCTTGGAGAGTATAGGTGAGCACTAAGAAGGGATTTCCCGAAATTCCCACGGGAACGGGAAAAAACGGGATTTTTGTGTTTATGAGAAAACTGCGCGGGAAAAACCGCGGGGAAGCCTCTAGTAATAAAATAATGCTAGTGTATTTCACTTTACGTATCGTGCGAGAGGCTATAATTCATCTTAGCGGCACACATTGCACCGACGCCGACAAGTACAAATAAAGCCATTCTTTAGCAAGAGCGGCGCGAATTTCTAGATATTGTAGACAGCTATTGTCAGCCAGCTTAGCTTACTATAGTTCGTTATAGTTGTACCCAACCTAGGACCGAACCGTCAGCTGATTGCACTTTTAGGCAGAAATATTCAACAACCAGGAATATGGGTGGGTAGGTATTTAGAAACAATAAAAACCCCTTCGACATCATAAATAAATAAAAACGGGTTATTCGTAAGCACAGCCGTCTTTTGTATTTATTTTATATTATATTTAAATTACCTGTTTTCATATTTTTTTTAAGAAAGAACTCTTTTTTTTTTATTTATTAACAAATCAATTTATATTTATGGTAACATGTTTTGACAGAACATTAAAGCTTGCTTATCACTTGAACTACAATTATGAAATAATACACTTAAAATTGTTAGATTATCATAAGAGCGGAATCCATCGATTTCCTTAACAAACCAAAATGAGGCGGGTTTTAAAATTAATTAATCACAACAAAAACCGTAACACAACTGTCATCAATTCTATTCAAAAGCCAAAGACTGCAATCAAGAACCCGAGCACTTTCGTCTGCGTAACCATTACTATAAGATTACCATCACACTTGACAATACCCATGGAGGCTGTTGCTAAATACCGCAGTTTGTGACGATGCCATGTATCTTTCATAAACGGCAATAGGCGACAAGCGGTAAGCGGCAAGTAAGTACTAATCTACTCTTTGCGCTTTAAGGAGTTTATTTTTTAAATAAGGTCGCCATAATTAAACGTTAAAACGTTGTAGATGTTCATGTAACAAAGCTAAATAAAAATTGGTTTCACCTGCGATTTTAAACTCCTAGTAAGCCTAGATTCACCCTCCCGCTTAAAAGTCAAAAGTCAAAAATTATTTATTCAATATATATAGGATACAAGATATCACTTAATGAAAGTCAATAAGACTATCTAATCTAATTGGTATTTACCTTATTTGGAAAAGTATCCTATACTGCAAGAGGCGAGGTAGTTCAGGGTGCCCACCAATTGGCCTGAGCAAACAAATGTCTGCCTTGCCTTACGACAATGGTTGCCTGAAGTCGCCCCCAAACGAGCCCTCCTCTTACAAATCCGCTAAGCCTGACGCTTACGCTTATCAACCTGGCAATGCAGTTAAGTCCCAAACGGATACGGATCTCGTTGTCTAAACAACGGTAGTTCAATGCCACATCAATTAAACAACTGTCGCCAGTTTGATGTCATTGTGATCGCTAAACCCACTGAGCATGTTTGTTGAAGTTACAAAATGGCGGAAGATGATCGATCTGTCATCGCTTATGTAAGTTATGTAACAGACTAACAGATAGGTTGTGCTTATTAGTAGCAGCATGATTCTTGTTTCATTAATTAAAACTGACATGAAATAAATACGGTCCTTTAAGCAATGTTTTTAATTGTGCTTTGTTCGCTTTTCAAGGAAATTTACAATAAAGAAAAGAGGAAATAAATTGGTAGCGCAACGTCCTCATCGATGCATTTTATTATTTTCCGTATATTACGCTTATTTTTAATACTTACCAAATTTATTTAATGGACTTCAGTGAAGTATTTTGTCAATATCAAGTTCACTGATTATCTCTAAGGTTGGGTATAAATAAAGCCTGGCAACGTTGAATGGATTTTTTAATATTATTTAAATCATTGGCTTTAAAGCCCGCTGACGCTCAAAAGACGTGGGTTTCGGAACGAACTAGAACCATTTAATTTGTATTAGATAATTTTCACAGCTGTCATATTGTATATTTTAATTCTCCTTTAAAAATTGTACTACTTTCTCTGCCACAACATGTACCTAGTTTGATAAATGCACGCATACACGACGGCATTGTCCTCTCGGGGCTTTGCAAAGCGCACGCGCACAATACGCGTCGGAAACTGACATAACGACTGAAACCGGAACATTGACAATCATTTATAATGCAACTCATCAGATGTTCAAGTGCTGAAAGCTTTACGTAATAAAATTATGAAGATTTTAGTAAGAGCCAGAGGAATGAGGATGCGATGCTCATTTTGATTTATGGCATTGCGATTGTAAGTCTTGAACTAATAGATCAATTCGCCATTTCCTATTTAACAGTGTCATAAAATTGATAAAAAAAAGACATTTATCCTCTCTTTTCTTCACTATCTCAAACTTAAGGGCTCACACCATGCGAACCATGCACCATGTAAACTCCCTAAGGAACCCACGTGCAAAATTTCAGCCCGCTACGCCCAGTAGTTTCGGCTCTGCGTTGTCTGTCAGTCAGTCAGTCAGTAACGGAAGAGTTTTATATATATTGATTGAATTTAAACTTACGAAAGACAACCTTATTTTCTACAAATTGATAGTAGGTACCTAAAAATTGCGAAAATCAGCCAATACTTCAACCGAACATGTCCAAGGCATTAGTTAGCATCAATTGGATGCCAATTCACATATCAAAATTGTCAACGTACCTGAGTGTAGCGTGGCAATGGCCACCGAGCTATGTGAAGGCTATGTTTTAGCTGATTTGGTGACAGCAAAAACATTAGTTAGCTAACAGCTTACATGTAAATGCGCTATGGGATTGTTGGTTTTACCTATCTGCTATCTATCTACTATATATATATTATATATAAAAAAAAGGAATTGTGGTTCGTTAATCTCACTAAAACTCGAGAATGGCCGGCCCGATTAAGCTAATTTGGGTTTTGAAAGGTTCGTAATAAGGTTTAAAGGTTTTAATTATAAGTGAAAAAAAATATTTTACCCGTCTATCTATCTAAAAGGTGAGAAAATATGGAATAATTGAGAGTCAGTTAGTAATATTAACAATTTCTTTTCTCCATATAAATTGTAAGGCGCGATAACGAAGTTCGCCGGGACAGCCAGTGTATCTATAAAACATAATTAATGATTTCTCAATAGATAGTAAATGAACTCAGACAATTCTAAATCGTACAGGACCTTGAGGGAACTTTGATACTTTGTAGATTACTAACCAGGCACTACCTCTAAATGCAAAAATAGGTACATCGAGCAAATTTGTTATTAAAATTGTTGACACACTTGACCAAAATGGACACAAATACTGCAATGCGTGTCCAAAAGTCATGAACTCGTCTGTCTCTTGTCAAAAATGTGAAACAATTGCCCAAGGGCTAATAAGGTCTAAGGTAAGGTGTTAATTCTGCTATTATTATTATTATTAGCCTATATTGTCCCACTGCTGGGCAAAGGCCTCCCTCCCCCTCTTCCACTCCTCTGGCTCTTGCGCGGTCTGCCACCAGTTCTTAATTCTGCTAAAAAATATATATGAATTAGCTGCTACCGCGAAGGAGCATAAATGAATACGATTTAGCGAGTACATTTTAGGCCATTAGCCCATGAATAATTAAAAAAACGATGAAAATCCTGTAAGGCGGAAATCTCTTCAATAGAATCAGAAACATTTGTTTCAAACATGTGGTAAAAAAATCACAATGTTAGATTTAGGATTATAGTGGAATCAACCCCAAGGCTTTAACCTCGTAATTATTAAATAACTTATCAGCACGATTTGTTTGACAAAGTTAAAATTTAATTATTATAATAACACATTCATTAGGATCATACCAAAGACAGCCTTGACTTGATTTCGACTTTTATGGATACGATAATTGCGAACTTTGTTAGGTTATTTTTTATCTAATAATTTACACATGTACAAGTATGTTGTCAAGAATATTAAAGAAATTACATTCAAAAGCTTATTTCATTTTTGAAGACTGTATGATTTTTGTTACTTGAATCATCTTGAATTAATGATGATTTTATACTATTCAAATAATTTCGTTTTTAAAATAAAGTAATCCCCCCTCAATAAACTGACACATACATCCACTGAGCACTTCCTCTTTTTCGGAGTCAGTTAAAATTGGTACTAAAACCTTCTACTGAATGTAACAAATACTTATCTGAAAACCGCATCAATATCGGTTCAGCCAAACGCGAGATAATCGCGGACAAACATACATAAATACATACAGGCCAAACTGATGATCTCCTTTTTTGAAGTCGTTTAAAAATACAAAAAAAACTTAATAAAATCAGTTAGTTGACAAAAGGCCATAACTCAGGCTCTAAGCAATTTCTTCTAGGCAACCTACGACTTCATGATCAGTGTATACTATACTATACTATACTATACTATACCATACTATACCATACTATACTATACTATACTATACTATACTATACTATACTATACTATACTATACTATACTATACTATACCATACTATACTATACTATACCATACTATACCATACCATACCATACCATACCATACCATACCATACCATACCATACCATACCATACCATACCATACCATACCATACCATACCATACCATACCATACCATACCATACCATACCATACCATACCATACCATACCATACCATACCATACCATACCATACCATACCATACCATACCATACCATACCATACCATACCATACCATACCATACCATACCATACCATACCATACCATACCATACCATACCATACCATACCATACCATACCATACCATACCATACCATACCATACCATACCATACCATACCATACCATACCATACCATACCATACCATACCATACCATACCATACCATACCATACCATACCATACCATACCATACCATACCATACCATACCATACCATACCATACCATACCATACCATACCATACCATACCATACCATACCATACCATACCATACCATACCATACCATACCATACCATACCATACCATACCATACCATACCATACCATACCATACCATACCATACCATACCATACCATACCATACCATACCATACCATACCATACCATACCATACCATACCATACCATACCATACCATACCATACCATACCATACCATACCATACCATACCATACCATACCATACCATACCATACCATACCATACCATACCATACCATACCATACCATACCATACCATACCATACCATACCATACCATACCATACCATACCATACCATACCATACCATACCATACCATACCATACCATACCATACCATACCATACCATACCATACCATACCATACCATACCATACCATACCATACCATACCATACCATACCATACCATACCATACCATACCATACCATACCATACCATACCATACCATACCATACCATACCATACCATACCATACCATACCATACCATACCATACCATACCATACCATACCATACCATACCATACCATACCATACCATACCATACCATACCATACCATACCATACCATACCATACCATACCATACCATACCATACCATACCATACCATACCATACCATACCATACCATACCATACCATACCATACCATACCATACCATACCATACCATACCATACCATACCATACCATACCATACCATACCATACCATACCATACCATACCATACCATACCATACCATACCATACCATACCATACCATACCATACCATACCATACCATACCATACCATACCATACCATACCATACCATACCATACCATACCATACCATACCATACCATACCATACCATACCATACCATACCATACCATACCATACCATACCATACCATACCATACCATACCATACCATACCATACCATACCATACCATACCATACCATACCATACTATACTATACTTCCCCGTATACTAAATGATTGATTGAACCGCATAATAACAGACAAAGCTCGCGTGTTAAAACCACAAACCGGACCGGACTAAATTAATATCACACGACCTTTACCGGCTTGATCTCGATCCAATTGCCAGCTGTGGGAACACGCAGGCAGGACACTTGAAAGTGTCTTAGCACCTACCGATATGAATGTTCAACTATAAAGGCATTTGATATTTATAAAATAATCCTAGATATGTTACCTTCCTTATTTCCGTTCGCAGAAGCTCGAGTTTTGATTAAATAAGAAACTTTTTATAAAGTTAGGCTACTACCTAAGCTGTGTATGTCCGGGTGCAAGAATAGGTCTACGGGAGAGGACCTCTTTATGTTAGACTATAGGTCTAAATCCCTGCCTGTCGTACGATGCGATTAAAAGGGGTTACCGGGGGCCCAAATGGGCTGCGGCACAGTTTGTTGCATTGTGCTGCTGCAGAACTAGAGATGTGCTTGTAACGATCCTTCCTATATCGTACAGTTTTTAGCTTTGTTAAATTTTAAAAAAATATATATTTTATACTTTTGGATGGTTTCGACGACGGCTCCCTAGAAACGGCTACCGCGTCTCGGCGAGCGCGCGGAGATTGTGTTTTGTTTTCCTTTGATTTGACATAAATACAGCTATATATATGTACTCGCACCTTCGGACGATGCGAGGGAGTATTGTGGCCGGCCTCGGTACTCGCTTCATCAAAGTAGTTAGATGGGGAATGTATAGATAAATACATAACCGAACACTTTACACTGGTCACAAAATTGGATAGCGGTGATTATTTTGATTTGAAAGATTACTTGTTTGAGTAATCATATTCTCTGAGATCTAGTCGCTGCAGTCTATTTAGTGTACTAACCTCGAACGAAAGATTGCACGATTACTACTCTTGTGTCTTGATTGCCTTTTACGATGTTAATCAATTATTGTAAATCGTAGATTGTGCGAAATGGATGCTTGTTGTGGGAAAGTCTAATCCTCTATTATCACACCTAATAATCTCAAGTTTGCCGATATCAATGCGTGGTGGCTTACATATGTAATGCGGAATTGCTAAGACAAAGGATATAAGTAAAGAACCAAGAGTTCAAGACAAGACTTCATGATTGTTGGCATGAAGATCAGACGAGCAAATTAAAACCTCACATCAAACTTGACAATGCATTACGATGCATGAGATAGCTAGATGATGAGAATATAAAGAACCAAGAGTTCTAGACAAGGTCCCATGATCGGTGGCATGGAGATCAAATGAACAACTTAATCAAACTTGACGATGCACTACGGTGTACGATTAGTTGTTTAATAAGAAATACCTGTTGAGTAAATAAGGCCCGAATCGTTCTAACCAAATATAAAATATCCTTTCGTCGAAGCTTGACTGCTTACTTTGTTTGTTACTCGTTGGATGACGTATTCTAGAGATTCGTGATAATTCTATTACACTAAACTAACACCACAACCATTATCAGCTGATAGGACTTGAAGAATGTATGTGAGACAGAAAGAATCTGTGCGAGGTAGAATGAATGTATCAAGGGAGGGTCTGTTTTTATACAAACTTATATTATATGATATATATTCACACGATATACACTAAACCGTAAAAGCTAACTTCGTGATAAACTAATCCAGGGGCGAGACCTCTTTTCTAACATTTGATAATATGCGGCTTTAGGCTCGTTTGCGTAAAGAAGCGATCGTCCTGTGTTAGGGGATGAACTTCAGAGGAGCTGTGATTTGATCTAAAGAAATTGTTAATGTTTGGTTTATAAGTGCAATGCTTTGCCTAACGATCTACGGTACTTCAGGAGATGTGCTATCATGGTGGGAGTGATAGTTGAAACCACAAGACATACATTCCTAAGTAAGTTCTAACCAAGAAAAGTGCTGGTGCAAGACCAACGGATTGGCAACAGGGTTATTACACCGTAGCTCTCGTTTTGAGAATCTTGCACATAACTTCATGATTATCTTTGTATTAATCTGGTTTAAGCCTTTATCACATGAATCGATGGTCATCAAAAGTCGACTTTCTTCACACAAACATAAGGTTACACAAAACCTAGTCGGACGGGGCATGGCGAAGGAACTGTCCTACCCGGGGCTAGTTGTCATACACTTCTACCAAGTTTACCTTCCGTAATAATACACTTGAACGCGGTTCCTCTTCTAGGAACAACAGTAGGGTTTTCAATCTTTTAAATCAGTCTTTAGAAGGACGATTGCAGAAATGTATTAGGGAACGTCTGTTTAGGATACCTAGGTAGTCGCTTGACGAGGTCGAGCTAGCGCGCGTGTTTAGCGCGCATTTTTTTTAAGAATTTATTTGTCAGCGTACAGCTCATTGGCTCGAAATTTTATAAGTTCAAGGTTATTTTCATTATTCTTTAATTTTCGAAGGAGCTTTAGCACTGTAAATTATTTTGATTTAAAACACAACGTATGGAGGGTCCTAACCATTAATCAGATAGACGATCACGACAAGGCCAAATATGAATGTTTCGTATTGAAGTAGTATAATGGTATGGTATAGTATACTAGCTTAGTAGGATATATTTATTTTATTATACAAATATTTAGGCAGGAAGGCAAAATGCTCACAGTGGTGCCGTGACCAGGATTCACGTCAGTAAATCTTATGGAGCATATGCGAGGGGCGTATGTAGCCATAAGAACGTGAATAAAAGAATGTGGGTTACCTACTTGAAATCAGATAATTTGTATTTATTGTGTTGTGCGGTAAAGAAACTTTATCTATCTATTTCACCAGGATTACACGTCAATTAATCTTATGGAGCGTATGAGTGGACATATGTAGCCATAAGAACGTGAATAAAAGAATTTGACTACTAACTTTGAATTTTATTATTTATTTCACTGAACAGTGAAACGTGTTGAAGATGATAATTTATTCTGTGGGGTTACATTCTTTAAATCAAGTTTGATTTCATTTTAATTAATAACTAAGGACTTGTAAAATTCACAATACTAACTCAGTCATTGAGTCTACTCTACACCGTATTACTACAGTGTTTATATACCGAACAGTGAACGTCATCGTGCAGACGGCCGAGGCGCGAGTAAATACTTACGCGCTCGAATCTCAACATACCCCGGAGCACTATCAGTCGAGTGTGCTGTGCAGTTGCATGCGGTCAATGCGTGTCGCTTCCGCGTATTTATTTTGAATTATTTTGTTAAATGCTCTCCAGATTAAAATTATGTTTCTTTTATCACTTTATAAGCTGAACATAGAACTATTGGAACTATTGTATTGGTACTACAGCAAGGACGCTGCCGAGATAACTCACTGTTGTTACCTATTTACATAGTGGTACTACGATAGTAGCGTAATAGCTTTATGTTAATTTTGAATGTGTATTCAACAGAAATAAGAAAACGCGGAAATTACAAAAGTTGAGCCATTCGTTTTATTTTGTAAAATATTTAAAGACAAAGAGATTGGAGTGTGCTGGAGTGATTAAAGTACAACTTGTGACGGACGAGCTTATCGTTTCAATATTAAAATTAATAATAATCAAAGGAGATGCTAAGATCAAGGGGCGCCCAGGATGGATCGGCGGGTTTTGTTAATTTGTTTGTGTGTGGTGCTTTGTGCTGTTTTGAAGTCAGGAACCTTTAACTCACGGACATAATAAAATTGTAGCTATCTTCGCACGGACCAACTAAAGATACTATACTACGGAATTACTATACTACGACTATACCTACTACGCTAATTCATGAATTTATATTTACGCAACTACCGCAAGACAACCATAGTGTGATGTAAAATTATCAGCGCCATCTATTGAATTTTATTGGAACTATAAACATACCTACATAATGGGTTGACTGGAATAAAACGCTTTGAGTGATAAGATCGCCTATTTTACATTTTTATTAAATTTTTATGTTTTATGAGAGACTGTTTCTGCTATAAATATCCTTCTACAACCACCAATTATTGCTAAAGTTATTAAGCTGGGCTTTGAAAGTTGGCCAGGAGAGGAGTTCTACGAGCGATCAATGGTTGATTTTTGCAATGTGCAAGACAATTTGGATTTACTTTTTCATACTACAAACTTTTATACTAAATGCTTCATCTTTCAATGCTGGATGCCGGATAATATATTAATACTTCGCAACAACACGACAACCGACCGGATGTCGTTTCTTAAACTTGGAGGAAATTATGTGGATGAAATACTTGCCTCGCTTATCATAGCCTCACTTTGCCGATATTGTCCGCTCGCTTTCAGTCTCTTCGATGATATACTTACTTATTACTAATCTACGATCATGGAATTATTACTACTTTTACTGAAGCGATGCATGGGACCACGAATATCATGCAAGTGGTTAGTGCGACCGGTGGCGTGACGTGAGTTTACTTCTGCAAGGATCTTCTACCAAGTTTATATTTTTATATTTTGCTTCTTCAACCATTTTATAATTTCTAACATTTGGAATTGGAGGATGAAAACATATCATCTATGTAACTGGAAAATTTCTACGATAATTGACCATTTTTATGCTTGCTGAACTCTTCTACGTTATTCAACATTTTTGTGACGAGGGGCGTGGGTGCGAATGGACAGTCGTCTGTTATTGTATTCCTAAACTAATTTTCTCAAAAATTTCAATCAAAAATAAACTTTATTTTGAAAATTCAAATTTTCTCTAAAATTAAGGGGCGTCTGTAACGATCCTTCCTATATCGTACAGTTTTTAGCTTTGTTAAATTTAAAAAAAATATATATTTTATACTTTTGGATGGTTTCGACGACGGCTCCCTAGAAACGGCTACCGCGTCTCGGCGAGCGCGCGGAGATTGTGTTTTGTTTTCCTTTGATTTGACATAAATACAGCTATATATATGTACTCGCACCTTCGGACGATGCGAGGGAGTATTGTGGCCGGCCTCGGTACTCGCTTCATCAAAGTAGTTAGATGGGGAATGTATAGATAAATACATAACCGAACACTTTACACTGGTCACAAAATTGGATAGCGGTGATTATTTTGATTTGAAAGATTACTTGTTTGAGTAATCATATTCTCTGAGATCTAGTCGCTGCAGTCTATTTAGTGTACTAACCTCGAACGAAAGATTGCACGATTACTACTCTTGTGTCTTGATTGCCTTTTACGATGTTAATCAATTATTGTAAATCGTAGATTGTGCGAAATGGATGCTTGTTGTGGGAAAGTCTAATCCTCTATTATCACACCTAATAATCTCAAGTTTGCCGATATCAATGCGTGGTGGCTTACATATGTAATGCGGAATTGCTAAGACAAAGGATATAAGTAAAGAACCAAGAGTTCAAGACAAGACTTCATGATTGTTGGCATGAAGATCAGACGAGCAAATTAAAACCTCACATCAAACTTGACAATGCATTACGATGCATGAGATAGCTAGATGATGAGAATATAAAGAACCAAGAGTTCTAGACAAGGTCCCATGATCGGTGGCATGGAGATCAAATGAACAACTTAATCAAACTTGACGATGCACTACGGTGTACGATTAGTTGTTTAATAAGAAATACCTGTTGAGTAAATAAGGCCCGAATCGTTCTAACCAAATATAAAATATCCTTTCGTCGAAGCTTGACTGCTTACTTTGTTTGTTACTCGTTGGATGACGTATTCTAGAGATTCGTGATAATTCTATTACACTAAACTAACACCACAACCATTATCAGCTGATAGGACTTGAAGAATGTATGTGAGACAGAAAGAATCTGTGCGAGGTAGAATGAATGTATCAAGGGAGGGTCTGTTTTTATACAAACTTATATTATATGATATATATTCACACGATATACACTAAACCGTAAAAGCTAACTTCGTGATAAACTAATCCAGGGGCGAGACCTCTTTTCTAACATTTGATAATATGCGGCTTTAGGCTCGTTTGCGTAAAGAAGCGATCGTCCTGTGTTAGGGGATGAACTTCAGAGGAGCTGTGATTTGATCTAAAGAAATTGTTAATGTTTGGTTTATAAGTGCAATGCTTTGCCTAACGATCTACGGTACTTCAGGAGATGTGCTATCATGGTGGGAGTGATAGTTGAAACCACAAGACATACATTCCTAAGTAAGTTCTAACCAAGAAAAATGCTGGTGCAAGACCAACGGATTGGCAACAGGGTTATTACACCGTAGCTCTCGTTTTGAGAATCTTGCACATAACTTCATGATTATCTTTGTATTAATCTGGTTTAAGCCTTTATCACATGAATCGATGGTCATCAAAAGT
This sequence comes from Euspilapteryx auroguttella, assembly GCA_951802225.1. Classification (NCBI taxonomy): domain Eukaryota; kingdom Metazoa; phylum Arthropoda; class Insecta; order Lepidoptera; family Gracillariidae; genus Euspilapteryx; species Euspilapteryx auroguttella. Next base: position 3,270,893 of record OX637646.1, read on the forward strand.
CGACTTTCTTCACACAAACATAAGGTTACACAAAACCTAGTCGGACGGGGCATGGCGAAGGAACTGTCCTACCCGGGGCTAGTTGTCATACACTTCTACCAAGTTTACCTTCCGTAATAATACACTTGAACGCGGTTCCTCTTCTAGGAACAACAGTAGGGTTTTCAATCTTTTAAATCAGTCTTTAGAAGGACGATTGCAGAAATGTATTAGGGAACGTCTGTTTAGGATACCTAGGTAGTCGCTTGACGAGGTCGAGCTAGCGCGCGTGTTTAGCGCGCATTTTTTTTAAGAATTTATTTGTCAGCGTACAGCTCATTGGCTCGAAATTTTATAAGTTCAAGGTTATTTTCATTATTCTTTAATTTTCGAAGGAGCTTTAGCACTGTAAATTATTTTGATTTAAAACACAACGTATGGAGGGTCCTAACCATTAATCAGATAGACGATCACGACAAGGCCAAATATGAATGTTTCGTATTGAAGTAGTATAATGGTATGGTATAGTATACTAGCTTAGTAGGATATATTTATTTTATTATACAAATATTTAGGCAGGAAGGCAAAATGCTCACATGCTCTGGAGGGAACTACATCCCAACCCGAAAAAAAGACGTGAGAAGGAAACCGGATGTCCTACCTAAAAACTCTCAAGCGACCATTGGGGAGTTTTAATGGGTGCAAGCCCCACACATCCCGGGATCTCCCCCAAGATACGGGAAGTACGTCGAGCATTTCTTGTCGTTCTTTAAAAAAATATAATATGCGGTCCAATTACATGAGCTTAGTATACAAATCACTTCGAAGGACAATGTTAATAATAGCCTACACATACTATGTCCAGCTTTTATCAACATCAACTGACGCCTTGACATTTAATATTCTACCTTCTGTTTGTTACATGGTACCTACAGGATTTCATAGGTCAATTGTTCAATTTAGAGCGTTGATAAGAACTTTGTGCCATTTAAAATAAAGTTTTATGTGTGACCATTATAGGCAGTGCAAACGCAGCAAAAAGAGCCAATTGCAATGATATATTAGATAGATATTACATTTTATGTATAGGTAGATATTTTATTGATTTAAGCTGTTTAAAGCTCAAAGGTGCGACCATGAGGTACCTGGGCATTTAAATTTTGCTTGTAATGTAATGTTCGTTAGAGTTAAAGGGAGTCCAAATGCGCAACTTGTAACATTTCGGCTGTCCAAATTAAAAACACTGAATTCGCCATTTTTTCCGATTTTTTTTTTATTGATTTGGATATTCTGTGTTATTTCCAAACTAAATCAAAGACAAACAGGCTTCTATCTTTTTTATTTACAAAGTTTATGTAAAAAAAAAACACAGAATATCCATACTATAGAAAATGAAATTCATAAAAATAAATAAAAGCCAATTTAAAAAACTGAATATCACCATTACAAACAACACAGAATATCCCTCGTTTTTTTTATTTTTTATTGCTTTAAATAAAAAAAATTAAGGAAAACGCATACAGGTTTTTAACGAAGTTTTACAATCAAACAATTAAAAAAAATACAAACAGTGCCTTTTTAAATGCACTTTACAAAAAGTGCTTTCCTGTAAAATTTGAAAAGTGGCCTATTCAGTGTTTTTCGTTTGGACAGCCGATTTAATGTTACAATTCGAGCATGTGCAGCATGTAATGTTATGTTACAAATACAATATTTTAAAATTGTTAAATCTGAGACGTTACAAATGCTCGCCGAAGGAAGTCTTTATTGTAATGCTCGAAATTGAAGCAAAATGTTCTATTTCGTAACCATTATGTGGGCCCCCTCGACGACCCACAATCCTAGGCGGTGTGCTGGTTAAATGACTGAAGAGGGTGGAGGCTTGAAGGAAACTCAGGAGCTTTCTTTTCTTTTTTCTTTATTGGAGGCCCGGTGGTCGGCAGGAAGCCCAGACCCAAAAAATGGCCTTACTTATCTTCTAAAATTACTATTTACATGAGCTTAGCCTAGAGCGCGTGTGAGACCTAGCAGGCCAATCGCGGGCGTTTCCTCCCTCACCCCTTCACCCGTAGGTGACGAAGGCGGGGGTGAGGGGAGGCCTGCGAGATCCCACTTACACACAACTACCCTCTCTAAAACTAATACAAATATAAGCTACCTGCTATTCCCTGAAGGTTCATAGCTTATGTACTACTTATTTACTATACTGAATATCAAGTTATTCTCTATTTATTTCTATATGACTAGCGTTTAACTACTTACTATTTAGGCAGTGCCTAGCCTACCTAGGTTGTATTTCCTAATAGGTTACCAGAATAATATTACCAACTCCATAAGTCTTTATTAAAACCTCAAAGTTTATACCAAATGCTATTCACAAACTTATTCTATAAAAATGCCCTACAGGGTTCTTTAATATGAAATCTTAAACTAATATCTATTTACACAGTCTATATGAGGCCGTTACACTTGTCGCGAACATATACTCCCGCCGCAGCTTGTAGCTGGAGCCCTAAGGTGTTCGCGACCCGGAGTATGGCGAGCTTCTTCGTCGGCCGTCGCAGCACGCCCTTGTTGTTCGGCACGTCCACTGCTCGTACCTCGCCGTCTGGACCCGGGAAGACTGCTTCGACTTCGGTTTCTTGGCAGCGTCTTCGGCACCAGGTTTCACAGGCTTGACGGCTTGGTGGCTGGCTCGTGGCTCCCGCCGGTGTTGGAGCTCCGGCAGGCGTTGGAGCTCCCGCCGGTTTTGGAGCTTCGGCAGGTACTTGCGCGCCCAGCGCGCGCAGATCTTGGCGGCGAGCGGCTGACTCTTGCGGCTTGTGCTTCGCCCGGCGACGTCGCCGTCGGCGCTTCCGCCCTCTAGCGGCGGTCTCAGACATCAGGCCAAAGTGGTTGTGGCCTGTGAACGAGAAACAACTATTAATACATGCAAAATTACTATTTTTAGAGTTGTCACCCTTCGACGGTTGTGCCGGCCGCGCTTTTCGGATGCGGCAGGCCTGGCACATCTTCAGCTGGCTGCTGAAGTCGGGCGATGGCTGGCGGGTCGAGTTGTCGGCCACTTCGTCTGTTGTCGGCTTGTCTGTGTGGTCGTCTCTCCGTAGCGGGCAGGTTTCGACGCCTCCCGCCGGTAGTCGCGCAGTCTTGATTCGCCGGAATTGTAGAGCTCGCCCCTCGACGGCGTTGCAGGAACTTTTCGGCTCATCGCCCGGGCTCTCCAGGGCGAAGTGTTCTTGCATAGGCGATTCTATGTCTTCCTTGGAGTCATCCTGGCTGGTGACTGCGTGATGTACCTGTTGCCGCTCAGTTCTGCTGCGCGGCCCCTTGACGCCGTGAATGACCCAGCCGAGGTCCATCTTCGACGCCACAAGTTGATCTCGCTCGCCGCTACGCGTAGTGTGCGCGACGAGCAGATGCCAGTTGTCTTGTCCGAGCAGGATCGTTGGCGTGTACGTCCCGTATTCTATCTCCTCTTCTATGTCTGCCAGATGCGCGCAGCCCTCTATGTCCCTTCGCTCGAGCGTTTGCGGCGAGAGTCTGAGGCCGGTCATCGTGCGCGCCGATATCTGTAATGAGTCTGAGTTAGGGCCACGTATATTAAAACAGACTCGCCTGGACTTATTCTCACTGTGTTTGCACCCTCCCACTGTCTCGATGTAGAAGGGTGATGGCGGTCCCGCTGCGCCGATTCGCTTCGCCACACTCTCGTCTATGAGTGTGCAGGTTGAGCCGTCGTCCAGGAGCGCGTAAGTCTTGCAGGCACCCTCTGGACCGGAGACCTCGACTGGCAGCACTTTCAGTAACGCCGTCCTCTTCTCTGTCGTAGCCGAGGCGATGAAGTGTGCTGGCGGCTCGGTCGGCTGTGCTGCGGTCACAAGGCTCGTCTCTGTGTGCAATAAAGGATGGTGAGCGTAGCGGCAATTATTAAGTTCACACTGCTTGTACTTACATGTGTGACCCTTGTGGCGAAGTTTGAGGCAGCGGAAACACAGGCGGTTTACTTTCGCAAACTCCCAACGCTTCAAGACGTCCGCTCTTCTGAACGTCTGGCAGTCCGGCACTCTATGATCCACTTTTCGGCAGACCGGACACTCAGTTTTCTTTTCTTCAGAGTGGTAGCTGTTATCCCATCGCTCCGTAGCCGCTCCCTTTCTGTGTTCTTGCGGCTGGAAAGGGTTTTCGGCCGGCGCGTAGCTCCCACAAAGTTCACTCTCTCGCTCGAGGAAGCGGGTGATCGTCAGCAGGTCCGGTTCCTCGGCGGGCTTCGCTGCGGCGAAGTCGTAGTAGCGGTAGCGGAGAGTCGCAGGCAGTTTCTCCACTACGCCGCGCACTATCTCCGGGTTGTACAGATAGTGCGTCCTGTTGAGCGCCTTCACTGTCGAGGTAATGTTGATTACCTTTGAGGCGAAGGTGCAGATATCCCTCGGCGTATCGGCGAGCCGTGGGAGTCCTCGGAGCTTCTCCATCTCTACGATGACGAGCGCGTCGGGACGTCCGAATCGTGAAGCGAGTAACTTCATTACCTCGGCAGTGGACGTCGCTCCGACGAACAGGCATTGCGCTGCATCGCGTGCGGCTCCTTTGAGACTTCTCCTTAGTCTCATCAGGTTGGCTTGTTCACTGAGTAGATTTGCTGTCTCTTCGTAGGCAGTCTTGAAGGGCAGCCAGTCCGTTGCGGCGCCCGAGAACACTGGCAGGTCCATCACCTCGGCGTTGACGGGTTGCATGGAACGGGCGGCCATGGCTAAGGCGGAAGCTAGTTCCCTATAGTCGAGCGCTGGTGGCGGCGGTGATCGCTCGACGTAGAGGACGGGAGCCTGACTCTCCAGAGTCGGTTGCTGTGTGGTGATCTGCTGAGGTACGTCGTGACGCGGCGATGGTCTCGACGTTGGCGGCAACTCAGCAGGATCTAAGGGCGGCAGCCCTCCTGAATCAGCGGCGGCGGCGGCTCCTTCGTCCTGGTATGCACCTGTAGTCAGAGCCAATGCGTTGGTCTGGACCCAGGTGTTGGTAAGCTCGTCTCTGAGCGTGGCGTTGTCATCTATTTCCTCTTCCTCCTCATCCGTCTCCTCTTCTAGGCAAGCGACGCGTGCAGCGGCCAGCTCTACTTGTCGCTGCAGGAGCTCTTGTCGCGCCTTTTCTAGCTCGCGCTTGCGTGCTTTTGATCTCGCCGAGCTGTGTTTGCTTGGTGCCCTCTTGCAACGCGGCGCGGCTGCGGCTGTGGAGAGCACGGCGGTGGCGGCAAAGGGCGCGGCGAAGGCGGAGGCGGGATGCGTGGCGACGGCGGCGGCAGCCGCGGATGGCGCGGCGGCGGCGGCGGCAGCGGCGGATGTCACGGCGGCGGATATCGCGGCGGCCGGTGAAGGCGCGGGCCTTGCGGGGATGGCGGTCCTCGCAAGGGGCGCGGAGGGGGCGGCCCCCGCGTCGGCAACCCCCGCGGAGGGGGCGCTCCCCGCGGGGGGTGCGGGCGCGGAGGTGCCGGCGGGGTTGACTTGCCCCGCGGCAGACGTGTGTGTCGCGGACCCAGCGGAGGGCTCGGCCGCAGAATGCGCGCTTAGTGCTGCTTCCCTATTGGCGGATTGAGCGGCGGCGCGGGCAGCGCGATCGAGGGCGGCCGGGTCTGGGCGCGCGACGTACGGCGCCGACTTCTTGCTCCGGGTTATGGGCATCCCGATGTTGCTCCTGAGTTTCCTTCTGTGGCTTGACTGTTTCTTCAAATGCGGCTTGCAGAGATCAGTTTATGCTGGACCGCTTGCGGCTTCCATCCGGCGATCGAAGGACCAATTTATGTGGGCCCCCTCGACGACCCACAATCCTAGGCGGTGTGCTGGTTAAATGACTGAAGAGGGTGGAGGCTTGAAGGAAACTCAGGAGCTTTCTTTTCTTTTTTCTTTATTGGAGGCCCGGTGGTCGGCAGGAAGCCCAGACCCAAAAAATGGCCTTACTTATCTTCTAAAATTACTATTTACATGAGCTTAGCCTAGAGCGCGTGTGAGACCTAGCAGGCCAATCGCGGGCGTTTCCTCCCTCACCCCTTCACCCGTAGGTGACGAAGGCGGGGGTGAGGGGAGGCCTGCGAGATCCCGAGACTTAAACGTGACAATTCGTAGTCGCATCAAAGTATCTATTGTTGTTTATTTATTTAATGTTATGTACCTAGGTATATATCTATGTAGTTTTGATAGTAATTTCTTAGTAACGCACTCGTAGAACGCTTGTGGGTCACTGCTGGCATTGACTGAAAATCAGCGCTGTTGGTGCAAACCATCAGCACATGCTGAGTCAGTGCCATTTTACGGCGGCTGCAACACACATTAAACTTGTTTAACTGTTTTTTTTCCTATGTTTTAAATGGTGTTTTTTTATTTACTTGTACCTACATTGTTATGTTTTCTATTTGTCATTTTGTTTGTTTTAATTTTTGTTTAAAATTTAAGTTATTTTGTTAATGTGTGTTTTCTGTTGTAAATAAATAATTTCTTTCTTTCTTTCTTTCTATCCCACTTACACACAACTACCCTCTCTAAAACTAATACAAATATAAGCTACCTGCTATTCCCTGAAGGTTCATAGCTTATGTACTACTTATTTACTATACTGAATATCAAGTTATTCTCTATTTATTTCTATATGACTAGCGTTTAACTACTTACTATTTAGGCAGTGCCTAGCCTACCTAGGTTGTATTTCCTAATAGGTTACCAGAATAATATTACCAACTCCATAAGTCTTTATTAAAACCTCAAAGTTTATACCAAATGCTATTCACAAACTTATTCTATAAAAATGCCCTACAGGGTTCTTTAATATGAAATCTTAAACTAATATCTATTTACACAGTCTATATGAGGCCGTTACACTTGTCGCGAACACATTAACTTACAAAAAAATATGAAAAAGATCATGCATTATATTTAAAGGCTTGAAGTAATGTACTTTGACACTATATCCTATATACAAACTATTGTTCCTAAGCAAATTGTTGGAATTCCTAGATGATACTATTAATGTTTACAAATCCTTATGTAACAAACGACAAAGAAACGGAAATAAACAGTGCAATAAATTATTGGTACAGTACTTACATTTTAATATATAATAATATAATATAATAACACATCACACTCAGAGCTAACTAGGAAGAACCTGTATCTAGGGTGCCCGAAACACATACAGAGACAAACATCACACCCAGACCGGAAACAAACATCGATATTCATCATATCAATATTCGCCCCGCCCGGGAATCGAACCCGGGTGCACTCGCTTCTCAGTCCACATCACTGCCAACTGAGCTACGGAGCAGTCAAATAAGACTATTAATCAATATATATAAAACTCTTCCGTTACTGACTGACTGACTGACTGACTGACTGACAGACAACGCAGAGCCGAAACTACTGGGCGTAGAAAGCTGAAAATTGGCACGTGGGTTCCTTGGGGAGTGTAGGTGAGCACTAAGAAGGGATTTCCCGAAATTCCCACGGGAACGGGAAAAAACGGGATTTTTGTGTTTACGAGAAATCTGCGCGGGAAAAACCGCGGGGCAGCCTCTAGTATGTTACAAAATAGCACCAATTCATAAATGGCCAGACAATAATAGAGATTCGTGTACCACATGTAATGGATAATGAATACTGGCATAATTAAATAATAGGCCCTTAATAGTTTCACAAAGAGTCATATTGGCCTTTCGCATGAACTTGTTCGTTTGTTACGAACTTGTGTAACATAATTTTAACAACGCGTGTAATAAATATATTAAACTACTTACCAGTCGTCACAACATAAGAGGTCCGTTGAGAAATAGTCTAAAATGTAACTTCTTGAACTGTAAAATGTTACTGAATGAAACAAAAAAATAATTGGTAATCGCCTAGACACCCTAGGTCAATATAGTTTATTTTTTGGCGCCCCGCAGCTTTGTCAGCGCCTTTTTCCTTGAAACATCAAATCCCCAATTTTCCCGTGGGAATTTTGCTATAAAAATAAGCCTATGTCCTTTCTCAGGCTCTAGACTATCCCTATACCAAATTTAATTCAAATCGGTTCTGTAGTTTTCTCGTAAAAGCGAGACAGACATACAGAGTTACTTTTGCACTTGTGATATTATAGCATGGATAACTCCTAAATAAAGCACCTCCGGATTATTTTAAAATGTTCACGAATAGCACCTAAAAATTTATTAAACTTTCAAAATCTTTCCGTCGATTAGAATTTTACAAAAATATCTGTTTGATTTGGTAGATACTTTAATTGAGTAAATAATACAAAATAACGATCATCAAACGACCACTGTTGGCCATGGTCCACCATCACAGATCGCCATAAGGACAAACACTGCTAATTCTGCATAGTAAGATGTTTGGTTCCAAGTCTGGGTGATTTTCTGAAATGTCTTCGTACGTGATTCAGACACTCAAGACGTCATATCTGAAAGTGATGCATAAATTATTTGAATCAGTAAATTTAAGTAATAAAATAATCCAAAAAATATTTTTTAACTTCCATCTAAAATAATAATTTTCCGATTGTTAAATTGTTAAGCATGCATTAATCTAACCGCGAAACGGATTTAATATTTATAGTTCGGACTAGCGGCACGCCTTTTAATCCAATATACCTAATAATATTAATTCGCTATACTTATTTTAATGGAAACAGTCAAGGACTGCCATTCACCAGAGCATTCTAGCATGTACAGAAACATTGGGTTGCATGTACGACAGTACCTAATTAACAATAGACTTTGTTTGTTGCTTGACCTCCAAGGTATATACGTAGTTTAGTACGAGATAACCGCATTTATGGATACCGGACACAGTAGAAGGACTATTATTATTACTATGAAGCTTCCGGGCAGTTCATTTAACTTCACAGATGGCGTAAATTGAGTTGAAGGCAACTTTCTCCAAACTTCGAGGAATAGGAAGTTTTGTTTGCAAATAATATTATTTATCAGTTTTTTTTTTTCAGCCTGAACGAGCCCAAGAACGTTAAATTATGAATCTCTAACTCCATTGCATTAAACTTTACAATAGTGGAACTCTGAAATATTTCTATTTCTAAAGTAAAGTGTCTTGTTTTAATTAGAGTATAACATTGACTTGCCTAAAGGCAAGGCCTTACAAAAGGCACAATACAACAAATCTAAGATAATAAAAAATCATCTATAATTAAGATAACTTGCTCTACTTAAAACGGAATCAAATAAAAAATAAAACATCGAGATACAGTTACATCGTAATCAGCGAGAAATGATCTAACAGCTTCAAATTTGCTTCCTCGCAATTTAGTGGTTTTTGTTAAGTTTTAGTATCTTTTACCAATTTCATCAAATATCTTTTAAAACTAATTTAAATTCTTTCTTGTTGTGAACTTCCTTTCCTTCTCCTCTCAGCAACCCTCAAAATAAGGCTAATTCATTATTTATATTTTCATTTGCAAACAAATAAATTAAAAAAGTAAGTATGTACATTAAAAAGATCCGATGATATTACAATTGACGAAAACAAAACACGAATACAAACAAATTAGCATTATCGCAAAAACAGCATAACACACGAGTACACATAACAGCTAGCGTATCATGTATCAGAAAACTGAATAAAAACATCACAATTTCACAATAGAATCAGTAGGAAGGTTGTAGTTACGAAAGAAATCGCACCCTTGCTTGTTAACGCTACAACTTTTGCTTGTCACAAGAATCATAATTTTCATAAAAAATCTGCTCATGACCTTTTTCAATTTGACACTGAGAAAATTGCAAAACTTCTTAAAAAGCGTTGACAAGTTCAATGGCAGAGTCAGATTTGAATAAAATATATTTTATATGCTTAAATTAGAGTAAAAAGAACGTCGTATGAGTAGGTATGATAAATTAAAAAAAGATAAGGAGATAACGGCAATTGGTCTAAGCTTGAGAGACCTAAAGGTAGCTTAGCTGAGAGTTGTAGATCCCTGGTGTTATTGAGAGATCTTTGATAAGGTTAAGGGGTTTAGGGATGACATATTCATCTAGTATGATAAATTCAGTTACGAAAATTAATCTTTGCCTAAAGATTTTCTAACGAATTATTAAGAATCTTTTTACACGAACAGTGGCGCCTTTCTAGAAGAAAAGTGCATTAGATCTTGGTCCCTAGTATTCTTTAAGTATTTCAAATAATATCTAGGTTTTGATTTTTTTTTGTATTAAGTATGTAGAGAGACGATTATCCTCGCAAGTTTGGCGTTTTGGGAATCTCAATTACAAAAAAAGTAATTTATCGTGTTTTCCCGCAACGTAAATTGGTAAAATGTATTCTACTGATGATTCCCTTGACAGAGGGGGCTCTAAGAAGGCAAAATTTGGTAGATTACTGTTTTGTTCATATTAAGCAAAAAGTCAAACAAAAAAGGTAGATAAAGGTGTCCATCTCTATGCTGCCTTACTACGGGTTCTGAATGCCAAAATCATCATAATTATCGTCATTGATCTATCAAGGGTAAGGCTTACAATACTTTATAGTAAGGTCAATGAGCTACTTATTTTAACACTAAAATAATGTAAGTACTTAGAACTTATTGACTTACAACAGTAAGTAAGTTTTGATAAATTAAGTAGAAATTCGTGACATCCTACACACGAAGTAAGTTATAAATCTTTGAATTATACCTACGTAGAGTAAGGCCTGTGAAACGAATTTATCCTTTCATAATTATGTTTTATGAAAGGATAAATTCGTGTTGAGAAAGTTATTAAGTGAATTCGCCTTAGCATTAATTGGTCCATGGCCTTAATATTTAACTACATAACACATTTATACAGTCTGCTCTCTTATCTTCTCTACCTCTAATTATTAATAATATTTAGAAAGTTTGTTTGTGTAAGTAATTAAGTAGAAAAACATTCATTATAACAATGTTCGCTCCGCCGGGAATCGAACCCAGGTGCACACGCATCTCAATCTACATCACTGCCAACCTAGCTACGGAGCCAGTTAAACTACACCAGTATAAGAATTTCATCATGTGCCAATCTAGGTCCAATTTCAAGCAACAAGCTTCGTTAGTGCGAAATAAAACAAAACACGGCACAGTTCAAAAAACAAAAGACTGAGGTTGCATTATTTTACAGTCTCCACACATGTAGGAACAATGATCTTGAATCGATCCGTTGATCCGGCGCACGCGACGCTCTAAGACAATGCCGCCCAATCGCAAAAGACCAATGCCGTTGCTGTCACGAATGGTCCAATTCACGTTTTGAACTAACTGCATTTACTTAGTTATTTTGGGGTTCTTTTAATTCTTATAATTAGTTTTGTAGAGTACTTTCTTACCTATGTTTAAAAATCAAACACAAAATTTCAATATGGCGGGCCGTCCATCGAATGCATCAACATCCTCATTGACTTTAGACATTACGTTAAATATAGTTTAATTTAGTTTTTCTAATAACTACATTTTTAGTTTTGATTGAGTACCTAAAGCCTAACCTAATGTAGAGTTTTGTAGCGCCATCGGTTTGTAGCAAAACTTGCTAATTCAGTAAGTAGGCCTCGTGATTTCGTATTGATATTATTTTATGTAGGTATTTGACCCGAAAAGTTCTCGAGTGGCGACCACGAATTGGAATTTGAATTTGATATACTTAATAAGGGTCGCTGAAGACTCATCGTTGTGGCTTTCTGTGGGGGAGGCCTATTTACAGCAGTGAAATTTATCTTTCGGATGAAATTATGATTTTCAATACGTGGAAATGTTAAAAATTTACATGTTCTCATATTTTTTTCATATCTCTCATGAACTCAAAAAAACGCAACCTTTGAAATTTACGTGAATAGTTCTACCCACAGATCATAAGCGAGGTTTATCAATTGGCATGCATTCATCGATACGACAGGAATTTAATCTTTGCACTATTTCGTCTCAAGGCTGTCTTGAGTCTTGCCTGGGGAGAACTTGCGAATTTATTGCTTTCAGTCACGGCCCACGGGTATCACAGTAATACCAATACCTTATGAAAATGGATACGTGACACATCCATATACCTACAAGTATAATTGTATTGGCCAAGAACTAATCATTACTCGTTTTCATAGTTGAAAATTATAACTTATTTGCTTCTATTTTAAGTGTTCAATTTCCGTATTTTCTATCGGCTTTTTGACAAGAAACTAATAAGACTACTAACCAAAGAGGAATTTCGGTTTTTTGAAGTACCTAACGAGTACCCTGCGGCCCCAGGTTGAGCCACTGGGTTATGTAGGGTTCAGACCCACTAAAACCCCGCCGGTGCCCTTCTGGGCTGTTAGCAAGAGGGCCACGGGAGATCTGTTCGAGCTGGTTCAACTCCGCGACCCCCTCTAGGCCCTAAAGACACCCTGAAAAGAGATAGGGTGTAGGTATTAATTATATGCCGCCGCCCACACAGCACCAGCTTCATATTGTTATATGTAAATATTGTGCTAAGGCCACTTCACGTAAGATCTATAGTTATTACACAAAACACCTTCTTTAGAAAACATTATGTTTGACCATGATTCGTAAAAGCTGACAACGTTTAAAAAGTAATCTTTGCCCTTTACCATAAATTAGTTATTCAAAAGCTTTTCTTTTGTTAAACATTGTTAAACAAAACAAGCTCAACCTTAGATTTATAATTGGCTATAAAATTTATTAAAAACAGGGCGTTATTTTGTAAGACTGTCATTGACTAACAGATTATTTGCCAATTTTTTACATTACATAGTATTTACAAGTACTGGGTCCCTCTACTGAGCCTACAAGACTGTTCATCTGTCTGGGCATCTATCTGACTACTTTACTTGAAATCAAAATATTATAATGTTGCCTATAGTCACCTTACTGTTTACAAATTGTTAAATATTTCTCTATTTGCGTATTCAGTAAATTTTTACTGACTTATCGTCGTGACCATATCATAAATGTTATAAACATTAAAGTTATTTTGGGGTTATTAGTTACCCTTAAATAAATAGCTGCGTAACATCGGTTAACAATTAGATATTTCACTATTTTCTTATAGATACCGATGAATTTCATATTTGACCTTGACTGAATTTGAAACAAAAAAAAACTAAGAAATTATCAGGCGTGCGTTTAAATCGATTTATAGCTCGCATTACGCGATCTAGCAAACAATACTGAATGATTTATGATTTAAGCTTTAGACGGTAATTTGGAGTATGTAGTATGTAGCCTTAATTAAATTAATGTTATAGTTCGCTAGAGGTTGCACTTAGGTCACAGCCTTGCTCTGGACACGATACGCCATTGTAGTTTTATCGACTGATTTCTACGATAATATGATAATACATAAAAGGTAGCTACTTAATAATTATCTAATTATATACTTATTTTAAGTACACTCTGTATTAACTATTTTTTAAGAAAAGTGCATAAGTTGGTACACTTTATCTAATATATTGTAAATCGTGAGCAAAGCTATGTATTTTTATTTTTTTTTAATTTGTGTCTTGATTGAGATTTTCCCTGAATATCGATGTTTTTTTTAAACATAAAATATTTCTTTCAGAAAAAATAACTACATTTGTTAAAAAAGATTAAAGTTATAGATATACAACAAATTAACAAACAGTTTAAGGTCCAGTGGAGCGTATCACAACATAAAATACTAAAATATTATAGGTAAATAATAATAAATAAAATAAAATATCACACTCAGAGCCCTAACTAGGTGGAACCTGTATCTAGGGTCCCGAAACATATACAGAGACGGGCATTACACCCAGACCGGGAAACGAACATCGATATTCATCATAACAATATTCGCCCCGCCGGGAATCGAACCCAGGTGCACGCGTTTCTCAGTCCACATCACTGCCAACTGAGCTACGGAGCAGGTGAAATAGGCTCTACACTACATCAGGATACTGTTGCAGGACTGTGACGCTGGATTTCAGCTATTACCTGTTCTTCATAAGTATCGAGAAATTTAGTTGAAATACTTTATATTTAACAACCAGCTGGTCTTGATAAATCTGTGGTCTAGATTGAGTTTTACTGACCCAAGGCCGCGCGGCCAGCAGCATGGTCGGCCACGCACGTGTGACAGAATCAGTTTATTTATTTGTCAATAAACTAGAAAAACTGGAACCTCTTAAACTAGGCAGAAAGGCGATGATAATGATTGCATCAGCAGGTTTATCAATATATATAAAACTCTTCCGTTACTGACTGACTGACTGACTGACAGACAACGCAGAGCCGAAACTACTGGGCGTAGCGGGCTGAAATTTTGCATGTAGGTTCCTTAGGGAGTGCAGGTGAGCACTAAGAAGGGATTTCCCGAAATTCCCACGGGAACGGGAATAATCGGGAATTTTGTGTTTATGAGAAATCTGCGCGGGAAAAACCGCGGGGCAGCCTCTAGTCTATACTAATATTATAAAGAGGAAAATTCGAATGTATGTTTGCATGGAATGCTCCGAAAGTGCTGAACCGATTTGAAAAATTATTTCACTGTTGGGAAGCCACGCTATCCCTAGGTGACATAGGCTATAGAATATTCTAAAAAAGAAGACCTACGAAGTTCGCCGTGTCAGTTAGTGTTTTATATTTGTGATTTTCTGTAATTAATTTTTTAGAACTTATCAAGTTATTATATAGGCATAATTAATTATTTCAAAAAAAATGATGTATGTGTGTGTACTTATTGAGATTCTTTTCGTGGGGCTCTAAGCCACTAGCCCCCACCCTCAATTAACTTGGGATGCAAGTATAAATAAATACTGATTAGCCGACGTGCACGTGTGTATATGTATAGCTAAGGATGCTGAACCATTACTTTTTTAGCAGTATTTGGGTTAATATTTAATTGGTCAATTAATAGTTACCAAATACTTGTCCAATATGGGTGCCATACAGATGCAAATTCAGTTCATAACAAAAGTGAACGTGAATTTAACGGAACTAAGATAATTTTAAACCTAAATGAGCTACACTTAAGAAGTACTTATTTGTTTGGATGCTCGGCGAAGTGTAACCGTTTTTTTTTTAATGAAGAATCGATTTTTAAATAACTTTGTTTTTTCTAACAGTAGGCTGTTTAAAACAGAGCAGCATGATATTGGTGCAGTTGCAAATATTATTTAGGTCTTATACAACGCGAGTGAAAGGTACAATTATTGTGCAACTAGCTTTTATCGGCACCGACTGTGCTGCAGTGCACTATTTTTGTAAAGTGTAACAAGCACAAGTAACATGGTCCTTTGTTAAGACTAAGGCTGCCATTCACAGATAGTGTTTGGAGGCTACTCGGTCGAGTAGCTTACTTGGACAATTAGTTCCTGAGTACTAATTATCCTAGCTCGAGCTGTCTTATACTCGGGACTCGATTTTGTGTATAAATTTGCAACGGACAACTATTTAAAGTTACATTTTGACACTTTGGAGTGCCAGGTCACAGCCAGATTCACTTCTCCTCATATTTGTACGATGAGATACTCCATTGAAAACTAACGCCCAGCAAAAATATGGCGAAGTTCCGATAGGATACAAAATTTAAAAATTTGTACTGGCAATGGAATTGAGGAATAAATTCATCCTTTAGAACTTAAGAATATATTCAACATATATAAGTATTCAGAATTGCATTTTTATATAAGAATGGTCCTTCCTACTGATAACTGATACTAAAAACACATACGCCTTTCTTTTCGATGCTTCAACTTGTCTCAAAGACCTCAGTATCTATCTTAAACTTGGTCTGTGTAAGCCTGAAGTCCCTTGTTAGCCGTTTAGTGTAATGGCTGAGGTGCTGTCAGTATGGCAATCCAACGTTTACCCCGCACGATTCTTAAGGCAATGGTTACTTTATGTAAGTACTTTACTCCCGTATTGGCTTGGCTCTACTTTAGTAAAGTGTGTGTTTTAAAGGAAGAAAACCGGAGGTGTAAAATAAAGTGCAGCATTCTGTTTTTTACGAGACAGCTGTTTGGAATTAAATAGTTTTTTTTATCCATGTAAAATATTAATTATTATGCTTAATGTTATGTAATATTTTCTGACAACATACTAAATATTTTTATTTAAAAAAAGGCGTAAAAGCAATATTAAAAAATGTAAGTAA
Organism: Euspilapteryx auroguttella; assembly: GCA_951802225.1. Lineage (NCBI taxonomy): Eukaryota > Metazoa > Arthropoda > Insecta > Lepidoptera > Gracillariidae > Euspilapteryx > Euspilapteryx auroguttella. The sequence continues at coordinate 3,286,977 of OX637646.1, forward strand.
GTATATAGTTTATAATAATATTGTTTATCTATTTACCTATTGTTGTGGTTAGACAATCATTAGGTATTCGAGTGATAACTAGTTATAAAGCTAGTTTGTTAATATTATCATTATAACAAACTTGCTAATAGGTTTTGGTTACGATGCATACAGAAAATAACTAGCTAGGAGTATCTTTCTGCGCCAATCTAAAGGCAGTAATTATTGTTAAAAATAATAAACATTTATGAAATCAGATATTGTATGATATTTGCGTTTGAAGTCTTTCTCACCACTATTGAAATAATTAAAGCAATATATTTTAATCAGGTATCTAGTTAACCCGCTAAGAGTTGTAAGCCTAAGTGAGGTGTTTACTTTTCAAAGAAGTTGTTTCCATGCTAAACAATTTTCCACTTATGAAGATAAATTTACTTAAAATTAATGCAGTGTGGAGTAGTAGTGGAAATGAGTACTTCTGTACGAAAATTAGATTGATGTCTTTCAGTTTTTTTATTACTAACTAGTCGACACGGCGAACTTCGTACCGCCTTACCTATTACTATTTTGTGCATGTATTATACTTATAAACTTTCCTCTTGAATTAAAATCCGGTCTGCATCAAAATCCGTTGCATAGTTTTAAAGATATAAGCATACATAGAGGGACAGACGCGGGAAGTGACTTTGTTTTATAGTATGTATTGATTAATGATTATGATATGTAAGTACGTTTTGTTCAGGATTTTACTCAAAAGACGACGTTTAACGTGAGAATTAGGGCATGAATACCGGAATCTCGGAATCTCGTAATATCGGAATCTCGGAAGAATTTTCCGATATTTTCAATTCCGATATTGAAAAAGCCAATATCGAAATCTCGTTACAAGACATTTATTTTTATTTGAGTTGTTTTAAGCGTTCTGCATGGCTACAATATAAAAAGTACCCTGTGAATTCGTCAATTCTTACCTTTTTTAATCAGAAACATGCTTTCAAAGCAGTTCACTTAGGTGTTTGGTACTTTGTAGGTACTGGTACAAATCTTTGAATGGTACTCACATAGTAAAAAAATAATAGATCAATAAAGTAATATTTTTCATTATCAAATTCAAAATCATATATAATTTAAAAAAAAAAATTTTTTTTGTTCTCATTTGTTGTATTAAAAACCTAGAAACAGATCATCTCAGCTTGATTTCTGACTCCACAAATCATGTTATTCAAATTAAATTAAATTGTATACAGTTACAATTTAAATATTAGTTTCTTCAGTAATTTTTATTGAGTTTTTACGATTCCGATATTAATATCGGAATTCCGGTATTGAGATAAAATGTCCGATATCAGTATCGGAATTGAAAACCTTCCGATATTACATGCCCTAGTGAGAATATGATGGCATTCAAAGTTTTTGACCAAAATAGAAAAAAACTCCTAAAACCAAAAACAGATCAGATTCGAAGAAATTGGTTTTGCAACTTGAGTTACGGGCGAGCTGAACTCTGCAGGTAGGTTACGTTTCAACTGATAACTGAAAGAAAAAGACAATGATGAAAGACAAATATGACGAAACCCAAGCTTCCTATTGTTGCAACACAAAAAATTGAATTGTTCCAAGTTTTGTAAAGAAAAAACGTTTTTGACGATTAACGTTCCAATTGCGTTGAAGCGTAACTAAATCATTGACCTATTTAGTTGTAGTTATTATAAGAGCTGTTTTCTTGAGCTAATATAGCAAGGCTTTTTAAACAAATTAACGACTATGACGTTCAGAATCCCGTTTGTTCGTTAGATTAAATCTGGACTCATTGTTACGTCAATCGAACTTAGCACACACAACACTTTTTTCTGCTTGTTACCCATGTAACGCAAGATTCCAATAGCATTACACGTACAATCGATACGTAACCTACAAGTAACATATTAGTACCAACTTCCTATGCAGGGGCACGAACGAAAAAAAGTTGCGAAAACCATAATATGTAAGTATTTCGCAACGGCAACCATGAATGAAAGTAGGTAGGCAACGCGTTTGCAATCAATGCGCAACTGTTTTGTTTTAACGGACATTGAACAGGAATTTTTACTTGCGACCATTGCGACCTTGCACGCATTCTCTCAGCCGAAGCCGCTCGTACTCTATTATAAAAAATCATAGATTGTAGAGTTAAGATTTTATGATAAATGGATTAGGCACATGGTACATTACATTACGTCGCTATTGCAGCAAGGCATAGTCCCGCCCGCCTAACTGCAAGTTTTTTGCTCAGCATCCTGGTATGTAAAGTTTTTTTAGTAAGCTTCATCGTCTCTGTTAACGGTAAGTGGTGAAATCCTTGTTAAAAAAAAAAGTTTTTAAATTTATTTTAACCACAGTTACTTTTATGTAGGTATAATATGACAATTATGTTCCGACACTGGGTTAAGTAAGTATTCATCGCATCACAACCATCATAGTATTCTATAAAGTTAATCTAATATGGCCACAAGAAATATACACTTACCTTAAAGAATTAAGCAACTCATAACAAGTCGCCTGTCTAATTTTCTTTATAAACTCGAACAAACTTGCTACAGCTACAAGCAACAACTCAATTGTTATACCTCTGATCAGTCCGTAATTAAAGTGTCTCTAATAATGATCTACATCACAATCTGTGATGGCCAGCGGTCTTGACCTCATGTCAGGGTGGCATGCCCTTGACTGCATAGGGCTTTCTATGATTGATGTGGCTTGACGAAGCATTAAGCCAACCTTTTGTTTGGTCAATTTTACTTTAAAAGTAGGGACTTGTTACTTAAATGCGTAGTAAGGTACTCAAAATGGTTATGTCGGAAACTATTTTGCTTTTTTTTGTGTAGGTGCCTTATACAGCTATACAGTGATTGACACCTGTTTTTTAAAGTAACATGCTAATTAAGTATGATAATAGGCAAATACCTAATTGAACATGAAAATATTTGTATAGAAATCGCTTATCGACTCGTATTCCCCGAAGAAAGTTATTGTTTTTTTTTTTAAACAGAACGACATTTTGCGTTTCTGAATATTATTTTTTAATTATACATCGAAAACCTGAAGAATTATCCATTCCTGTTTTTTGTAACTAAGCAACTTGAAGCGGATGTTAGAAAGTCAATAGGTACTACTATCTATACCTATATGTTTCTATCAAATAGATACTTAAAACAAACTAAGTATAAATTCACGAACAACGGAACGACCGTTGCATAATCAAACCCACGTGCAAAACAAAACAAAAACTACTTGAACAGACATCTTCGATGACTTATAGTATTAGATCAGATTATAATCTCTGTATGGAGATATTAGAAATAAATGATCTCTCATCAATCATTCGTTATAATATTTTGAATGCGAAATAAATCTGTCTGTGTACCTTTAAATTCATAAAAACTGTACCTAGGAATAGTAGCTGAAAATCCCAAGCAAGCTGAAGTGTTTGTTTGTTGTGTTGTTGTGATAGCATATTTAAAGAGTTGAAATCAATCAATCAATCAATCAAAGGTGAAAACTTATATAAGTAAAAATAATATTGTAAAAAAAATATAAATTGGCCTTGTTCAGTAGTGGAGGACTGAGATAATGATGAGGATCTTTAAAAAAATACACCATTAATTGAATTATGATTAAAACTCGTTAATTACTTTCATTTTTCACATTTTAAAGTGATGATAATGATTAAGTACCTGGCATGGAAACACAAAACTCTAGGTGACGCTGCGATAAGCCCGAAGATACAAAAATTAAGATTATTTAGGTACCTACCTACCTACATATTTTTGTATTAACATATAACAATACTGCTGATCATACTATTTCAGGCTGCACCTCTTATTGTGATTGAGCGTTATATAACCAGATTGATAATAATTATTAGATCAATTAAGCCTATTTAAGTCTACATCCTATCTAGACAATCTATATTGTTATGTAAAGCGAACCAAAGTTTTATAATTGGATTTATTGGAACGTAACGGAGAGCTAATAGCTAATAGTAAGGATTAGAAACTGAGTCGTGTTTCTTATGATTTTTTTAGGATTGCGTAGGCAAAAAAGGAACCCTTTTCTAGTTTCGCTATGTCCTTCTTCCTGTCAGTCCGTCTGTCTGTCATCGTCATGTTTCTTAAAATAAAATTGAAAATTTGCAAACGTCCTTATATTTATTAGAGCGCCCGATACATGAAAAAATCGGTATAATTTGACTCTAAAATTGTGTGTGATATAATTCCTAGTTATCGACTAAAGTCGAGTTGATACACTGCATGAAACATGGCTCGATCATTAAGACGCTATATGAGTTTTGAAGGTTTTTTAAATCAAGTAATACTCTTTATCTATAGGAGGGTAAGATCTATTTTAATATAACGCTTTTTGAGGATATAAAAAAGTTTTTTATAACTGAGAAACACTAGTGGAATCAAAAAACCTCGATTCATTATTTCGTCAAAGATAACCTTCCCAAAAAACGGGAATTTAGCTAGTTCTTCGAAATTACTTACTAGTTTTCGTGCAAACTACCTAGAAATAATAATAATAAAGAAAATCAAATTCTGGTAATTCAGATTTTATTTAAAAGTAATAATTAAAAAGATATTCAATATTTATTACTTTTTTCAATAAAATGTAGTAACCGATGTGGGCGACTGAAAATGACTGTCCTTTTCCCTCAGTATACTATATCGAAGCTCTATCTCTGTTCATTCGGTCATTTGATTTATTTGTCGTATATCGTCCAAATAAAATTACCTCTTTGTTTTATACGTGCCTTCGCTTATAAGTCTAAAATATTATATTCTTGATCAAAATAAACAAAAACCATTCGCAAAATGCGTGAATGCACATAAAATAAAGTTAACAGGGCAAAAGCGAAGTGAATGTAATGTCAAAATGTCACAGCAAAGGTTAGGTATCCTGTGAATAGCCAGTACAGGGTACCTGTCTTATTTTATTTGGAATGCACAGAGACTATTAGGTAGGTACTGTACTGATGATGACCTATTGAAAGGTAATAAAAAGATTTTATACTTTGCTATCTACTTTTTACTTCTACTTCTACTAAATTTATACCTTCTTCTTCTATCTTCTATATTTATAATATATAAAAAAAATCGTGGTTCGTAGTAGTTAGTAGTTAATGTTCGTAGTAGGTAAGTAGTCCAGGGAAGATTTAAAAGGTAAGAAAATATGGAAAAATAACAACAATTTAATTTTAAGGCGCGAAACGAAGTACGCCGGGATAGCTAGTTAAATAATAAAAACATCAACTCCTTTTTTAAATACCAATTACACTACACTACATACTATTCGCTACTATTAGAAGGGTAATAGTTAGTACTTAGTAGGCAAACATAAAAAACACAACTTGTTATTTACTTTAATGTCTCTTTAAATTATTTTCATCTGTGTGCCACCAGAAGACGATAGGAAATTTTAAGTAAAAAAAAACTTAAACTTTATCGTACAGTTGGTACATGATTACTTAGAAGGTACTTAAGATCCAGTTAACAGCCATGCTAGCGCCATTCGCGTAAAAAATTAATATCTTCTTAACTAAGACAAATATCAAAAATGTGGCAAAGTATGACACTAGATAATATAGCCTAGTATTTTAACGCGAATGGCGCCAGCATCGCTGTAAACTGGCTCTTAAGTACAGTTTAATAAGGCTATAGCCTTAGCCTGTTGTTTAAATACAAAGTACGGTATAACTAATTGACCAACTCTATACTAGACACATAGGTAACTCGTAGAACCTACTATAGATTTACGAACTAAATTGATAACTGTTCGACTTTATCAATAAGAATAGAACGCCCTACCTTGTTATAATTGCGATGCAATATTCGTGTTGTAAGACCTTAAATCAATAACATTAGGAGCTATATTAGTTAACTCTATAATTGTTTAAAAGTCTTGCTCGATAACTCTACAGACCTTGGTTTTTGAAAGTGCAACCGCAGAGACCGGAAAGTAGGTGCATGCACCAACAACGTAGGAGGTAGGTAATAAGTAGGTATGCGCACTTAAGATTTATTGTAAGAACAATCTAGATCATTTAATTTTACTTTAAATGACATAAAAAAATAAAAATTTATCCAAATCATTAGGTACTTAGGTTTTAAAAGAGGTGCTCGCAAATTTAGCATGATGCGCTTAAAACAGTTTAATGAAAGTTTTGTTTAAATATTCCTTCTTAAGTGCACCCAAGCCCAAGATAAACAGTTATGAAATTTTTCGTAAGTGTAAGTACCTACCTATCTCTTAGCAAGGGGTACGGGACGGGCTTACGGTAAGGCTCGTGGTATGATAAGGGATTTATTTTCTAAAACTTTCCACGATAACGGAAAAAAAAGTGGGCTAAGTAAGTAGGTACATAAACCGCAGGCAAATCTGTATGCTAATGTTATGTATACTTAAGTACTTCAATTTAATGAGCCAGTAAATCTAACTACTAATAGATCATTCAAAAACAAGCAATTGTTATTGTTAATGTTTGCTATCAACATTGTACAGGCGTTACAAATAAATGTGGTAGGATGATAGGTAGGAGCGTATATAGGGATCCGTAAATATTACGAAATTACGCGTACGGTTATTAAACGCGTAATTTTGTAATATTTAAGGGTAAGTAAGTACTTACCAGAGTTTAAGGTGGTAACTCTCGCTATGGCGCGAAATTCAAATTTTTTCGTGTTTTTTATTTATTCTGGCGAAAGTATACATATTTTTAAAAGTTTAAATGAATTCGCGTATGTAAAAAAACATTTCCCACATTGTAATACAACGTTTTTAGAAGACAGACCTACTGATTTTGTGCCTAAGGACATAAAGGCCAAAAATCAAGTTAGGTCCTTAAGACACAAAATTAGTAGGTCTGTCTTCGAAAAACGTTGTATTACAATGTGGGAAATGGTTTTTTACATACGCGAATTCATTAAAACTTTATTAAAAAAGAATACTTTCGCCAGAATAATTAAAAAACGCGAAAAAAATTGAATTTCGCGCCATACCGTGACTTACCGCCTTAATTAGATTTAGGTCACCATAACGAAAAAAAAAAAAAAAACATTAGGGATCAACTGGTAGAACAAAATGTATGGAGAGAAATGTAATTAAGTAAAGTAAATTTATTTTGGCTTTTTTTAAAGCGGGGAAACTCCTGACGAGGGTTATATGTGGGGTCGCTCGCACCTACTAAAACAACGCCCGCCCCGGTGTCCTTCTTGGCTGATGCTAACTAAGGCAAGGGGGCCACGGGAACGCTTGCAAACGGCATCATCGCGAAGATTTATTTTGTCACCGCCCGTTTGAAATTAACCCAGAGCACCCCAGAGTAAAAACCGCGCGCAAAAGCGGATTTTTATCCGCGCTGTTTTTATATAACATATTAAATGCTATGGAATATGGAAGTGTCCGCACCAGCGGATTTTTTCCGCGCGGATAAAAATCCGCCTGTGCGTTCGAAGCCTAAACGCGTATCGTTCTTCTTTATCTATGGTATTAAGTTGATTGATTCAGAGAGAAGGTAAATCACTACGTTTTAAGAGTCACCACTCTACCCCTTCCCTAGCTAAGTTTAGGTGTGCTTCAAGCTGTAATCCTCATCTTTTAAATCTTCGCTAAAACAAATTTTGAGAATGCAAGTAATTAGTCATGAATTGATCCAAATTGGTCCACAAAGTAAAATAATTAGTCCACTTGTACTTTAGAAGTTCTAGCCAAATGTTTGTGAGGATTATGGCTTGACGTTCAAGCTGTAATCCTCATCTCTAGTCCAAGAAAACGGTAGGGCCTATCGACTTGGTTCAGGTCTAAATAATTAGTCCTCAATTGATCCACACGACATGCCAAATCCCAGAATTGGTCCTCAAGAGGTTCCGGAGTTATAAGGGCATCTTAGTGAGGATTATGGCTTGAACATTTGGCACCTTCAATTATCTCCGGAACGCCTATAGCTATTGGTTTGAAATTTTGCCAAAAATTAATCCTCAATTGGTCCACCAGAACTAGGTTTTCTTTGAAGAAGTACGTTAAAATCATCAGTTTTACTTTTCTATACATTGCGATCCGTGTACAGTTGTGCACAGAATAATTGATAAACATTGGTATTAACCGGTTACCTAATCAATTCTTTGATTAGGTAACTGGTTAATACCTTCGAAGAGTGAAAGAGGTTTTTGTTATGTTTGTTATGTAATTATGTTTAAGACAGCACTGATTGTATTTTCAACGGGCTTGTGATCTCTGTTTGCATTTCAGGTATAAATAAATAATATCTGCGGAAACGGAGGGCATAACACTTTTGTCTAACGTTTCCGAGAACCCTAGGCTGTAATATATTTCTATTGCAATACAGAATAAAAACCGGAAGTGTTACGCCGTCCGTGTCCCGTTACTGTACCAAAATATTTGAGCAAAAAAAAACTGTAGGAATCATTAATATTTTCGTATATTACAATTCTGTGCCTCCTGTGCTAAATGATATAAGTCGAGTTGTATCTTTTTTGCGTTTTTTCCTGATCTTTAATCGAAAAAAAATTGCGGATTTTTTGATCTAACTCACGTTTCCCTATCTCTTTTAGTTTCGGAGATAAATTTGCGCTAAGTGATACAACTCGTTCATGTTTTTGTGTTATATGTTTTAAATCTAGTTGTATCACTTGAACTTACAAAGAAGTTAGTATTTTTTTGGTGATAAATAATTCATCTCGACATGTATTAAAATGTACAAATTTTCTTATCCGATATTTTTTGTGTTATTAGATTTAACTTGAGATACATCAAAAAACACCAACTTAATTCGAATCTTGGCATGATACAACTCGACTTACACCACATTTTAAAAAAAAGTTTACCTTTTTCGTCGGTGCTAAATGATACTTGTCAATTTGTATCGTTTAATCTTTACAAAAAACCGAATCTAACTCTAACGGGATTCCGAGCTAAACGATACAAGTTCTAACAAAACTAATTCTGCCAAGGGGTGTAGAAAGAATAGAATGTCTGCGTGGAGCGATCAGTGTTGGGCGGTGTGACGTTCGAACGTAGTGACTGTGTTTTTTGATCGACCATTGATAGCCATTAATGTACAGTGTTGGTCTAGGACGACGGTAACAGATTGTGGTCTATGGTCTCGTGCGCCCGAGACTAATATACCAAAGAACAAGTGCTTTTTTTCAATACAGAAAAATCGGAAGTGTTGCGCCGTCCTAGACCGTCACTGTACCTAAATAAAAATATTTGACACATTTTTGTTTTGTTATTTTACTTAATTGTTTTGAATTTTAATCAAATAATCGTAAAGACTAGTCGTCCGTATAATAAAGTCAAACAATCTTGGAAAAAAGTCTTATGTGCATCCCAAAGACCTATTTTAAAGGAGAAGAAAACGATTTTCTGCAGTAGCTTCCCTATATGAATATATTGGGAAGCTACTGCAGAAAATCGTTTTCATGAATATGTAAATACACATGAGTTCTACCGGAGTCATTCATGCACAAGTGATGATCAAGATACTGCGCCCAAAGATGACATTTCCGAAGAGTAAACAGACCTTTTTTGAGCTGTATAATATTATTATGTATTATTAATTAATTTTTTGATAAGGGTTGGGAAATTCCTAGCGCTTTTTACGTCGCTCGGGGAAATCACTGGAGTATGTGGGGGTTGCACCCTCAAAAACCAAGCTTTGGCACAGTTTTGGCGTTTGTGAGAAGCACCCCTGAAATCATTGAAGATACAGACACCGGTCTGTTGTCTTTCCCACGCCTAGCTGCTATTTAGTTTTGTTATCGGGGAGAGCATGTTGTTTCCTATTCGGCTAGCCTCTGGAGCTGCAGCGGCAAAGTGTCACAAGCTGTGCCGCTGCCCAGCTTGGGGCCGAATGATGAGTGTGTCGAGCCCAGTCAATTCAAACTCTTGACCCCGTTGACCCCTTTTAGCCTCACCCTGTCGCCTCGTACGACAGGAAGCAACATACCGTAAGCATATTCTTAAACCGGATCTACAGGATTTTGTGGCAGCACTATGGCCTGCCGCTACGGCCACCGCAACTACTTTCCGGCAACAACACCAAGCCTCTTTGTGGCCGACCATGGGTGCCGGTCACCATCGGCCTCTGAGTGGCCCAGGCTGGGCACTCAAGCAGAGTGGGCTACGCCGTATCCTCGAAACAGTTTGAGCAGTGGTGACATCGTGCGGACCTTTTTTCCACAGGTACCGACCAAAGACGCCATCTCCCATCAGCACCTGTGTGAGCCTAAAGCTCAAAGCTCCGTGCCGCTGATGCAGCCACTGCTCCAAGATAAGAAGTATTGCTCCAAGGTCCTGTGCCCCGCACTCGGGTTTGCAAGCCGGAGCCGGAGTGCCCACTCCTCGACCACCTAGTTGGCAGCCTCATCCCACCGCGATAAAACTCCCAATGATTGGGCCAGTGGCTCCTCGCCAGCGTGTCCTAATAACATATTAATAAACACCATTAGCCGCTGCGGAGCTTGAAGCAATCCAGTGGTCTGACACATCAGAGCGTCAGCCCATATCGGGGCACCATATATGGCCAATACCCCACTTGCTAAGACTGAATAAATTTGATTTTTAGGATAATATTTGCTAAGAAAGGTGTTAGTTAGCTATCAAATGCGTGTTGGGATAGATATAATGATTCCAAAAAATATACGTATAAGGATTTTTCTCCTTTGTTTTATTTTTATATCTTAGTTGTATTATTTATCTCGACTGTTCGTTACGTTGACACTTTGGTATAAATCAACATGTATCAAATACCACAATTGTAGACTAAACTTGACAAGTTTTTGAAATGATACAAATAAAAAAAAAAACAAAGCTGTGAGAGTAAAATCTCAATATACTGTTAAGAAAATATTTAATAATAATTCATTTTACACATTATTGTGATTGAGTAATTATTTCCGATTTTAAAATAAGAAGTACCTTTTAGTGTATCATTTTTCACGAATAGTTTTTTTTTGTGTTAAATGATATAACTGAAGATATCTCATTTAACACATTAAAATAGGAAACCAGTGAAACTGCAGAATGATACAAGTGAATTTTTTTCCTGATTTTCTGAAATTCCTGAAATAATATCCAAAAACCTCTAATGCATAATCAAAGAGCATTTTTTTCTTTATAATCCTTATGTGTTGGATTTCGATTATCACAATAAAAACATGAATTAGTTTTTTTTTAACTTGTTTCGTCTCTCCTGAAAAGTACCGATTTTTGAGATGTATCACTTTGCACAGGAGGCACAGAATTAAAAGTTTGCAAAAGTTTCATTACTTAACAATCTTATTACTTAGAGCGGGCAACAAGTGAGTGAACGCCGGATGCCGTGTGTTGGTGGTACTGAATACTACCACCAACACACTATTTCATCCTGTGGGTATCGAAAAGTCAATTAAGGCAATTTCCAAAAGTAGAAATTTAATAGGTTTTACCTTATTAAAGTATTAAAAATAAACTTGTTTTTAAAGTTTTTTTTTTTTTTAATTTAAGATGGCGAAAGGGGACACAATTTTTAGGTATTCGATATATGGGTGGCATTTTCTAGTTTTTAAGTTGCGCTGATCGAAAATGACATCCCTTTTCAAATAAAAGATGGAATATTTAATTTCACATAAAATCTGAATAATTCAGTCGGATTAGATAATGATTCAGAAAATGTAGTTATCCAAAACAGAAAACGTTGTTTTTTACATCCAAGCTATTGAACAAAATGGCTCAATTTAAGTATCTTTATCGGCAGCAAAAATTTAAGTTGCTCCTGTCAAACAAGTGGCGCATTTCCTTTCGCTCGGAGGTGCGACGAGGGTATGTGGGGCTTACATCCTCGAAAACCCCCTGGTGGCCGTCTCGGTGTTTTGTGAAGAACCTCGGGAACTATTGATGATCAGCTTTCGGTGTCCTTTCCACTATACTGTATGTAGACATAGACAAAATTTTAATTTATGTGTTAACACTTCCTTTTTTCTGAATTGAAAAAATAACTCTTGTTCTTTGGTAATACAGTCTAGGGCACACTAGACCATAGACAAATCTTTTACGCCGTCTTAGACCACTACTGTACATACATAAGAAAAACCTCATCTTCTAAAATATCTATTAAGTAACCGGTTAATACCAATGTTTATCAATTCTTCTGTGCACAACTGTACACGGATCGCAATGTATGGAAAAGTAAAACTGATGATTTTAACGTACTTCTTCAAAGAAAACCTAGTTCGAAGTGATTATAATTCTGGTGGACCAATTGAGGATTAATTTTTGGCAAAATTTCAAACCAATAGCTATAGGCGTTCCGGAGATAATTGAAGGTGCCAAATGTTCAAGCCATAATCCTCACTAAGATGCCCTTATAACTCCGGAACCTCTTGAGAACCAATTCTGGGATTTGGCATGTCGTGTGGATCAATTGAGGACTAATTATTTAGACCTGAACCAAGTCGATAGGCCCTACCGTTTTCTTTGACGAGAGATGAGGATTACAGCTTGAACGTCAAGCCATAATCCTCACAAACATTTGGCTATAACTTCTAAAGTATAAGTGGACTAATTATTTTACTTTGTGGACCAATTTGGATCAATTCATGACTAATTATTTGCATTTTCAAAATTTGTTTTAGCGAAGATTTAAAAGATGAGGATTACAGCTTGAAGTACACAAGTTTAGGTGTTTCTTTAGGCCTACTTGAGGGAGCAAAGTTTATTTCAAGCTTTTATTGTCATCACTGGCATTTACCTTATCTCTGTTCACTGACACCTACGTAGTGATGTACGTAGTCTATAATAGTGCTTACAAGTGTCGATATAACAGCTTTTTATCGATATCGATATATCGATAAACAGCAGTGGTATTAAATAAATAAAAATTACGCTTTTGTTGCCTACCTGTTAATAAAACAAACAAAGTTATTTGAATGCATTTATTTATATATATATATATTAGTATGCTTACATAAAAAGAAATAGATAGAAAAATATAACTTTAAATTAACCTTGATTATACATATTGAAATTACAAGGTTTCTTATATTGAAAGCCTAGTAGAAATAATGTACACAAGAGTAGAACTCAACCAGATGTAATTTCGGTCGGTGGGTCTTTTTAGATTAGTAAAATGCACATTTTGCAATTTTAACTCAAATATAAAACAGTTTTTTCAATTCCAATATTTAGAAAAATAACAATTCTGAAAAGTGTCATTTGACATAACAAAACAAAAGGGTGCTCATGTCATGTCAGACATATATCATAGCTATGAAAGAGTATAGAAAAGAAAAATAATTAAGATCTGCAGAAAGAAGAGGGTTCACTGGAATTAAGTTAAATAGCTATGCCAACCCAACAATTTAAAAAAATATATCGAACTGCGATAATGGTTAACAGCCGTACAAAAACAAGTGTCAACTGACTGGATTGATTGATTGATTGATTGATAGTCTGCAAAAATAAAACAAAACAAACGGACACGGACATTTGAATTTCGAATAATTTCGATTTCGCCATTGCAAAAATAAATAATAATTAAATTAAATAAAACTAAAAGGGCCTATCGAACTCCTAAACGTAAAAGCAAAAAGAGTAAAATTAAAATGGAAAACTCGCCGAACTATCACAACATCAGCAGGTAAATATCCTCCCAATAATTTCAAACAAGCGCGCTAGAATGTATTGATTTTTTCGACGAGGGCGAGGGATGTAAACTTGATGTAAATAAATAAATTAGAGGCAAGCAAGCAAGCTGATCTTGACATTTGCGTTGCGCAGCTAGTATTTTTCTGTTTTATTTATTTTGAATGCAAGAGCAACACGTCCTCCACAGCTATCAATTATTATCCTAAGATTATCCTATTCAAAAAGTATTCAAATCTTAGGTCTTCGGCAGCTGATAAATCCCTCTTCACGCCGCCGGTAAAGGCTCGAATCGGAAGGTTCCTGGATGTCTATTCTCCAGAACACTTGAATCTAACACCCAAACATGTAAGTTTTTTAAGGTACTTACCTAAATTGTTAACATAAACCCTACACCTATCTAGGTACCCTACAATACCTACTTATTATCTAAAAACAGACTTCAGCATTAGCCAGTTAGATCATCTATTTCAAAATTATTTTTCTGAACCAGTAAAACAACCCAATGACCAAAATCCATTACAAATTCACAAGTTCCTAGGTACCTACCATAAAGTTAAAGCACAACAAATTAACTTCTAGTCCAGCTCTCATACCACCTACTAAGCTTTTATTGTTATTATTTAAATTACTTTTTAAAAAATCACAGGAACTATGATTATCTATTTGCAAACAATAAAATAATGAGGCCCATTATTAAATTTAAGCATTTAATAAAACAGTGTTGGTTTCACACACACAAATTATAATTTTTGTATGAAAGATGAAAGTTCTAAGTAAGAAAGAACAAGTAGGTAGTGAACTCTAGTTTAACCAGCACCACATAATAATTATTTTTCTTTATGTGCGCAGTTATACACTTTTGCAATAATCCCTTCCTCTTTCTAAACTTACAATTATCACTAATTTTATTATGAAATGGCAACTCAGATATTTTGTGAGCACTAATAAATAAATAATAATTTTAATTTCAGAAAGGTAACCTTGGTTTAAAAGCTTACAAGAATGACAAGCAGAACTTCATCACACCTGAAAAGTTTCAGATTTGTAATAGTGACAATAAATGCAGGTACTTAAAAATTGTAATTCTTTTAAAGAATTGAAAAATTATGTTATCAAATTCAAACTAATTATCATTATTATTTAAAAACAAAGAATTTATAATTGGATTCTTCTAGTCTTTATGAATGAAATGTAAATCTTAATAATAAAATGTTTCTAACAGAACCCTCAAGCCTCAGCACCATAAAGAGTCTGATGCAACGGCCAACTGCTCATTTGAGGGCAACCAGAGTTTTCCTCGAGTGAACCGCAGAGTAAGGCCAATCAAGATGGATCTAGAGACACCGGCTAAAGTCAAGACGGCTGATGCTAGTGGTTTTAGAGGTAATCAGTAATAATCTGTCTAAGTAAATATTATTTAGTTATTATAAAAACCTTTCCATAATCAATACATAGTATAAAATGAAGTCGTTTCCCGCGTCTGTCCCTATGTATGCTTATATCTTTAAAAATATGCTACGGATTTTGATGCGGTTTTTTTTAATAGATAGAGTGATTCAAGAGGAAGGTTTATAAGTATAATACATGCACAAAATTTTAATAGGTTAGGCGGTACGAAGTTCGCCGGGTCGACTAGTATAAAGACTATTCCTCCGTCCTCAGTGGACGGCCCCAACGGCCTCCGTTTCAACACGTCCCTGGCGCCGTCCGAGGTGGGCGGCTCGCCGGCGCCCGGCCCGCCCGGCCCGCCCGGCCCCGCGCCCGGCGCGGCCGGCTGGCATCAGAACCTCAACATCAGCAAAGCTGTGTTTACTATTGAACCACATACTTCTAAGGTATGTATTCAGTACAAGTAAGTATACCCAGTGTGGTTTTGTACAAATTGTCATCATTCAAAAGATGCCCACTAATACATCTAATAGGTATACAGTGTTGCTTGTAAGTAGACCTGACCATTTCAGGTGGTGACAATAGTGGCATAAAATAAAGAATAGTTGTAGAGGTCTTTACCAATAATTTTAGGTACTCGACCAAAAAAAAAAACCGTGTCCAAAAAACTTTAAAATCGAATTTTTGCAAGAATTGTTCTGCATTGGCATTTTTTTTTAGAATTTATTTATGTGCCATGACTATAATTATTGTTGACAGTACTTTCTATACCTTTGATGGTCCATTTTGATTCCCGTAGGGGGCGAACATTGTTATGGAGCATGCGTAATATCGATGTCGATTCCTAAATCTGGATGTGTTTATTTGCGTTTCGTGTTAACGGTTTCGTCACCCTTGATACAGGTTCTACCTCTACCAGGGGCTCTGAATGAGATGCGTTGTTTTATTATTAAGTACAATGTTTATTTATTTTTTCAAATTTCCCTGCCTACCCCGATATGAAACAGGCGTGACTTTAAGTAATGTTTGTTTTTTTTTTTCAGATACTAATAGTGAACAGTAAGGCATGTTCGCTGCTCGGCTACTGTTCAAGCGAGCTGTGTGGCTCGAGGTTCTCAGATCTCATCAAGAATAGGACCAGCAAGAACATCAAGTTGCAGGAGCACGAGGACGGGGATAGTTCTGAGGACGGAACTGTTGTGTTACTGAGTGGAAAGGTATCATTAACACACCAACAATTGCATGAATGCCGTCCCCTCATCTTCCGTGGGTCTCAAATTTTTAACAGCTGTACTCTGATCACCACCCCTTCTGTCTACCGTGGCGATAGCTGCGAAAACTCCCTACAAAGTTCATCTTTGATCTGTGGGGAACGCCTGTATCTAAAATAAGAAAGAAAGGAGAATTTCGCATGAATTACTAAGGGATACTGGATTACAAATTTTTACTTTTTCCAAAACTTAGAAGAATTTTGTTTTTCGAATGGCGCTAGAATCATTCCCTCTAAACAGGACTTTTTTTATAAGTATAAAGAAATAAAAATCGGTTACAATTTCCAGGTGTTAGAACTAATAACCAAGGAAGGCGACTTGGTGCAGGCGTCCATCTGGATCCGGCAGCTGGACGGCGAGGGGCCGCGCCTCGTCGTCGCCGAGCCCGTCTGCTGCAAGAATGTTGTGGTGAGATCTGTTTATACCATTGATACAAGCTCCGTCCACGAGCGTGAGAACAGCGGCGAGTCCCAGAGATAATCGCCGCCATTTATGATCGACGATTGTACACAACATGCAAAAGCTTCTTCCAGACGACACAATTTTACGCCCAATTTAACTACTTAGATTGAATCTAATCAATACATAGTATAAAATGAAGTCGCTTCCCGCGTCTGTCCCTATGTATGCTTAAATCTTTAATACTATGCAACGGATTTTGATGCGGTCTTTTTTAATAGATAGAGTGGTTCAAGAGGAAGGTTTATAAGTATTAAACATGCACAAAATAATAAATGGTTAGGTGGTACGAAGTTCGCCGGGTCGACTAGTTGGATATAATCTGAAATCGAAGGTCGATTGGTTTTGGTCAGGACCGCTCGATTGAATATACTAAATATGCTTGCTACTGTGGCTGGAACTCAAAATAATTGCACCTAATTGCCTAATCAAATTGTGTCGTCTTGAAGGGGCAGGTATAGAAATACGTGGCACCGACCGACGATAACATTGCCGCAATTATTTCGCTCGTGGAAACAGCCTTAGGAGTTAGAGAGTTGATTGAACGCAGCTGCGTACCAACTTAAACATTTTTTTTATAAAAGGACTAGAGACTGCTCCGCGGTTTCACTCGCGCAGATTTCTCATAAACACAAAAACCCAGTTTTTTCCAGTTCCCATGGGAATTTCAGGAAATCAATTCTTAGTGCTCCCCTACACTCCCCAAGGAACCCACTTGCAAAATTTCAGCCCGCTACGCCCAGTAGTTTTGGCTCTGCGTTGTCTGTCAGTCAGTCAGTAACGGAAGAGTTTTATATATGTATATAGATTATGTTTTTTCACAGTTCACTATAGATGCAGAGACTGGTACAGTCCTAACGTGCGAAGGCGAAGAAGCAGCTATTCTATTCCAAGCCGATTCACCTGAGAAACTAGTCGGTTTCCCAATAGCAACACTCATTCCATACATTCAGTTACCGGAGAAAGGAATGATCCCGAGAAATATTGCAAAGCAGAAACTGACTGGTATGGCTTTTTACTTGCCGACCTGGCAATAGATAATCTGGCAATATCAATAAAAAAATTAGCTTATGTTATGCACTGTCATAATGTCGAGTCTAAAATAATGAGAAGTTTTTAATTTTTCCTCTTTTAGCTAGTGACTTAAGTAAAATTATGGAATGTAGTTGATTGGACAAATGAAGTCTTTGAATTGACCAATCAAGGCGCAGTGTTTTTAATGTCGTACTAGTTACTATATTATCTTTTTGGTTCTACATAAGGGATACATAAAGGTCTACATAATGTGTTGCGTCTCTTTTAGGTTAATTCGTGGCTTTAGTAGTTTAGGACATTTTCTACTGATTTCAGGTCGTACTCTTGATGGTGGTTGCTTTCCACTGTGCCTTTGGATCACGAGACCAGAATGCAACGAGAAGCGATCCTCTGTCAAGATGCAAAAAGAAAAAAGTATACTAGAAATTAATGTTAGGGTAAGCATTTAACTAAATTGAAAGCACTTTTTACTAGTCGACACCGCAAACTTTTTACGGCCTTACCTATTACTATGTTGTGCATGAATTTTACATATAAAACGTCCTGTTGAATCATCCTATCCTTTAAAAATACCGCATCACAATCCGTTGCAAAGTTTTAAAGATATAAGCATACACAGTGACAGACGCGGGAAGCGACTTTGTTTTATACTATGTACTGATTAAACAACTACACCACATATGTTATATTTATTGTTATGAAACGACTACACTACATCTAATAATATTGTTAATATGGAAAAGAATAGAATAGATTACATAGAATTATCTACCTCTATGTTAATTTTAGAAAAACATCTTTACTTACGTCACTTTACTTACATCCATGTTATATTATCCTCTATTACAGGTAACATACAACGTTAGCGGGCTGCTGGTCGTGGACGAGAGCGGAATCATAACAGCCTGCAACCCTTATTTTGCTATACTCACGTTTGGGAAGACACACGCAGAAGTTATTGGTAATTTACTGCTGGCACAATTATCACAATATCATTATTTATTTTAGCCCATGGTTAATTCTGATGTTATGTAGCTATGTTACTGTGATGTTGCATCAAACTCCGATTAGTAGTTTTTCGTGGAAGTGGAAAAAACCTCCATTAAATAGGAAGCTACTTTTTATAATATACTAGTCGACCCGGCGAACTTCGTACCGTCTAACCTAATTACTATGTTGAGGAAGTATATAATATAAACCTTCCACATTAATCACTCTCTGTTAAAAAAAAAAACAGCATCAAAATCCGTTGCATAGTTTTTAAAATTTAAACAGACAAACAGTGGTATTAAAGATTAGAAGAAATGTATAAAACTCTCCAAAGGGCAAAATCCCTTCCCTCCAAAATATTTGTCCTCTTAGTGATCTACAGGCGATGCCTTTGCTAACAGTGGACGTCTCTTAACTGATATAAGATGATTCTAATGCTGTTTTATCTACCCTACAGTAACCGCGACCAGACCAGAGTTCATACATACACAGAGATTTTTCGGTTACAATATTTCTTCAGTTTAGAATGTTTCCAGGTCACCACATCGATGAGGTCATCCCGAACTTCTGCAGAGAAAGCGACCTAATAAAGAGTGAGCGGAACAGGAATATGACACTCTCTCCTGTCAACCATGATGGCCATGGATCCGGTATGTAGATTTGTCTATTTAATTTATTACATAGTCTTAGCTTTCTGTTTTCGATATTTTAACATTATTATGTTTCAAGATCTCTTAGTTTAGGGCAGAGTGTGATGTGCTATTATTACTACTATTAATATCTTTATTTATCTCGACTTTCATCCCAGGTTCAGACACAGACGAGGATTCAAGCGGCGCTTTCAACGGCAGCCAGAAGTCCGGCCTAGGGGGCGGGGCCTCGGGCGGGGCGCGCGCGGCCACGCCCCCCGCCCTTCACACTGACATCATCTCAGCTGTTTCAACAATTTCCATAGACGACGACTACGGACAAAGCACCATCTCTAAATCGAGATCAGAGAACATTCTGCGCTCAGAACAGCGGCTCAAGATCAAAGAGTCTGACTCTAGTTGTTACATTTCGGAAGAGGTGACCCCGACGGGAAACACGCCTAGGGTTACCCTGAACGACTCGTCAAGGTTTTCCCTTGATAGCAGCAAGTTGAAGTCTTCTCTACGAGTGAATTTAGGCTCCAATGATAAAACTAGCCTTTCTCTAGATTTTTGTGACTCTAATGAGACAAGTGCTGATTTTTTAACTCCGATAAATGAGATGCCGCTGGGTTGTGAGATAGAAGAACTGCCTAAGTTGAATGGAAATGAGAGTGTTGATAGCTTGAGCAATGATATTGATTTGGAGACGCAGACTGAATCAGCGCCGCAAAGGAGGTACGAAGGTAAGAATTTCATGTTTTGTCTCAGTATTCTCGATTACATACTATGTAAACTAAATGACAGTCAAAATAGTATTCTATCGATATAGATTTAAATTTTGAATTTACATTTGTCTGGGTAACTACATACAAACGATAGCTCTACTAGAGTGCGTGCCATATAAGTCTACGCGTGGTTAAAATATGAACCAATTAGAAATCAGCCATTTTTTATGGCGGGTGAAGTACGTAACGTACGTATACCAGTGGCGCTTCCAGTCGGGCGAAGACTTATCTGGCTCTATATAGAAATTAGCACATAATTTTGGTAATTTCTATATAGAGGATAAGGCACGGCACGATACGGTGCAAACGCCACATCTGCTCATAAAAATGCGATATACTTATAATCATTTTATGCCGCATCGTCACGTTTAAACCGATGTGGCGCCTGCGTTGTGTCCGTCCCTTTTACTCGAAAAACAGAACCTTGATAAACCATTGCCCAGCAGTAGTACACAGTAGTTTAAATAAAAAAAATTGTATTAACAGACGAGCCGGAAACCCCCTGCATGGCAAAACGACTCCTGCGCACACATTTACAGACGTCGACGCCGGCGCGGCGCGAGCCCGACGACCCGCGCGGCGGCACCTACAGGGGCGTCGTTCTGCATAAAGACGGCACTGAACTTAGTAAGATTATTTTGAAATTTAGTAACATATTTAATAAGATAATTATAGCATTATAATTGTAATTTCTGTCCTCCAGGCGTGGTATACAGCGTGTCGGCGACGGCGGGAGGCGCGGGCGGTGCGGGGGGCGCGGGCGCGGGCGGCGCGCTGTGCGTGTGGCTGGGCGTGCGCGCGCGCCGCCCCCGCGCCTCCGCCGCCTCCACGGCTGACAACTCGCTGCTGGTAGGTCACTCTCACTGGCTGCTTCTCTAATGGGAATCTAATGATCGCCTTCCCACAGGCGTGGTTACAGGAGTGCTGCACGGCTGACAACTCGCTGCTGGTAGGTCACTCTCACTGGCTGCTTCTCTAATGGGAATCTAATGATCGCCTTCCCACAGGCGTGGTTACAGGAGTGCTGCACGGCTGACAACTCGCTGCTGGTAGGTCACTCTCACTGGCTGCTTCTCTAATGGGAATCTAATGATCGCCTTCCCACAGGCGTGGTTACAGGAGTGCTGCACGGCTGACAACTCGCTGCTGGTAGGTCACTCTCACTGGCTGCTTCTCTAATGGGAATCTAATGATCGCCTTCCCACAGGCGTGGTTACAGGAGTGCTGCACGGCTGACAACTCGCTGCTGGTAGGTCACTCTCACTGGCTGCTTCTCTAATGGGAATCTAATGATCGCCTTCCCACAGGCGTGGTTACAGGAGTGCTGCACGGCTGACAACTCGCTGCTGGTAGGTCACTCTCACTGGCTGCTTCTCTAATGGGAATCTAATGATCGTCTTCCCACAGGCGTGGTTACAGGAGTGCTGCTCGGCTGACAACTCGCTGCTGGTAAATGTACTTTTACCTGTTTCTCCACTGAACACGTTGTTCTTGTTGTTGTTCCTCAGAGGTCTGAAAGAGGTCGTTACTTTCCCTTCGACCTTCGAGGATGTTAACATTAATTAGTGATTGCAAATAACAAAAATGCGGTTGTGGCATGGCGACAAAAATGTACGATAACTAGCGCGCTCCAATGGACCCGACAGTCCGTATCAAAAGTTTATCAAAATATTTACATCCCGTAATTCATTTACCCTTTTTTCCCATCTCTTCCTAGGGCAACAAGTCCGCGAGCAGCCGGCCGCATTCGATGTCCATACTGTCGCAGTGTGGCGAGGAACAGGTAGCGGGCGAATACAGGAAGCATTTCGTCACTCTCAAACAGATTGGTAAGAAGATTTGATAGATTGATGATTGATTTAAGGTGGTAACTCTCGCTATGGCGCGAAATTCAAATTTTTTCGTGTTTTTTATTTATTCTGGCGAAAGTATACATTTTTAATAAAGTTTAAATAAATTCGCGTATGTAAAAAACTATCTCCCATATTGTAATACAACGTTTTTTGAAGACAGACCTACAGATTTTGTGTCTAAGGGGTAGAAGGCCAAAAAACAAGTTCCTTGAATATACACAAAATGGGTAACTTTGTCTTTCAAAAACGATATATCACAATGTGGGAAATAGGTTTTTACGTACGCGAATTCATTTAAACTTTATTTAAAATGAATACTTTCGCCAAAATAATTAAAAAACGTGAAAAAATTTGAATTTCGCGCCATACCGTGAGTTACCGCCTTAAGACGTAACTACGAAAAAATATGGTAAGACGACCTGGTAAAGGTTGTGGGAGGCTATGTGTAGCAGTGGACGTCTGTCGGTTGAGTTGATGAGTACGTAAACTAAAAGAGGGTTCAAGACATAGATTTTGTTTAAAAAAATATTACTTATTCCAAAGTTACCGTGTAATTTTGTGCATGTTCATATTGTTAATTTTTTATTTAAAGCTACATAAATTAGTTATTTTATATATTAGGTAAAGGAGCCTACGGCTGTGTAAAGATGGCATACCGTCGCTCGGACAGGTTGCTGTGCGTCGCCAAGTTTATACTAAAGGAGAAGGTCGGATCCCAGTTCTGGGTGGACGGACCAGACGGACGAAGGATGCCTTTGGAACTGAGTCTGCTGCTTACTCTAAAACATCCCAATATTGTGAGTAATGTATTGTTATCATATTTCAAAGCCCGTCCCATAAACAGTCAAAAACCCTGTCAAGTTTCTGGTTCTTATCCGGCTCGAAGGACCAAATATACGGGGTGCTGGTTGTCACGTATAGCGAGCATCCATAAAGCCGAACGTCCGCTTAGTTAGTTTAGCTTTAGCTCGCATAGTTGAGTCAGTTTTTCATACATAAGCGTTCACCGAAAACTATACCAGCTAAGCTACGTTAAACAAAAACTAGCCGGTCAACCGCGTTTCTGAGCCCATTTGATTTGATCAAACAATAAACATTTCCTCTTCAAAAATATTTGGGTAGTGTTGTAGGAAAGAACAAAAGTAAACGCCTTGCGTAAGCTAAAATGTATAAGTTGTATATTAGCCTGTTATCTGTGTATTTAAAACTAACGTGTCGTTGTTTTGTACCCGCACAGGTTGCAGTGCTAGACTGGTTCGAGAACGAGAAGTACTTCCAGGCGGTGATGGAGCGGCACGGCGCCGGACTCGACCTGTTCGAGTTCATCGAGCGCCGCCCGCGGCTGGACGAGCCGCTGCTCAGCTATATCTTTAGACAGGTCACTATTTCACATCAACTAATCCTCGAATCTCATGCGATTCTTTGTTATATATCTTTTAATAGCCCTTCTTAGGAAACCGGCTTGCAGGCGTAGCTTTGTTTTAAAAGTACAGCAAAAGAACCTAGAATTTTTATTTTAAAGTTTGTTGTTGTATAACGTAAATAAGTGATGAATCGACGTACAAATTTAGTATAGTCCTTATTTGAGAAATGTTATATTTGGATAACTTTAGCAAGGCTTCCTCATTTATCGTTGTCTAAAGTTTTTTTAAAGCTCTTTTTACAAATTGACACGAATTTGTATTACTTGTGCTGCAAATTGTACCATCGTTTATGTGACTATGAAGGGGTCTACTTACTCTTATTTTTCCAGTGCGTAATTTTTTAGGAGTACCAATATTTTTAGATATCAAAGAAAGTTTTTTTGTCTTATCATGTCTTTCAATCTCGTCTCAATCTCCCTACAAAACTGCATAAAGTAAAAAAAAGAAATTATTTCCAGATCGGACAAGCAGTTGAGTACCTCCACTCTCTGAACATCCTTCACAGGGACATAAAGGATGAAAACGTGATCATAGACAACAAGTTTCACGTGAAGCTGATAGACTTTGGCTCGGCAACATTCATGAATAAGGACACATTGTTCTCCACTTTCTACGGGACCACGGAGTATTGCAGTCCTGAAGTACTCGCTGGAAACAAGTGAGTTCAATTCGAGTTCAATTCATATTTTTGCTATAGACGAAATCAGATCTTTGGCATTCTTTGTCGAATTTAATTTGCATCGTTTTAAATCCTGTTTGTTTACTATCAACATAACATAACATAAAAACGCTTTATTGCCATAATAAACACAGAATTAATAACATAAAATAATACATATTGTAAAATTTTGATATTACAAAGGGCAATGGGCGGCCTTATCGCTAAAAGCGATTTCTTCCAGACAACCCTAACAAACTACCCAAACCAAACAACTAACGAATTCTATTACCTACACCTTGACATGAGGATTATGAGGAAGATTACGTACGAAGTTTTAAGAGAGGGTTTAGGGATTCGATCAACTCTATTTTTGAGCTCCGAAAAATCTTCGCCAACTAACCACTCTTGTTGTAGCAATGACGCTTTTTGCTATTGAGTGGTTTATCTATAGATGGTTTAATAACATAGAAAGGTCGTTGTAAATGTAAATGACTTCACTAACGCGAGCTAAGTGCAGGCACTCTACCCCCACTAGAGAAGAAGAAGAACAGAAAGACGTTGTAAAATAGAAGTTAAGATCGGCAATTTGGCACAGGATCGTCCACGTTCCTAACAAATGATTGCTCATCTCCTTCCCAGATACTCTGGTCCCGAACTGGAGATGTGGTCGATGGGTATAACCCTGTACGTGTTGACATTCTTCGTGAACCCCTTCTCCGACATCGAGGACACCATCCAGGGACCCTTGCTGTTGCCGCAGCCTGTCTCTGAAGGTAGGTTATTCTTCATCATCATAATTTCAGTTGAAAGACGTCCACTGCTGGACATAGACCTACCCCATAAATCGTCAAAGCGACACGTCTTGAGTGTCCTGAATCCCGCAGCTTTCACCAGGTCCTCTGAACACCTTGTGGTCTGCCTACTTTGCATCTTCTGGTTCTCGCCAGTCAAGGTTATTCTTATGTCAGAAATTTACCGTCTCTACTTACCCATTGTTGGTTAAAAAAATCCGGAGACGTTATCTTACTTGTACTTATTTTTTAATAGCAATTCAAAATTGTATAAGAAACAAATTTGCAGACCTAGAGCAACTTCTTCGTTGGATGCTGTGCAAAGATCCGGCTCAGCGATGCACTGTGGCACAACTGATGGCGCACCCCTGGCTCCGGCAGCCCGTCAACGTCGCGCACTACGTGTTCCACGAGGTCGTCGACTGCGGTGAGTGTAGTTGTAGTTGTAGTGGCGCGGCTGGTGGCGCACCCCTGGCTCCGGCAGCAACCTATTATTCTACGAAAAATTATTAGTATGTTTTATGCATGATTTTGACTTTTAACTAAAATTATAACACTTATTTTAAACTTATTGTAGATCGCCACGAAGCCAATCCAGAAATGTACTACAGTGGCAGTCTCAGCTCGCCGAAAAGCAGCTCGCAACTATCACTAGCCGATCCATTAGCAAAAGGTAATTATCTTTACATGATCTACTCTTTTCTTTACATGATCCTTTGTTTCGAGGTCGAATCCATCGTCATTTATCAGTACAACACCACCGTCTGTCCAAGTAAAATAGCAAGCTTACACAGTGAGCGGAATGGGCCATAGAAAACTGCATATGAGGTTCTCTGGGCAGTTAGCAGTTATACAATGTATTTTTCCAGAACGTTCGTCTCGCACGGAGCGTTCGGAGCGGGCCGAGCGCGCAGAGGCGGCGAGAGCCGAGCGGCCTCGGCGCGGGCCGGCGCCGCGCGCGCCCTCCGCCGCCGAGCGGGACGCGCTCTCCGACAACTACAGTCTACGCTCCTCTGCTGACGTGAGTTCTTCATACAGAAATACACATACACATCTCTGATTGTGACAGCACCCGAAGCAGAATAACTTTACACCAAATTTGTATATTATGCTTTTTATTCCATCCGATGAGAAAAATTTCGAATTGAATGTCTAATTGAATTCTATTCATTCAAATGTCCAGAATGTATGGAAAATCTTCATTTCCCGGCTTTAAACCGGAATTCAATAAAGAGTCACTTTTTAATTAAGAGAACAGTAACCATAAAGTTACTTAGTTTAAAACAAAGTCGCTTCCCGCGTCTCTCCCTACGTATGCTTATATCTTTAAAACTATCCAACGGATTTTGATTCGTTTTTTTTTAAGATGGTTTATAAGAAGAAGGTTTATATTTATAATACATTCACAACATAGTAAAAGGTAAGGCGGTACGAAGTTCCCCGGGTCGACTAGTAAAGTTATATTTTCGAGCGGATGATAACACATAATTTTTCTCCCCAGATCCTAGACATATCCAGCAAGCCGGTGTCAGAAGCGGCCCTGACGGACATCAGCTCGGACGCGACCGGCCACGCCGCCGCCGACATCGACTACGACGCCGACCAGCTCGACCCCGACAGCTGGGACGAGTGCGAGCAGGACAGCTTCTCGTAGCCGAGCGAGACCCGAGCGCGCCCGAACAATTCCGAACACATGCCTGCTTGACTTCACATGACATCGATTACGACGCCGATTATCTCAGCTCGGACGAGTGCAAGCAACTTCTCGTAGCCGAGCGAGGCCCGAGCTCTCCCGAACAATGCCGAACACAGGCCATCTTGACACTTTACATCTCCTAGCCGTGCGAGAGCCGAACACGTCGGAACAATGACGAAAACATGCTCACTTGAGCAGAACTAGGCTTGCATGCAAGATACACGGAAGTAGACAGGCTTTGGTTTCTTACTCAACTGAAAAACTTGTCTCATGGTTGGCGTCTCTTACTCATGGAAAGTTTCCAGAGTTGTGGGTAATGAAGGTTTCCATTGGAAACACTAATTACCCACAACTCGAGGATAACATGTCGGTGTTGATATTATATCTATTTTACACTTGACTTGAATTTGGAAAGGGGAGTCCTCGTAATTAATCCCTTGCTGCTTTCTTTGGGAATTGATAAAAATATGCCTCATTAAGGTAGCAATGGTAAGTAAACGAAAATAATTTGATAAACGGCAACAGAATCTTAGTATTGTGTGATAGCTTGCAGAATGCTCTAAAGACCAAAATATAGAGTGAGTTCCACGTATGTTAGTGTATGTAATTTTATTGTAACCGTTTATTTGCATTCGATGCAACCCTCCTGCAGAGCGAAAGTGACACTCACAATGCTCATAAAGTAACAACTTCTAAAGACTATCTATTATTGCGCGCGAATTTGATCATGTATCGTTATTTGGCATATTTTGTTCTACCTCTTCCCGGGTCGGCCATGGTTGATAAATTAAAGTTAGAAACAAAACAGTATTTTAAAATGTAAAACTTAACTATTCCAAAATTATTGTAAATATGATCTCAATAAAATAAAATGTAGGTAATTTAAAGTAAGTTAATTTATTAGGCTGCGGTTCACTCAGTCAGCCGGTAACAGTTTGGACGCAACCTTAGTCTGTAATGTGGATGCGATTGCTCCTTCCGTCTTATGAATGAATGATACCATTTGAAACTAATTTATGATATATAGTGCTTGCCTGCTTACTTAGCACGCGGTCAAAATATGAACCAAATAACAATTGTCAGACTAGTAACAAATAAACCCAGACGCGTGCAGAGTGTTTATACTCGTCTTGATCTTCTTTATTTAGCCTCTACTTCACCGAAACTATACAATATTTATTGTGATAATAATGTAGTAGCTTTACAAATTTAGCATTTTAAAGAGTATTAAGATATCTCAGTGTATTACACGCAGACTTCGAAGCGTCTTAGGCAAAGCGAACTGCTAAAAAATGCCATCTACATTTTGTCCCAGTGTTTATAAAATGTAGTATTATAAATGAATAGATACTTTGGATAACATAATTTATAGGTATTATCGCATGCATTGCGTTCGACCCATATTTGTATAGCTTAAGACACGCGCTACGTGTTCGTTGTAGTATAGGCATTTAACCCTCTTACGAGCATGCACAACTGCACACCGTGACAAAATGTGTATATTGTTTAAGTGTAAGTACTTATTACATACAGAACTCTGGCTCGAACGCAATTATTTTAGGGTGTCCGCACACTTTAACCCATAAGTAATGAGAGGTTTTCAATTTTACAGCTCAGAAGAAAAAAACAAGTTTCACTAAGCTGCTACTAGATGGCGCTCTGCCAGGAGCAATAGGTCAAGATGAAATGAATGATTCAATAGCTCAAAATGAAACATAAAAATTAAAAATTAACTGAGGCAGTGACGGAGTAGGTGAAATTAAGATTTATACTTAGCAGAAAATGATACAATCCAAAGATTCAGTCAATATTCGATTTCCCATTTCTCTTATATAGCTTTAGACACCGCCATCTACCGGCGTATTATGAAACTTTTTTTTTTCTTTTCTGTCACTTTGAAAACCCCTCATTAGTAATGAATGTATAAGTTTTTTTGGATTATTCTTTCAATCTCCAGATCAAATCCTTGCACCTTAAAAATTAGTTTTTATTTTATCTTTCGGTTTACAGTTGTTTCCGTCTCAGTCACGACTCACGATCAAAAATATCTATGAATGTCTTATGATATTATTGTGCACTAGAGGCTGCCCCGCGGTATTTCCCGCGCAGATTTCTCATAAACACAAAAATCCCGTTTTTTCCCGTTCCCGTGGGAATTTCGGGAAATCCTTTCTTAGTGCTCACCTACACTCCCCAAGGAACCTACATGCCAAATTTCAGCTTTGTACGCCCAGTAGTTTCGTCTCTGCGTTGTCTGTCAGTCAGTCAGTCAGTCAGTAACGGAAGAGTTTTATATATATACCGTCTTATTCATAAAGATACAGTACATTTTAAGTAGCGTTACTGAAGGTCTTCTTCTCTGGTTTGTTGTATGGTAAATACGTGACATCCAGTCTAAATTGACATGCGTCAAATAACTAAAATGCTTTTTAACTTTTTATGAATAAGAGGGTTAGATTATACATATCCTCACAATATTTATCCATACAGATTCCATGGTGTCGAATGTTTAGAGAAAACCAGCTCCTGTGTCGCATAAACATTATAACTCTATAACCTAAGTAAACTTGAATTTTGTCAGAAATATATTATAACATATATTTTCTTGTAATTAAAGAAGAAAGAATATAATTTATTTTTGTTACTGGTAAATGTGATTATTTAACCAAATAGTAAGGAATAATAATAATAATGTATTTTTGTAGTAGGTAACGTGCTTTATGACATCGTCTAAATATAATACGTTTAGATTTGAACGCTGGTATCGTAGACCAGCCGCGGCAGCATGCACTCACTCATTTGAACACGCGATTAAATGTTTAAAATTATCTCGAGGGTCTTGTTTTCCCGCATGTGCGAACATGCAGCAGTGCGTAGACAAATTTAATCGTTGTCTAAATCTTCCTCACCATCGAGATAGATGGGGCTGCTAGACGAAAAAAATAAGACCAATCTTTTATTTTTGATGTGGTCACACAGGGTCGGGGAAAGATATTGATTCAAATAACAAGCAGCACAGCACTATTCATTCGTTCATTGCGTTTAGTTTACATTTTTTTTATTATGAAAAGAAATATTTTAAATGGAACGCACTAGATTATGTGAAGAATAAACAAAACGTTTTTCAAATGATCGAGAGAGAGAGCATCTTCCTTGTTCTGTGGTTGTAATTGTTTTCATTTTGTTTGTAAAAACTTTTAAAACTTTTGAACAAAGTATTCTAAGTACTTTATTCAAGTAATTACGCCGATTTACGCCATAAAAAGAGAAAAACGCAGAAAGAAAGTGTGAAATGGAGTCAAAAAAGTAAGTTATTTAGTAGCGGTAGTAAGTTATTTAGTTTGTTGTGCGAGCAACAGTTGTTTGTGTTCAATGTGTTGTGTGGTCATCTAGCTTCGGTTATAATTTGCGGACAGTGGATAGTTTTGGTGGCGGGAGTAGAAATCGTTTTATGGACAATACCTACCTAGATAGACTGAAAACCTATACAGAACCTAAAACGACCAAGCGAACTAGGTACCGCCTAACACGTAACTTTTTAGTGCAGGTATTATACTTATAAACCTTTCTCTTGAGTCGCTCTATCTTTTAAAAAAACGGCATCAAAATCCGTTGCGTAGTTTCAAAGATTTAAGAGCCAGTTTACAGCGATGCTAGCGCCATTCGCGTAAAAAATTATATCTTCTAAAGTAAGACAAATAAGTATAAAAAAATGTGGCACTGTATGACACTAGATAATGTAGCCTAGCACCTTATTATAGCTTTTAGGTGGCCACTTTTAGCAACACTTTCTAGATATCTTTGGTCTTTAACCTAAAAGCTATACAACAGTACCCTAAAAATACTAGGCTATATTATCTAGTGTCATACTGTGCCACATTTTTGATATTTACCTTAGTTTAGAAGATATTTTTTTTTACGCGAATGGCGCTAGTATCGCTGTAAACTGGCTCATAAGCATACATAGGGACAGACGCGGAAAGCGACTTTATTTAATAATGTATTGATGTTATATGATGGAAGAAATCGCTCTAAGCGATAAGGCCGCCCATTGCAATCAATGTATTAATTTAAGAACATTAATTATTAGTCACCTAATGATAAGTTTATTGATTGCAATAGAGTGTCTATACTATACTATAAGTATATAATATATACCCCTGCCATTTGGTTTTTATTTTATTTTCCAGTAAATAACCAAACTTAATTATGCTATCGACGAAAGATAACATAACCTAGAACTAAACTTGTCTTCCTGTCTTATTTTGTCTGCACCCCTTCCATTAGTAGACAAGATATGTCGGATTCATGTGTCATTCGTAGAGAAAAACCGTATCTCATGTTCGCACTTTTGGCAAGATCATAGACAATTGATTAAACTGACAGTTCAACATCGCAAGAGTTATATCCCGTGCTGCTCATGCTCGATCCGTAGACATAATGGTTCGCTCTCGATTAGTGACGTCATTTTCCCGCATTGAAATGTCAAAAGCGATTAAAAGTGACAGAAAGACACCGCAAATGGTCGGTCGTGCTGCGAGGGTTTTTTGTTGGATATTTAGGCTCCGACTTTGTCCCTAACGGCTCTACCACAAAATGAGTTAAATCTAGTCTAAATCACTAGACTAGGTTTAAATCACTATTTCGTCATACAAATTTGCGATTTAGACCGGTCTAACTTTTTTGTGGTAACAGGGTAAAGGTATAACCGCAGTGCAGTGTAGTGCAGTTCCGCCTAGTGCGGTCGCACCTTAAGGTTGAGTGCTCAGCTAAATCATTATTACGATCGTGATATTACGATTCGTAACAATTAAATGTGAACTTATGAAAACTTATTTATATTAGGTATATGCTTGCTGTCGCTACGAAGAAGGTACCCTACCTCTACCTATAGTTACTTTAGAAAATTAACAACTATTATTTAAATTTCATTTACATCTAAGTTAATACCTTCACAATCACAATATGTTGGTAGTACAGCTACGTAACTATAGGTAGCGCCAGCGAGTGACAAGTACTTAGTTATCTTTAAGTTACTATACTTCTACTTAAGTTATTAAATTTATTTTGGGTCGTCCGTTGACGAGTAGTGCCTTACAGACAGCGGACGCAGAACTAAGATTTTTAAATAATAAAAATACATCTAAGCAAAATAATGTTTTTTATTGCATGTTATGAATTCCTCTACGGATATTCTCACAATCATTCTGGTTATGGTGCATGAGGAAGTTAATTTTGATCAATAGAGCTACATTTTTATATTTTCTAGATCATTTCCCGGTACTTTCTACGGAATGTATTATGTACTTATAATATAACGCAATTAGGACGCTCGGAAAACGCAAGACTGAAATCACGTTCTAACTTACCTTTACAACCGCGATGCGTTTACGATACTACAAACGCGCTGTTACTTGTTACGATTCTTACTCCAACGCTCAGTAAACGCGCTTTAGTAGCGTTTCTGCGGGCAGGGCACTCGCACACTCATTAAAGAATACAAACCTAATACAATACAACTAAACATACATACGTATGTACAGTGGCGGACACGATCGGCGTAACACTTCCGGTTTTTCTGTATTGCAAAATAGCTCTTGTTCTTTGGTAATACAGTCTAGTGCTGACGAAACCATAGACAAATCTGTTACGGCCTCCTAGTCCGTGACTGTACAGTCAAGGACTAGGAGGCCGTAACAGATTTGTCTATGGTTTCGTCAGGC
This sequence comes from Euspilapteryx auroguttella, assembly GCA_951802225.1. Classification (NCBI taxonomy): domain Eukaryota; kingdom Metazoa; phylum Arthropoda; class Insecta; order Lepidoptera; family Gracillariidae; genus Euspilapteryx; species Euspilapteryx auroguttella. The sequence continues at coordinate 3,319,348 of OX637646.1, forward strand.
CTAGACTGTATTACCAAAGAACAAGAGCTATTTTGCAATACAGAAAAACCGGAAGTGTTACGCCGACCGTGTCCGTGACTGTACGTATTTATTTTATTACAATACACAACAAACTTGGCTGCATGCGCTTTAATCCTTTTGCCTAGTCAGAACTACTTTAAAAGTTAAAATGTCAAATTGCGTGGTGCTGCGTCGCCTTTTTGCGAATCATCGCCGTTTTTGTACAAATTTTGCAATATTTACGTTGAAAAGACGCGAGTTTTGTATTTCATCCTTCTCAAAACCCTATTCTTTATCTATCAGTTATAATTTGGTAAGTTTAGTACAAGTATTGCTGAAGTAATCTCTACTATCAATTTACAAACAATTAACAACTCACTCAAAGTGGGCTTCAAAAGATGTTATCAGAAAATCTTGCTTCTTGGTAGGTAGGTAGGTTAGAGTTAAACAATGGACGAGTACTTTTAACTAAATAATAATACAGACACCCAATAAAGAATAACCTCAAACCTCTTTTCCTAAGAATCTAGGCCATTGTCATTGGGCTAGGCTTAATAACACAGAAAACTAAAATGCTTGGACTTAGTATACATAAATAGAAGGAACCTGAAGCAACATAAAATTAAATTTAAGTACCTAACTTGTTGCTCAGAACCATCTCTGCAAAGTAGATTAGGGCTTTCCCGGGCTCATGTGTTGAATATTCTTATTACCTAAATATTCACAGTAATAATTTCCCACAATGTTCAATAGATATTATTAGATTTTTATTATCTTAGTGACCAGCTCCACTCCATGGTATGTGGAGTGGAGTCCACAGAACAAGGGCTAAGGCTTGAATTTTCATGCATAATTAATGCATATTATTTTATATCAATAATGGTATAAAACAAAGTCTGCTGTCTGGTCTGTATGTCTGTAGCTATAAATCTTTAAAACTATGCAATGGATTTGAATGCATTTTTTTAATAGAGAGAATAGAATTAATTCATTCAAGAGGAAATTTTATATTATGTTTAATACATGTACATAATATGTGATAATTAGTTTTTTTTGCAAAAATAACAACGGATTTTGCGAAAACACTGATTATTTGATATAAGATTTATTTTTGTACAACCTTCCTAAGAAAATACATTTTTTTTTTTGTAAAAAAAAAACGTTTTATTGAATAAAAATTTGCAAAATTTCTTGTTTTTTTAACTATCAAAACTTCCTACGAAATATACATATACTAAATATGTATTTTTTTAAACTTCATTGAAACAGTTATAGTAACCTCTCAATAAATAAAATAATTATTAGTAAACTAACCATCTTAAAATAAATATTTTTTTATACTTACATTTTATTTGATATTATTTTTTTTAAATAAAGTTACTCTTTAAGTTACCTACCTCCATTTTTTATATTAAAATTGAAGTGTAGTTACTAAAAATTAATTTCGCCAAAAAAACACAAATAAGAAACAGAAATACAATAATATGTTGCAAATTATTTTAATGTTGTCACAAACAAAAATGAAAGGAATTGCTTATTCCAGCAAAAGTAACTGTGGACCACATAAAATTAGCATAATCAAACCATTTTGCTTCAAAATTCCAATCTTGTTTCTCAAACTGGTTTTGGCTATAGCGGTAAATTTTGTTCACAACTGATTCTTGAGTTGAGCACACAACAATCTTATCATAACTGATAGAAAAATAAACAAATACAATACAAAATATATTACACAAGTTTTGTTAGCATTAGAAATCATGAGACCAATGTAACATATTTGGGAATCACTGGACCAAAGCAACAAAATTGGCTAAAAATTTATCTCGAAAAAAAGGTAGGTACCCATTTATAATAGCGCGTTTACAAGACGCGCTCTCAGTATTCTCCCAGCATCGCTGCAATGCGCGTCGTGTGTTCGCTAATTTCGCTATGTTACGCGTTCATTGTGGTGTTGCAGGTGGCGCGGGCGCAGCGCAATATGAGCTTTACTTACCCCGAGGCGAGGAGGGATGAAAGTGTCGTCGATGATTATTTTGGCACTAAGGTAAGTCCGTAAAACTTTTTTTTGTTCACTTTTAAATCAATTTAAAATTTCACTTCAAATTAAAAAATACACAACCGAACTTAAAATTTTGAAAGTTTTCGAAAGTTGGTTAAAAAGTGAAGTTATTTAAGAAACTTGTACAGATCCTATTTTTTATGTCTAAATAAAATACGTACGTAATAAATACCACATGATTTTAGGGCTATTGATTATTTTAACCCCTATGATGTGATGTCGTATCTTTGTCGGTAGTTCGTGTCCTACTTCAGATAAAAACTAGTCTTTAAAGCTTCTATATTTTAGTGAATTTCAAAGTGCCTTAGTTCGAAGCAGTTACAGTATGTATTAGGCAGCTCATCAGTTAACTACACCTACCTGCCGTACGTTTTATTCGATTCAGTGAAACGAACTCTTGTTATGCTCTCCTGTCTAGTAGGCTTTACACAATCATACTAACAAACTTTCTTCGACACTAAAATGAATAAGCATGGCGTGTGTTTAAAATGCGAGAGTATTGAATTATTTGTAAGTTGTTGGATAGAATTGGAAAAGTCTGGAAAAACTTTTCGTCACAAACAACATGAAGCAAAACTTTATTCGCGCACTTGTTTATGCTAGCTGAATATCTCGTGTAGACATTCTAGTCCAATAGTCATTAATAATTCTCATCAATTATTGAAGTTCCTACCGCGGAGCGGCGGCGACTCGGCGACCCTTCATCATTGCTAATAGGCTAATTTGCTGACATCCGACTAGCGAACTATACCATACCAATAGTCAATGCACTGTGACCTTTTTGCGTACCTCATGTTAACTGTCAAAAAATTTCTTAAAATTAAGAGCCAGTTTACAGCGATGCTAGCGCCAGTCTCCAATTATTCCCATTTTTGTTATAGTTGGGTTGTATTTCAACTCCGGTAAAGGTTTATTTTAAAATTTTGTAATTCAGTAATTCTAATCTTGGGAGCCTAAGCCAGAAAATGGAAAACAGCACATTTTTTAATATGTAATTTAATTACCTATGACGAAGTAATTTAAGGCGCTAGTCCCCTGTTAAGCGAGAATTGTATTTACGTTATGCGAACTTTCAATATTTTAACTCATTTGTCGTACGTTAATCATAATAGCAAGTATAGCAACGAAACCGGCATGGAAGGGAGACACTAACGTCGTCTAATGAAACTTTTTGACATTATAAAGTCGAGCATGTAGTCTCATCTCTGTGGGTAATAGTAGTATTTTGCGCTCAGCCTAAACGTTCCACCTTATCGTGTCCTATGTAATATGAAATACGTAATAGTGTTAGATCAGATTCAGATTAAGTCGGAATAACTAGTATGTTACGTGGCAGGTAGGAAATCTAACATAGCAATTTTGTGTAACTATACTTTGGCTCTTACCGTCTCTGAGGTAAGGGCCTATATCTGCGGAATATGCGGAATAACGATGCGAAGTAGCCTTTGCACCTATATGGCGCCCGCCGGGACTTTTGGTCTCCGCGAGTTTTTAAGACGACCGAAACATGATTTTCAGCCGACACCGAAACCAAAAACGAACTCGCGTGGCCTTGAGAAATTAGAGTGCGAGGCAGCTCGTGCGAGCGAGCTCCGTGCTCGTATTCCCGAATTCTTCCAAGATGAGCCGAGCGGGGCCCGAACATCGGGTTTCGGTTTCGGCAAAAGGTTCGGCTGTTTTAACCAAAATCGAAACTACATAGATTTTTTGGCCGAAACCAAAACCGAACCTTCGGTCGGTCTCTTAGTTAGTAAGCCCGGTGAGGTATCATAAGGTTTTCACCGCGTTATAGGAACTTACTAAAAGTCAACTCAGGTGCTTCCATTGCCTTACTTTTCTTTATATAAATAAATATTTTTAGTCAATGTTAATGCTGTGTCAACAAATAAAATGCAACTGTAAATGATGTATTTTGTCATGGTAAAGTCACTCCAAGCACGAAGGTAAATGATCTGTAACAATAGAACTGCACCAGATGGTAAAATAAATAGTTTCATGTGTAACACCAGGTGTAGCAATCAATATCATCAGGTTCACCTTCATATAGAGTTAACTGACAGTCTGTCTATACTGTCTGTACTACATAATTTTACTTGACACTCGTTATGACAAAACCACTGAAAAATTTAATTAAACCCTGAGATAACCCCTTTGTTGCTGCGTCCCTAAACCCTAAAAAGGCCATTTTTTTTTTTATTATTATAGGGGAATCGCCTATATTTACAGACTTAATATTTTTAAAAGTTTTATATTTAATGCATAATTACTTTCATTTATCTTTACTCATTTTTTGTTTATTTACCAATTTTTTATTCCCTAATTTGCTGACATCCGACTGTGGACTGAGTAAGCGTGTGCACCCGGGTTCGATTCCCGGGCGGGGCGAATATTGATATGATGAATATCGATGTTTGTTTCCGGTCTGGGTGTGATGTTTGTCTCTGTATATGTTTCGGGCACCCTAGATACAGGTTCTACCTAGTTAGGGGCTCTGAGTGTGTTGTGTTATTATTATTATTATATAATATTATTGTGATTAAAAATGTCAGAACAGAAAAAACCGTTACGTTTTATTTCAGCAAAATGGTTTCACACTCGTTTATTCTGTGCACGACTCTCATGCTCCTACTTTGGCGCGTAGTGTTCAATAAATACCTACCAGGTCGTTTTTTCGACGCTTGATTATCTAAACGGGAGGTTTGACGTCAACAGTTATAATTATAATTCCTTCCCCGTTTTGATAATCGTAAGGGCCTCACGTCTCGAGCGATTTTTAAGAGCGCGACTCGACTGATTTTTAAGTACCTTTACATCTGCTAGTGCTAAGCAATAAAATGTCTATTCTCTATGTCTCTATAAACTACCATCTGATTGTCATAAAACGGTTAGGTTGCCTTTAAGGTCTCTGCAGCGTTATAAAATGCTTGTCTCGTACGGCAGATAGCCAACTCACAGTTTTCCTTAAACCTTGTGACGAGCTTAAACGGTGCGTGAAATGCAATGACCTGCTTTTAGGTCCGTTCTGAGACTAAAAATTTATTCATTATACATTAGTTTGAAACCAAATTGCAGCTGTAACAGTTTTTTTATTGTATTTAAAATATGAATGGGCTTAGCTGACCGCCTTACTGAGCTGTTGGAGCATCCAGACCTTATACTGCAGTTTGCTGATAAGCTCGGCATGCTCCAATAAATGTTGCGTAATGTACAATGACTCCTAACATGTGAGCTAAGTGCATGCACTCATCTACTACAACAGAAGATTTTTTAATGATTTAATTAATAACTAGTGAGTTAGTTATTATGAAGACAATAATTATATTGAATTACAGTTGTGATGATAGCGCATAATTCAGTAATTAAATAGTAAGACCTTACGTCGAGAAATAATTTCCCCACTCATCAGCAAACTGCATGATAACGCCTGAATATTTTTTAATCTGTGCCTGAATGCTCCATGAGCTCGCAATAAAACTGATTAGAGACAACTTTTCTCAGAGCCGGGAAGTAATTTTTAACTCGCCTCTTGCTATGTTGAAAATTATCTGCACCATATGGCGAATACCTTTAGTTATATATATACCTTTAGTAGGAATAAACTAAAATTATTGAATAAAAACTCTTTGTAAAAATTCCCTCTAACTCCAGACTTCGATCAGTCTTTTATATCTGATGATAAATCAGTTCAATGCATTAAATTTGTGTTTTACTCTTATATTAAAACAGATAAAAGACCCCTACCGCTGGCTGGAAGACCCAGACTCGAACGAGACCAAGGCGTTCATAGAAGCACAGAACAACATAACGCGGCCGTACCTCGACGCCTGCCCGGTGAAGGCCGAGATCAACTCCCGGTTGACCGAGCTTTGGAACTACCCGAAATACTCTTGCCCGTTCAAACGCGGGGACAGATACTTCTTCTTCAAGAATACTGGCCTGCAGAATCAGAAGTAAGATTGTTGGAGATTTTTCTGCTAAAAAGAATTTAATCAATATATATAAAACTCTTCCGTTACTGACTGACTGACAGACAACGCAGAGCCGAAACTACTGGGCGTAGCAGGCTGAAATTTTGCATGTAGGTTCCTTAGGGAGTGTAGGAACGGGAAAAGCTTTGAATTTTTGTGTTTAAGAGAAATTTGCGCGAGTGAATCCGCGGGGCAGCTTCTAGTAATCGTTATAAAGTAATAGTGCGGGAACTTTTTTTTATAAATTTCAACACTGTGCTGTGTGACACTAGTTTAACGCAAAAACATGAAATTATTGCATTGTTGCTTGTTGTAATGTTCACAACATGAATTACTCGGTGGCTGACAAATTAAATTTAACTATGCGAATTGTGTAGTCATAGAAGTACAAAATAATCAATATTTTTTCAAATATATTTCTTCATCAATCATTGCAGCGTCCTCTACGTACAAGATAGCTTGGATGGCGAGCCCAGAGTGTTCCTAGATCCCAACACATTGTCAGAAGACGGCACCGTCGCGCTATCAGGGTCCAGGTTCACGGAAGATGGCGCCACCTTCGCTTACGGACTCAGCGCGAGCGGATCTGATTGGATCACGATACATTTTAAGGATGTTGCTACAGGTATTTTGTTATTTAATTCCGGAACAGACACGGTAGGTTACTTAGCTAAAAGTAACTTAGCTTAGTTTAGGGTTCACCCAAACCTAGCCTCAAGCAACAAGTCAGTAACTAATTATTTTCAGCAAAAAAATTACAAAAAATGACTGTGCTGTGCCTTTTTTGTTTTAAAGTTTATTTCATCCTTACAATGATATTCCTGAAGAAAATCGCTCTAAGCGATAAAGCCGCCCATCACAATAAATGTGTTAATTTTAATAATCTATGATTGTAATTAAATGGGAATAACGTGATTGCAATAAAGTGTATCTATATGAACGTACGAATGCATCTTCTGCGGATACAAAAGTAGTTTTTATAGTCTCGCTAGTTAGAAGGTTTGATCTGAACATTTGTCTTACACAGGTAAAGACTACCCGGAAGTATTAGAAAAAGTCAAATTCGCTTCGATGTCGTGGACCAAGGATAACAAAGGATTATTTTACTCGGTAAGAAATGTTCATTCTGTTTTGTACCTATTATTTATCTATTTTCTATGACCATCGCGTCACTCGCCTGGATTGCGCTTCTTTACTATTTATTACAACGATTCCAAAATTTCCAAATAGCTATCAATTTTTTTTTTATCATAGGATAATGTATGGTTTTCGTTATGTACAGTGGCGGACTAGGAGGCCGTAACTGATTTGTCTATGGTTTCATCAGCCCTAGACTGTATTACCAAAGAATAAGAGCTATTTTGCAATACAGAAAAACCGGAAGTGTTACGCCGACCGTGTCCGCCACTGTACAACCACCAGCACTGAGGTTTATGTTTAATTTACGTTTGCTCCTCAAACCTGTCCCATAATTTAGAGACAATTCCAATTTTCCAATTTTAATTTTCCTCTGGGAATCACTAGACAAGCCCTGGGCACTAGATAAGTGTGTTGCTGGTTCCAGCGGTACCCAGAGCAAACAGGCAAGACGGACGGCTCGGAGACGGAGGTGAGCCGCGACCAGAAGCTCTGCTACCACCGGCTCGGCTCGCCGCAGTCTGAAGACGTGCTTTCTGTTGAGTTCCCGGAAGAGCCGCTCTGGCGCATGTGAGTATTTCACTAAGAGTTAAAGAATTGAAATGTTTGATAGTTTGATGACAGATAGGAGGCAATGTGAAAAAAAAAAAATAGTTTGAGCGAGTTATCTGATGTTGAATATACGGGGTTCCCCAGGGTACCATTTTAGGACCTATCCAACTTGTTACATATATGAAGATCTTTTGCTTTCTGAAAATACCACATGCAATCAAGCTTAGGTTTTCTTTATTTTATTTGGCAGAGGAGTTAATTCGAATAAGAGAAGCCTAGATGGACCGTCGTATGTTTTCCTATTTTTCTTTTATTAGAGACACTTGTAGCATTTTTGATTTTATTACGTTTCATTAAGTAAAATATATGATGCTGTGAATTAGTTTTAGTATATAGTTTTACACACGACTTGGTACAGTCACGGACTAGGAGGCCGTAACAGATTTGTCTATGGTTTCGTCAGCCCTAGACTGTATTGCCAAAGAACTGCTTAGAGGTGGTCGTTATTTACAATCGCATTTAAAAAACTCGTTGTTTCATGGCAACGAATCGCATTGCTATTCACAACGAATGTATAATGCGATCGCGTTTTCGTTGCCCGGCAACGATCTCATTCTCGTTGCCGTCAGCAACGAAAACGCGATCGCATGTGACAGCTTGTCATTAGCAAAGCAATGAAGCATTACGATCTCACTCCTATCGAATTAATATGAAATGTACTAAAAATACATTTTGCTGAAAAAAAATTGTATAAGGTTTTGAAATATCGATAATTGCTGCACTTCGATAAAAATATCCATATTAACATTGATATTAGAGCAAACTTGCATGTCTAGTCTAGTTACATCCTGCGTTTTCGTTGTCAATCGCATTTTCGTTGCCGATCGCATTCTCGTTGCCGATCGCATTTTCGTTGCCAATCGCATTCTCGTTGCCGTTGCATGATATGCGATCCGGCAACGAAAATGCGATCGCAGTTTAAAATCGCAGTTGTTCGAAAATAGCATAACAGCGATCGCATGCGATTGAAAAATAGCAGTTATTCTCACCTCTACAAGAGCTAATTTGCAAAACAGAAAAACCGGAAGTGTTATGCCGATCGTGTCCGCGACTGTACGACCCAGTAAGGGCAATGAAAAATATATCAAAAACTATCTTTGAAATTGTCATCGAGTTATTAATGTAGGAGTTATTAATTATGCAATAATCGTAAAAGACATTTTCGTATTTAATATGCCCTAGAATTTAGAGACTAGTTTTAATTTCAATCCTTTTAGTATTCTCGCTTGCCTTGTCAGAATTGCGACCGTCATAGCGCAAAGAGTTGCGAATAAATGGCAATAAATATTGTACATAACTCTGAGAACTGATCGTCGCTAGGCCGAAAGGTTTTCGAGTGGCGACCGGGCATCTCGAGTGGGGACGCCATCGAAAGACGCAGCGTAGACAGAATACCCACAGGGTGGTCAGACGATCTGATGGACTAGATGGGGGCTACTCAAGTCTAGTCGTGGTGATCTGTGGGCAGGCCATGTCCAGCAACAGGCGCCGTGTGAGTGTGATGTACAAGTGTAGTTGCGTGCAGCGGCGCGGAGGTGTCGGACTGCGGGCGCTACCTGCTGGTGTCGCCGGTGAAGGACTGCCGCGACAACCTGCTCTACTTCGCCGACCTCAGCACTGCCCCGGCCGCCTCCGGCCTGCTGCCGCTCACGCAGATCGTCTTCAACTTCGAGGCTGATTATGAGGTATGTCCTACTCTGACTCAGAGTACACAGCAGGTGTGTGAATGTAGAATTTTAGACTGCGAATATTAGAATGAATAAATAAAAAACGCGAAAAAAATTGAATAAAATGACGTATCCCCATACTATTATTGATCTTCACATAATGAACTGGGTGTCAATGGCGGCACATTCGCATTCGCATCACATTTGCATCTATTTGATGCAAAGGCGAATGTTGAAGCGAATAATAATAACACATCACACTCAGAGCCCCTAACTAGGAAGAACCTGTATATAGGGTGCCCTAAACACACACAGAGACGACCATCATACCCAGACCGGAAACAAACATCGATATATTCATCATATCAATATTAGCCCTGCCCGGGAATCGAACCGAATCGGGTGCACGCGCTTTTCAGTCCACATCACTTGATATACACAGTCGAAGTCCGACTCTAATTCAATGAAGCATACGCTCGATGGAGTCTAAAACGGCTCAAGCCAGGATAATGTGGGAGTACTTAAAACGACTTGTCTGAAATACAACTCGAGAGAAAAACTCCAAACACTGACTGCGAGTTCCATGTGAGTCATGCAATTATTACATAGAGTGCGCCTTGCGCGCCAGTGAAGTCTGCACGCGGTCTGCAAAATAGGAACCTTGGAATGGCGGGTGAGGTAGTAAATCTAGTGGTAAAATGCAAGACCAAGTTTTTTTTCCTCTGAATTTTCTGTTTAACTGTTTTGGTTTTTCTTTCCGTACGTGCATCCACAAAGTATACAAAATGTAACAATAAAAATAACCTGTCTCTCACTCCCGCAGTACGTGACGAACGAGGGCTCCGTCTGCGTCTTCCGCAGCAACAAGGACGCGCCCAACTACCGCCTGCTGAAGATAGACCTGGCCGAGCCACAGCCCGAGAACTGGCAGATACTCATACCGGTAATTTTGCTTCATACAAGCTTTTTTCTCGGCCCTATATTTATTGTAATTTGTTTGAGAAATGGATTACCTTTGAACACTTGAGGCAGCAGCAGCATTTCTTAAGTGAATGTAGTTAAATACGCTTTTGGTTGCTTGTCTTCTGTATATGTAGGCATAATTTCTGGATTGTCAAAGAAATATGTCTACCTATACAGACAGACAGTTAGTTAGACAGACAATATAGTTTCTGCTGCAGCATTGTTTTTGTAATAGAATTAAGTTGATTTGGTTAAATAAATAAAAAAAGTTACTTTCACATTTATAATATAAGTAGGGATTAAATTTACTGAACATATTTCTACTATCTAACCTTGTATAAATATTAGTTGATGTTCGCCCTTGCTGACAGTATGTTTGTGTGGCAGGAGCACTCGCGCGACGTGCTGGACTGGGCGGCGGCCGTCGACAGCGACAAGCTCGTCATACACTACGTCAGAGATGTTAAGGTAACGATGATCTTTTACTAATAGGCTCTCAGGCTGACATTACCAATCATTGTCAGTAGCCTACTCAGTCGAGTGTAATACTCGGGCAAAGAGTTCCCGGGTACTGAATATCCTGGCTTGAGCTGTTTTATACTAGTAAAGTAATTTAAGTAAAAAAAGTAAAGTAAAAAATGATTTATTCAATACAGGATACAAGATATCGCTTATTGAAAGTCAATTAGACTAATCTAATTAATATTGATACCTTATTTCGTAAAGTATCCTATACTGATAGAGGCGAGGTAGTTCAGGGTGCCCACTAATTGGCTCAGGCAAACAAATGTTTGCCTTGCCTTACGACAATGGTCGCCTGGAGACGCCCCCAAACGAGCCCTCCTCTGTCAAATGATTCTACTCCCTTTCGCAATGATTTTACAGCGTAGAGAAGAAAGGGGTAACAAACTCTACTTTACAATTTATCTCTCTCTTTTTTTTGTTCTTATGTGACATTACAATTTAATTTAGAATACAAAGAACATAAATTAATAAGATTTAAAGTACATACATGAAATAATGAAAATATCGTGCAGAGCTAGACTACTTCCATGCGTCTTTGTCGTTTTCATAATCATCAACACTGTAATAAGCTTTCTTAATCAAACCTTTTTTGATACGAGTATACTCCGGTGACCATATGTTTTACTGTCTCGAAGTCGAAACTCAAATAAGTTTATCAATTCGGAGCGGAAAAGGATTAAAAGTTAACACTTTGTAGTGCGAGTTCGAGCTGCGACACGACTGAATGTCAACCTCAATGCCTTCTCACTGCACTCGGGTTTTAACATGACGCCCTCATACATAATACATTACTTTACACCGTTGTTAAATCTACTATTTCATCTACTTTAATCTATTTTCGATACCCGTACTCCTGTTATATATCTATCATAAAGGCGATGAACACACTGCCAAACACCAAGCAGCATAGCGCGGAAACGCGTGTTCTAACGCTGCGTAAGTATCTCACTTAGTATAGAAAACACGCACAGTCAAACACCACGCCCGGAAATTTAGCTGCGTCGACACGCAACGAGCAGCATGATGCGTAGTAGTGTAATAATCGCCTTACTTGGACTTTTATCCACAGAGCGTTCTCCAGCTGCACGATCTAAGTACGGGCCAGCTGCTGCAGACGTTCGACTTGGACGTGGGTTCCGTAGTCGGGTTTTCTGGCAAGAAGGAGCAGTCGGAGATCTTCTACCACTTCATGTCCTTCCTGTCGCCCGGCATCATATACCACGTCGACTTCACCAGGAAGCCTTATACCCCTACGGTGGGTATTTTACCGGAAGACGCAGAGTAGACAGCATTCCCACAAAGTGGTGAAAGCTGCGGTAGTACATTGAAGGACGCTTGCTCAAGACCAGTCGTTTTGGCGATTAATGGCGAAGGCTTTTGTTCAGCGACACAAGCCATGCAGTGGACAAAATGATGATGATGCTGCAGGGTTTTTTAATAATATAAAATTTCATCAAATTACGATCAGTAGTAGTTCTTGCGTGAAAGAAGAACAAACTTTAAACTTGCTCACAAATTTTAATCATCTTCATTATTTTGGCCGAAAGACCTAGACTACTGGAAACAAAGCCTTCCCCATAAATCGCTAAAACGACTGGTCTTGAGCCTCATCCAGTGTACCCCCGCAGTTTTAACAAGGGGATCTATTGCGTTTAGCAATGGATATGATTATGGCTATTAAAAAAGAGACAGAACTCTATAATGTGTATAGCGCCATCTTTTATTTCAATACCCATATTGTCGTTGTCAAACGCAATAGTAGTACAGGTTGACTACCATCTTGTTGGGGGTCTGTCTACTCCGCGTCTTCTGGTTCGCGGTCACAATATTCGGCCCCAGCGACCATTTATTCTTCAAGCTATGTGCACTGCCCATTGCCTCTAACTTTGGTATTTATCATATTAGCATACATTCTGTAGCGAGCAGGGGTGCAGGAAAAAAACTTCACCAAGCTTTTGGATTGGACCTTTATGCTGATTCAGAGCCGTAAAACAGTTGCTTTAACATATTTGCAGGTGTTCAGAGAAGTAACAGTGAAAGGTTTCGACGCGTCCCAGTACGAGGCTAAACAAGTGTTCTACTCGAGCAAGGATGGGACTAAAGTGCCCATGTTTATTGTTTCTAAAAAGGTAACTTGATTTACTCCACATTTGTAAATTTTCCCAGCATTAGGAATAAAATAACGTATTAACAGTAGACCTATAGAGTTAAGAAGGCGATTACAGCAGTACTATTAAGAATAAAGTTATTATATTGTTAACCATGTCCATCAAAATGTTGTCCTATGATGCACAAGATAATCTTGCTAAGAATTACATTAAAAGATCTAAATAATCTTCTGACTGTTGCCTAACATGACCACTTTTATCAATACTTATAAGATTTCTTATGCCCGTAATATCCAACTCGGTTTAAACTATGTTTTTGGTTTGTACTGCAGCTGTCGCTTTTTGTTTATATGAGAAAGAAAGTGACAGGTGCAGCTTAAACTAATGAAGCAATTTAAATTGAGAGTTGGATATTACGGGCATTATATATTTAACTTGAAAGCTTTAAACCGTGCCAAAGTGAATGAATGATATCTTTATTGCACAAAAAACACAAGAACATTAACATAAAGTAAGTTGAAAAAAGGCAACCTTATCGTTAATATGATATACGATAGCTTAATCAAACGACCGAATGAACAGAGATAGAGCTTTAATTAAGCATACAGAGGGAAAGGGACAGTCATTGTCAGTCGCCCACATAGGTTACTACATTTTATTGGAAAAAGTAATAAATGTTGAATATCTTTTTAATTATTACTTTTAAATCAAATCTGATTACCAGAATTTGATTTTCTTTAATATCATTATTCCTAGGAAGTTTTAACAAAAACTAGTAAGTAAGTAATTTCGAAGAACTATCTATTCCCTTTTTTTGGGAAGGTTATCTTTGATGAAATAATGTATCGAGGTTTTTCACACTAGTGTTTCTTAATTATAAAAAAAAAACTTTGTTATATCCTCAAAAAGGTTATATTAAAATTCCAGATATTTACCTCCTATAGATTAAGAGAATTACTTGATTTAAAAAACCTTCAAAACTCATATAGCGTCTTAAGTGGCGAACACAGAAACCGTCGTTACTCGTTTCGTTGCACATCGTTATTAGCATGGTTGTCGCAGGGCGCGCCGCGCGACGGCTCGGCGCCGGCGCTGCTGTACGGCTACGGCGGCTTCAACATCAACCTGCAGCCCTCCTTCAGCGTCACCAGGCTCGTCTTCATGCAGCACTTCAACGGCGTCGTCGCCATCCCCAACATACGCGGCGGCGGGTCAGTATCACTCTAATCGGGGTGGGCAGAGACAATTGATGACCACTTGCTACGATCCTGAAAAACTTTCTAGGTTTCCTATAACCATTTCCATGTTTAAGTATGTACTTTAGATTATTCTACTCATCATCATTCATTATAATCTCAACCGAAAGACATCTACGGGATGACCTAGGACTAGGACAGCTCTAGATATTGCCACAATTTTCCAATTCTCATGCAGTGCGCTCCCATAATCTTGAAAAACCACATTGTGAGGTGTCTACTTTGCGTGTTCCAGTGCGCGGTCGCCACTCGATAACTTTTTTGCCCCCACGACCCAGCTACCCTGTCCATTGTCATGCATGCCACAAGTTGTGCAATTCTTGCAATACTTATACTGATTTAAATAATTTTATTGGTTATCCAAGCAACTACGCTACAATTTTTTATTGTTACATTGTAATTGATTTATTGCTATGTAATTTGGTTAAAATCAATTGTCTAAAATAATAAATATGTCAATAGCTTCCTTGGAAATTATGGGATAGACCGCAATCCGTTGGTGAGAGGCGCACGAGGAGACATCCTATCCTACTAGTCTCAACTTATTTGTATACTAGAGGCTGCCCCGCGGTTTCACTCGCGCAGATTTCTCATAACCACAAAAATCCATTTTTTTCCCGTTCCCATGGGAATTTCGGGAAATCCTTTCTTAGTGCTCACCTACACTCCCTAAGGAACCTACATGCATAATTTCAGCCCGCTACGCCCAGTAGTTTCGGCTCTGCGTTGTCTGTCAGTCAGTCAGTCAGTCAGTAACGGAAGAGTTTTATATATATTGATTGCTTGTATACAAGTGGATTAATTACATAATAATGTAATGTCCACAGCGAGTACGGCGAGAAGTGGCACAACGCCGGCCGGCTTCTCAACAAGCAGAACGTGTTCGACGACTTCCAAGCCGCCGCCGAGTTCCTCGTGAAGGAGGAGTACACGCGACCAGAGCTGATCACCATCCAGGGAGGCAGCAACGGTGGCCTGCTGGTGGCCGCCTGCAGCAACCAGCGGCCCGAGCTGTTCGGAGCTGCCGTCGTGCAGGTCGGGTGAGTGCCACCATCAGGGAGGCAGCAACGGTGGCCTGCTGGTGGCCGCCTGCAGCAACCAGCGGCCCGAGCTGTTCGGAGCTGCCGTCGTGCAGGTCGGGTGAGTGCCACCATCAGGGAGGCAGCAACGGTGGCCTGCTGGTGGCCGCCTGCAGCAACCAGCGGCCCGAGCTGTTCGGAGCTGCCGTCGTGCAGGTCGGGTGAGTGCCACCATCAGGGAGGCAGCAACGGTGGCCTGCTGGTGGCCGCCTGCAGCAACCAGCGGCCCGAGCTGTTCGGAGCTGCCGTCGTGCAGGTCGGGTGAGTGCCACCATCAGGGAGGCAGCAACGGTGGCCTGCTGGTGGCCGCCTGCAGCAACCAGCGGCCCGAGCTGTTCGGAGCTGCCGTCGTGCAGGTCGGGTGAGTGCCACCATCAGGGAGGCAGCAACGGTGGCCTGCTGGTGGCCGCCTGCAGCAACCAGCGGCCCGAGCTGTTCGGAGCTGCCGTCGTGCAGGTCGGGTGAGTGCCACCATCAGGGAGGCAGCAACGGTGGCCTGCTGGTGGCCGCCTGCAGCAACCAGCGGCCCGAGCTGTTCGGAGCTGCCGTCGTGCAGGTCGGGTGAGTGCCACCATCAGGGAGGCAGCAACGGTGGCCTGCTGGTGGCCGCCTGCAGCAACCAGCGGCCCGAGCTGTTCGGAGCTGCCGTCGTGCAGGTCGGGTGAGTGCCACCATCAGGGAGGCAGCAACGGTGGCCTGCTGGTGGCCGCCTGCAGCAACCAGCGGCCCGAGCTGTTCGGAGCTGCCGTCGTGCAGGTCGGGTGAGTGCCACCATCAGGGAGGCAGCAACGGTGGCCTGCTGGTGGCCGCCTGCAGCAACCAGCGGCCCGAGCTGTTCGGAGCTGCCGTCGTGCAGGTCGGGTGAGTGCCACCATCGGGGAGGCAGACAGGACAGCAACAGAGGCCTTCTAGTGACCAAAAATCTCGAGAACTCCTTGTGAAAAAATAAAGAATTTATTCGAGTTTGCATATAACTGTTACTGTGCAGAATAGTAATCAAAGAGACCGTCGAAAATTGTTTCTCTTGCTTTTTGGCAGAGTGTTGGACATGCTGCGCTTCCAGAAGTTCACGATCGGTCACGCGTGGGTGTCGGACTACGGCAGCTCGGCGCAGCAGGAGCACTTCGCCAACCTGCTGCAGTACTCGCCGCTGCACAACGTGCGCGCGCCCGCGCCCGGTCAGTCGCCCAGTTTACGTCTTTGACACTATTCTGCCTATACATGTCCGCATATTTATTGTAGCTACTAGAGGCGAGGCTGCCCCGCGGTTTTTCCCGCGCAGATTTCTCGTAAGCACAATATTCCCCCTTTTTCCCGTTCCCGTGGGAATTTCGGGAAATCCCTTCTTAGTGCTCACCTACACTTTCCAAGGAACCCACCTGCCAATTTTCAGCTTTCGACGCCCAGTAGTTTAGGCTCTGCGTTGTCTGTCAGTCAGTCTGTTAGTCAGTCAGTCAGTAACGGAAGAGTGTTATATTATTGATTCGAGCTGAACAGGAAATTGCTGATGAGTGGATGATGTGTGGCTTCAACACACCTACACGAGTTCCTAAAGGACATTTAGGCAAGGTACAGATACGGTGCCGGCGCAACATCTGCTGAAATTGGCGCGCTTTTTGATAATTATTTGAGTAAATACTTATTTGCTACTTTCCTGCTCCTTGCGTGTTGTTGCCAGATTTTCTGTAGCTCAAGGGTCGCCAATGTTGGGTGGAATCTAGTTTCATTTGTCAAAAGAACTATAATTACATAATTGCACTTCGCTACATTTTTTTACCGACGAAAAAACAAAAAGGAGGAGGTTCTTAATTCGTATATTCGTCGCGTATATTTTTTTATATTTATTATTAAACTAGAGGCTGCCCCGCGGTTTCACTCGCGCAGATTTCTCATAAACACTAAAATCCATTTTATTCCCGTTCCCATGGGAATTTCGGGAAATCCTTTCTTAGTGCTCACCTACACTCCCTAAGGAACCTACATGCAAAATTTCAGCCCGTTACGCCCATTAGTTTCGGCTCTGCGTTGTCTGTCAGTCAGTCAGTCAGTAACGGAAGAGTTTTATATATATTGACTAACTGTGCCCAGCAGTATCACCCGCGGTTTATTATCGCAGTAAAAAGTAGCGTTTGTGTTAATCCAGGGTAGCTAAGTCGCGGAGTTGAACATAACGATCGAAAGATCACCCGTGTACACGTTAAGAGTTTCCCCGCCTTAAAAAAAAGGGTGTCAGCTAATTCCATACCAAATTTGATTAAAATCGCTCCAGCCGTTTAGATAAGATAAAGATAAGATAAAAGATATTTATTTACAAAATTGGTTTACATACAAAAAAGTTTAGTAACATTTATTTTCATTACTTACACAAGAAATGTTTAAAATAATTTCCATTAGAAGAGCATTGCTAAAAACAAGTTTTACATCTTACTATATTTATAAAGTTAGCAAACAATAAATAAATGCGCAAATCCAAAAGGAGTACAAAGAAAAATAGTTTGAGGGTAGTTACCAGTGGTTTCCGCACTAGGCTGGGCCTGTGTCGCGGGAACCGGTAGAGTGTCGCGTACCGAGTTATAAACTTATAGCGATTACTACAGTCGCTCTTTTTTATTATAATAATTTTTTGTAGGTGTACATTTTATATAATAGTATTAAATTTTAACCAGTATACGTAATGTTAATTACATTGGTTACGAATTAAATGATAAAATTACTTTACTTAAAATTTAAATTAAAATAAAACATGCATAAAATAATAATAAAGTACAATATATAATAAATATGAATATAATAATAATTATTTATTATTTACTGTAGAACAATTTACATAATAATAAATAAATAAATAATTTCAAGTTAATAAATTCAACGTACAAACTGATACTTTTTTAACTATGTTAGATTGGTAATCAATATATATAAAACTCTTCCGTTACTGACTGACTGACTGACTGACCGACTGACAGACAACGCAGAGCCGAAACTACTGGACATAGAAAGCTGAAAATTGGCACGTGGGTTCCTTGGGGAGTATAGGTCAGCACTAAGAAGGGACTTCCCGAAACTCTCACGGGAACGGGAAAAACGGGATATTTGTGTTTATGTGAAATCTGCGCGGGAAAAACCGCGGGGCAGCCTCTAGTTTTATTATAAGGTAATACAAACTAGTTTTTCGACTGCATCATAATCAAGCTCGAGTAGCCATTGGTAGGTGGTCAATTTAAGCTCGTTGTGATGGCAAAAGAAAGGATTAATTTTACAGCTTCTGCATACTTTATTGTATAAATAAGGTTGCAGAAACGCTAAATGTCTTTTGGCAAAGCAAGTCCTGACACAAGGTAGAGGGGCCTTAAAAACACGCTTATTAATTGATTTTGAGCAGGTTGCAGTAGACAAAAAAGATTGATTGAACTGGAGAACTGAGTTCAGTATAAACAACTTCCGGACACTCAAGAGTTTAGATTCCCTGTAAAGATCAGTGGTTTGGTATCCAAATTTCTTACCAAACATTACTTTTAATAGTGACCTTTGGGCTCTTTCAGCCTGTATCAAATAAGTCTTCGCTGCTCCACCCCATACTGCTATACAGTAGGTGATGAGAACCTGTGCAATGGCCTTATAAATTTTAATAAGAATTTGTCTTTCTACACTGTGTCTCAGCAATTTCATAACATGAATAAGTTTTCTCAGCCTACCTGATAGCGCACTGATATGAGCTTTGAAAGACATGTTTTCGTCAAGGTGAACTCCAAGATACTTAATATTCTCAACATTGCCAATATTTGGGCAGGAGCAGCTAAAGGGGCTATTATTATGATTGTACTGCATGATTGAGCAATGGTGTAATCTCAATCTGTGATGAAGAGCTGGTGCAGAAGCTTTCGTTTTGCGGAAAGACATGTATTTGGTTTTGTCTGAGTTAAGAGTAAGTAAGTTATTTGATAACCAATTACATACTTTAGACATTCCAATATCTGTGCTAGCGAATGCTTTGTCCCATGAATCTTCATAAAATATTAAAGCTGTGTCGTCCGCATAGCAAAACATATGCGCCTTCTGAAGTTTTAGAGACAGTAAATCGTTTATATAAATCAGAAATAGGGTTGGGCCAATAACGCTACCCTGTGGGACTCCGAAGTTTACCTCACTGTCGCTACTTATAACATTATCAAGTTTTGTACATTGTTTTCTTAGAGTGAGGTAACTACGGAACCACTGCAAAGTGAGGCCCCTGACTCCAATGGCTTCTAATTTATTTAAAAGAATCTTAGTAGACACCATGTCGAATGCCTTTGCTAAATCTAGAAAGACGCCAATACAGCGTTTACCATCATCCATAAGCCTAGTAATAGCATTACTTATTGCAGTAACCGCGTCCTCAGTTGATTTTTTTCTTCTAAATCCAAATTGTCGGTCACTCAAAAGATTGTTCTCTTCTAGAAAACTTACCAGACGCTTGTTTATTACTTTTTCGAGAACCTTATATATCGAGGAAAGCAAAGAGATTGGCCGATAGTTTGATGGAGTATCTTTTTTACCACTTTTGTATATAGGGCAGACTAAAGCTGTCTTCCAAATATCTGGAAAAGTGCCGGTACTGATGCTGAGGTTGCAAATGTGAGCAAGAGGGGCAGATATATCGTCCTTTAGCTTTTTAAGAATGGTATTATTAATGGCATCTATTCCCGAAGATAACTGCGTGTTTAGTTGTTGAATGATAGCGCCAACCTCCATTTCATCAGTAGGCATTAGGAATAAGCTGTCCCTTACTCCTTTTGCGATGGGTACCGATGTGGCAAGTTCTTCTTCAGACTTATTACATTTTTGCATTATTTTAGTAGCTAAATCTATTCCAACACTAGAAAAGTAAGCGTTGCAGGCATCAGCAGAGTCTTTAGCCTTGGGTCGTATATTTTTCAGTTCTGAGGATGAATTTATTTTATTTTTAGAATGAGTGATTAATTTTATTGTATCCCATAACTTTTTTGGGTTATGTTGATTTTCTTCTATTAAGGATCTTTCGTAATGACGCTTTAACTTATGAAGTAGTGTCGAGAAGAAGTTGCGATATCTTTTATACGAGATCAACAAATTGTAATCGTTTGGGTTTTTTCGGACCTTTGCATGAAGTGCATCCCTGTGGCGCATGCATCTCTTTTGGCCAGTCGTGATCCATGGCTTGATGTTGTATTTAGAACGACTAACCCGCACTTCCTTTTTGTTTCTATCGATAACATCTGTCACGAGCTCAGTAAATAGTGCGGCTGCTTCGGGTACCGTTTTGAGTTTATATAAATTATCCCAGTCAATTTCATGTATTTCTTTTTTTATAGCATTGTAGTCTAATCTGCTGACCAAACGTTTGCATGTCTCTGGTTTAATGTGGCATTCTATTGCTGCAATAATCAGATCATGATCGGTTATTGAGCTATCACATACAATGGCCGTTGTTTTATGACTGGACTTAACAATAATATGGTCAAGACATGTTGAAAAACGAGTTGGGATATTAATTACTGGTGCTAAGCCATGTTCTGATAGAAAACAAAGATATTCATCTCTATTATCATTATCTGAATCAGGCAATATATTGATGTTAATATCTCCGGCAACTACTAGATTTTTTCTATCAATAACTTGGGAAGTTGTTTTATTCAACGAGTTCAAAAAGCCATCAATATTCTTAAACGAAGGAGATCTATATATACCTATTATTGTAAATATTTTTGGGATTTCAACCACTAGGCAGTTGGCATTATTGAAATCGGGTTCAGCTACTAGTGGGTTTGTTAACGACCAAAGGTAATATTTTCTGCATTAAAGCATGAAACTTGGCACACTTGTTGCTTATGTGGCCCAGACTGAGAATCGCCCGGGAGGGAGCGGGATACCCCCCTCTGGAGGGCAGGGGGAGGGGGTGAAGTTTCTTTCTGCCGCGCGCGCTATCGATCCCTATTGCTGCTATTTTATAGCTACTAGGGCAAGTGTGGTGTCATTTTCGGATAATTTAAGGATGAGGAATCCATTTCTGGAACATTTTTTTTACATTTCTATACAAAAAAATTGGAATTTACCATAAAATAGATAATTGTCGACGCAAAAAAAAATCTTCTAATGTCGATATTTTTTGAATGAGTATAGATATCAACAAAATAAAAATATATTTGAAAAGCTGCATTCATGCAGTTTTCAAAAATATAGGGTTCAATATACTTTTTGTTTATATTTATGTGTTAAAAAAAATAGTAAACACTGCGCGGAAGAGGTTGTAAAAATATTTAATGCCTAATTTCGGTTTAAAAATTACTTGGTTACTTCAAATTACTACCAAATACTGAACAGGGTCATTCAGCCTGTGATAAGTAACAACTTTCTGTATTCAAACATAGGTTGTATAGGTACAAAAAAAATACATTTCTCATACATTATCTACCCAATTAGCTGACAAGTATGTATGAAACATATGAAATTTTTGTGCTTTTGCCACTGGGAAGAGTTGTTATTTACGATATCGCAAGACAGCTTGAGGAAGCGAGAGCATCAGAAGTGGACCTGCATAAGTCCCGACGGTGCACTTAAAAACGAGATATACTTCATCCATCATGTCGACATAAAACCGTATATTGAAAGATGTCTGTGAACAACGCGGTTAAAACCGGAAGCAATCACTGTTGGTACAGGACACATTGATATCAATGTTAAGCTCGAAAGGTCGCAACTGGTAAAGTCTACACTCAGACCGGCAAAACCGGCAGACCAAAACCCAAACTCGGAACTCTTTCAATTAAAACTCTAAAACCGTTTCGATTGTCTAGGGCGCAGCGTGGATGATGTAAATGATGGGTTCTTGAGAAGTTGTCAATGCGGTTGGAGGTAATTACTTACTACTAAGCACACTTCATCTGATCGAGAAGAGGTGTGAAACGTCTCAGCAGACAACGGCACCGTGGAGGCATGCGGTTGGAGGTAAGTAACTTCGACGTAGGATCTCATCATATCCGATCACGCAGGGAAACAGCTCTTTCTTTGTCCTTATCCTCCAGTGACCTTGTACTTTCTAATAAGGCCCGTTGTTTGCAGCCGTATCCCGGTTCCGTAAGTTACCACTGGTAACGCACATTGTTCAAAGACTTTTGTCTTGAGGCACCTCTTGCCTCAAGACAAAACTTGAACCTGCCACTCGGATGAGCATCGTTCAGTAAGCTTATTCAAGTTAAGCTAAGAATCCCGAACGATGCTCATCCGAGTTGAAGTCGACGGACGAACAGTTTGTCCAAGGTATGTATTCTTTAACAACTTCGAGTGTATTTAGTGTATGGTAGTCATTATCTTTGATTTGGAGTGGATTGAATTGTTCCTACATGGGCGCTGAACATTACCTTTGTTATGTCCATGTTCATTCTAATACCAACTCGATCGGAAGCCCAACTGAGGTGAGGACATCGAGCATTGTACTAGATCCTTCGCGGTCTGGGCCATAACTAGTAACTAGTGAGTAATGTTGTCGCCGTTTATAATGATGCCTAGTTCCTTCCAGTCCAGAGTCTTGAAGACATCCTGGAATGCAGCGGTTAACAGATTTCGGGGAATATGATTAGCGTATAATGAAATTGAAGGATTTCTGACGGGCCATAAACGCTGGTTTTACCACTTGCATTCTGAAGTTCGGCTGTGATGAAAGAAAGAAACGAAAAAGAAGGAAATCATTTATTTACAGCAGCCTTTGTCACGCAAACATAACATAACATAACAATGAGACATACATTCAAACATATTTGATGCGACTTTACATGCAGTCTTGTTGTTTGTAAGATGTTGACGGCCGAGATGTCCTCGGTATAGTGTCGGGTCCATGTTGCTCTCGGGATCTTATCTTGACTGTCAGTGATGGGTTGTCGTGTCGACGTGTATAATAGAAGTTCTGTCCATAGAACTTCTCGAATTCCCCCACAATCTCAGGTGTGGATATAGTACTCTACCAACCATCCTCGGTCTTCAGCCATGCCTGGCTTTGCCGAAAAAATTAATCTCGAGCAAAAACTTTGGAGGCTTTGTTTCGGTCTATGGCTCTTCACCTTAATATTTTTTGTATAAAATCGCCTGATGTCTCTTGTATTGTAATTGATATAAAGATCTGTCTCTTCAGCTGCCTGCAGGCAAAGGCATCCGGTGCCGTTGTCTGCTAAGACGTATCACGCCTCTTCTCTATCAGATCAAGTGTGCTTAGTATTAAGTAATTATCTCCAACCGCAGTGACACTTCTCAAGAACCCTTCATTTACATCATCCACGCTGCGCCCTAGGCAATCGAAACGGTTTTGGAGTTCTAATTAAAAGAGTTCCGAGTTTGGGTTTTGGTCTGCCGGTTTTGCCGGTCTGAGTGTAGACTTTACCAGTTGCGACCTTTCGAGCTTAACATTGATATCAATGTGTCCTGTACCAACAGTGATTGCTTCCGGTTCTAACCGCATTGATCACATACATCTTTCAATATACGGTTATATGTATATGTCGACATGATGGATGAAGTCTATTTCTCTTTTTTGAGTGCACCGTCGAGACTTATGCAGGTCCACTTCCGATGCTCTCGCTTCCTTAAGCTGTCTTCCGATATCGTAAATAACAACTCTTTTCAGTGGCAAAAGCACAAAAAAATCCTTTGTTTCATACATACTTGTCAGCTAATTGGGTAGATAAATGTATGAGAAATTTATTTTTTTGTACCTATACAACCTATGTTTTAATACAGAAAATTGTTATTTATCACAGGTTGAATGACCCTGTTCAGTATTTGGTAGTAATTTGAAGTAACCAAGTAATTTTTTAACCGAAATTAGGCATTAAATATTTTTACAACCTCTTCCGCGCAGTGTTTACTATTTTTTTAAACACATAAATATAAACAAAAAGTATATCGAACCCTATATTTTTGAAAACTGCATAAATGCAGCTTTTCAAATATATTTTTATTTTGCCGATATCTATACTCATTCAAAAAATATCGTCATTAGAAGATTTTTTTTTGCGTCGACAATTATCTATTTTATGGTAAATTCCAATTTTTTTGTGTAGAAATGTAAAAAAATTGTTCCAGAAATGGATTCCTCATCCTTAAATTATCCGAAAATGACACCAAACTTGCCCTAGTAGCTATAAAATAGCAGCAATAGGGATCGATAGCGCGCGCGGTAGAAGGAAACTTCACCCCCTCCCCCCGCCCCCCAGAGGGGGGTCTCCCGCTCCCTCCCGGGCGATTCTCAGTCTGGGCCACCTAAGCAACAACTGTGCCAAGTTTCATGCTTTAATGCAGAAAATATTGGTTCCCATACATTTATTGGACTTAACAAACCCACTATACTACTGCATTCCAGACATTATTTACGTAGACTACTACACCACCAGACTTATTTATAAATGTGTTTGTTCGGTAATGTGTATAGCCATCAATTTCCCCAATGATTGTACCTTCTTGTAGCCAACATTCAGTCAAAACTATTACATCAAGTGCCATATGAAGTCGTTCAAGGGCTACAATAAACTGGTCGAAGTGCAGTGCGATACTTCTTATATTGAGAGTAAGAATTTTGAGTTTATGCTTCCTGTTATTGAAAAAGCTCTCGCATTGTTCGAGATATTTTACTGAATTACAATTTACTACAAAAGCATTATCAATTTCATCACATATATTAGGAGCCATCATCATAATAATCAATATAAAGTCGAAAAAGCCAAAGCAAAAGTAAAAACAGAATGCAGCAAATTTGAGAGCTGAAGATTAGTGTTAGACGTGATGTCCCGAGACACTTTAAATGTGTACGTTCCGAAGATGTTACAAACATACACACTTATAATATTTGTGTGATTTTTATAATTAGTTATTTATGAAGAAAGGTTTAAAAGTTCACCAGGGGTATTGTAATGGGTCACAGACAGATCTATACCAACTACAATATACCCTGTTGTCTGGCAGGCCGCGCGCCGTACCCCGCCACGCTGGTGCTGACGGCCGACCACGACGACCGCGTGGTGCCGCTGCACTCGCTCAAATACATCGCCGAGTTACAAGCAGCCGCCGGGCCGGGCGCGGGGCGGCCGCTGCTGGCGCGCGTCGACACCAAGGCCGGCCACGGGAGTGGGAAGCCTACCGCTAAGATTGTAAGTTTAAAACTAGAAGTAAGAGTCAACAGCTTGAGCATCACTTGAGGTGATAAGTAGGGTTTCCTACCCGGGATCCCGGGATCCGGAATTCCCGGGAAATCGGCCGTTCTTCTTCCCGGGAATAAAATCCTTGATATCCGGGAATCCCGGGAAAAAATACCATAGCCAAATTCGAATTAAATTCTTACTAATTATTATCATATAGCGTATTTGAATTGGACTATTTAGACTTTTGATAAATCCTGTTATTTGTACAAAAAATAGATAGATTACTTAAAATCAAATTTTTATTCAATTTTAATTGAAACATTCAAACACTTCTCAACAACAAAAAATGTGGCCCGGTCAACCTATAGGAAAGGGGGAATATACACATATAAAAAAAATATACGTGTGTACTTCAAGCTGTAATCCTCATCTTTTAAATCTTCGCTAAAACAAATTTTGAGAATGCAAATAATTAGTCATGAATTGATCCAAATTGGTCCACAAAGTAAAATAATTAGTCCACTTATACTTTAGAAGTTATAGCCAAATGTTTGTGAGGATTATGGCTTGACGTTCAAGCTGTAATCCTCATCTCTGGTCCAAGAAAACGGTAGGGTCTATCGACTTGGTTTAGGTCTAAATAATTAGTCCTCAATTGATCCACACGACATGCCAAATCTCAGAATTGGTCCTCAAGAGGTTCCGGAGTTATAAGGGCATCTTAGTGAGGATTATGGCTTGAACATTTGGCACCTTCAATTATCTCCGGAACGCCTATAGCTATTGGTTTGAAATTTTGCCAAAAATTAATCCTCAATTAGTCCACCAGAATTATAATCACTTCGAACTAGGTTTTCTTTGAAGAAGTACGTTAAAATCATCAGTTTTACTTTCCCATACATTGCGATCCATGTACAGTTGTGCACAAAATAATTGATTAACATTGATATTAACCAGTTACCTAAACGATTCTTTAGAAAAGTGAAAGTGGGTTTGGTTTTCGCTATGTACTAATGTTTAAGACAGCCTCATTGATTGATTGCTATCACTAGTTGCAGGTGAATCATTAATGTACCAAAAAAAACTTCTATGTATAATTTAAATTTTTGTAAGTATATATTCAATTAAAAGTTTACAATAGTGTCTTTTCTTACTTAACTTAATTAAATCACCGTTTATATCACAATACTTATACTTACTTACTTATTTTTAATAACTAACAATAATCTCAGTTAGTTCAATTATAATAATAAAAAAAAAAATTGTTTTAATAATCACAGTTGCTTCATTTCAATAATCACAGTTTTTTAAGGTGAGGTGGTAACTTTCGGTATGGCGCGAAACTATACTTTTAATAAATAAACAAAATAATTTTATCAAGTATTTACATTGTTTTTTTCATCTCCCGATTTTGGCTACAAATATACCCGTTTTAGCTACATTCTAGTCCTGTTCTAGTTTAGCTAATACTAGCTCTTCGACATTCGAGAACCTGGCTCTATTTTCAAGTGCGCAGTTGCGTGCGCACACGCTGCCTTTGAGTGGAGACAAGGATAGCGCTATTTGGCCAATACCGGGTTGATAAGAGACAACAGTCCCGCGACGCGCGTCAGGCGCTATACTCGTGTATATATTATTTAATGTAACTTACTTACTCCCCGCAGCTCCGTCTCCCCTCCGCGTTTAAAACACATTTTGCGTAATGGACAGAAAGATCCAATGTCGCCCTTACAAAATCACTTATATTGCTTACATCCAAAATAATAAAAATATGTATTACATACACATAGATAGCAGTTTACGTTGACACAGACACATAATGTCAAACATTAATGTAACACTGGTTACTTTAAATAATTAATTATTGAGGGGTGCAAGCGCAAGTACATAACAAATTTTTGTTGTTGTTTTATTTACACTTGAACCAACTGTGATTTTGTTAAAACTAAATAATTTTTGCAATATAAACGGTGCTGTAATTAAGTTAAGTAAGAAAAGAAACTATTGTAAACTTTTAATTGAAGTACATGCAAAAATATAAATCATAGATAAAGGTTTTTTTTGGTTAAATATCTTGGTAAGTACATTTACGTAATTGGGAACTCGTCAAAATAATAAGTACATACTTTACCCACTTTAGTCTTCTAAAGAATCGTTTAGGTAACCGGTTAATATCAATGTTTATCAATTATTTTGTGCACAACTGTACATGGATCGCAATGTATGGGAAAGTAAAACCGATGATTTTAACGTACTTCTTCAAAGAAAACCTAGTTAAAAATGATTATGATTCTGGTGGACCAATTGAGGATTAATTTTTGGCCAAATTTCAAACCAATAGCTATAGGCGTTCCGGAGATAATTGAAGGTGCCAAATGTTCAAGCCATAATCCTCACTAAGATGCCCTTATAACTACGGAACCTCTGGAGGACCAATTCTGAGATTTGGCATGTCGTGTGGATCAATTGAGGACTAATTATTTAGACCTGAACCAAGTCGATAGACCCTACCGTTTTCTTGGACCAGAGATGAGGATTACAGCTTGAACGTCAAGCCATAATCCTCACAAACATTTGGCTATAACTTCTAAAGTATAAGTGGACTAATTATTTTACGTTGTGGACCAATTTGGATCAATTCATGACTAATTATTTGCATTCTTAAAATTTGTTTTAGCGAAGATTTAAAAGATGAGGATTACAGCTTGAAGTACACATATACGTGTCGAATTGGAAAGACCTTTTTATTGTCGGTCAAAAAAGGAACCCGCCTTCAATAAACTGACACATAGTCGGTTAAAATAGCTTAAATTTTCTCCTGAATATAATAAATACTTATCTGAAAACCGCACCGAAATCGGTTTAGCCAAACGTGAGATAATCGAGGACAAACATACATACAGCGGTGGTAGCATGACGGACAATTTGTCGAATTAGTCGTATCTATCTGTCACTTTTGTCGATCATCTCCATACATTTTCCCGCATTGAAATGTCAAAAGCGATCTCAGAAAGATTCGACAAATGGTCCGTCATGCTACGTAGGCACTACGTACGTACGTATCTTCAAAGTTTTTTTTACAATCTTCTAAAAAGTTATTAAAAGAAAACTGCGTAATCCTAAGTTTTTATGATCAAGTTCCAACTCCATACCTATGAGACTCTAAAATTGGTCAGTATTTAACCCATACTTAATTGATAAAAAAATAATGTGAGTTCTTGAGTATCTGTAAACCAAAAAAAAAAAAAATACAAGTCCCAACTCCATACTAAAGTGATTTCGAAATTGTTTGGTCATTTGCTTATACATAATTGTTTTTTTTTTATTTTGTCTTTATTCAGTAAATAAATAAAACAACTTTTTATAATTACTTTTTTTTAAGAATTGTCAATAACCATTGCCTACCCGATATTTTTGCGCATTTTGAGAAAAAGATGTTTAGTATTTTTTAGGGACCACATTTTTTGCCGTTGAGTGCATGATATTTTAATAAAAAAATTAATAAAATATTGATTTTTAAGTAATCGATCAATTTTTAAGGAAATAACTGTTATTTATCAAAGGTTTTGAAAATTCCCGGATTTTTTTAATTTTTTTCTCGTTTCCCGGGAAATGAAATAAGCCGGGAAATTGGACACCCTAGTGATAAGGGAACTCGTCGTTCCGCATGGCACCACCAATGAAATGATACTAATGCACTTCACAGAATGATGCAAGCCTACGTCACAAAAATAGCCGCCTTGTCTCACGCGTGTTAATTGTTATTTGCTTTTCGCTCATCACAGTCTGATGAGATTAGTGTGTTATAGTTATGGAGTATCCTATCTTTCGTTATTTTCTTAACCTTTTCGGCGCCGCAGGAAATAAACGAAGGTTGCTCCCCCACGCCAAGGCATTTTACCTTCAAAAACATTAGTGATTGCAAAATTCAATCGACACACAAAATCAACCAAAATTTTTATGTGAGATAAATAAACAATGGAGTGATTAATATACGAAAAGCTAAACATTTTCCCGTTTTTTAAACTTTTGTAATGCTAGAACCCAATTAGAATTTGCTTTTATGGAGTTTTGTCTGATTACTTTCAACTGAATTATATAACAAACTAAAGCGGTGGCACGTCACTAACTACTTCATATCAAGTAATCGGCGCTGGAGAGACACAAAAACTGCGAAGTTCGATCTCGTTAAAGGGTTGTTAATCACAGAGTCGATAGTTTTTTTGTACTATATTTTTTTATCTTTTATTTAATCGTATCTAAATTTCTTTAAAATTATGCAACGGATTTCGATGCGGTTTTTTTTAAATAGATAGAGTGATTCAAGAGGAAGGTTTATAAGTTTAATACGTGCACAAGATAGTTATAGGTTAGGCGGTGCGAAGTTCGCCGGGTGGACTAGTTTTTAATAAAACGATTTATGTGCCAATCAAAATAATCTCACTCAAGTAACTTAATAATTTTAGGTTCATGAGTCACATGTCATGTGATGCATTTCTCGTTACAGTTTAAGGCACCATTTTTGTCATGAGCGTGGCGGGATATTTCATTGAATCATACCTGGACAATGGGCATGGAAACACACCTCAATTTATACTCCAAAAGCTATCACTATTTTTTACGCTGAGCGTATCAAACAACTGATGAACGGGTTGCTACGCTAGAGCCGCCCGCCTACCTTATTAATTGTTGTCGACATTTTCAAAGGCGAGGATTTGTAATGTCTACAATAAAGGAATCAATAGTAAATTCTAATAGAAATTATATTATTCCAGTCCGCACTATGCGTACACGTTATGAGATGGTTGAAAAAGTGTATAGTTATAATAATTAAAAAAATATATTTGTTAAGAATCATCGAAAATTCCGAGTAATGTCACAACACTAGACCACTTCCAGTAAAGTACTTGGCGTGGGAGAGCACACTATTTTTCATTTGAAAGTTTCTTAAAGTTTATCGTCTTATTATTCTAAGTTTATTAACTTTTCACAAAATCTGTTACCATGAATTACTTCATAGAAGCTTCAAGAACAGTATCCAATTTGATTTTTCTCTTTAGAACATATAGTTGGGTCATAAAATGTAAAAATGTAAGCTACTTCCAGAGAAGTGCTTGGCGTGGTGGGAGAACTTTGTGACTACTTCATATCAAGTGCTTGGCGGTTAAAAGGTTAAGAAGTTTTCCGGCTACTGTACAATGACAATAGCGGACGCGTACGGCGTATCTCTTTTGTCTATGGTCTCGTGCGTCCAAGACTGTAATACCAAAGAACAAGAGCTATTTTAGAATTCAGAAAAACCGGAAGTGTTACGCCGTCCGTATCCGCCACTGTACCCAGACTATAGACTACTTTCAAATTTTAAGTGATACCGGTGTCTAATGTATTAATGTTACAGATTGAGGAGCACACTGACATCCTCTGCTTCATGACGCAAGCCCTCGGCCTGACGTTCGTCAAGTGAGGGGCGTCCCCTACGCTCCCCACACGCCGCGCCCAGTGCAGTGCAAAGACTAGTATTATGTAAATAGTGAACCGCGCCGCGCTCTCGCTTATTACCTCGTGTCGTCGAAGACTGGTGATATTTGTTATCAATTGCTACCTATTTTTTATAATTAAATTAATTGTTTATATTTTCGGACTTTACTTATTATTTGGAAAGAAAACTAATTGCATTGACTTTATTTATTTTTTATTGTATATCCTTACAATAACTTGCTAACAGCAAACTTCAAATTGAAAACACTTCCATCAGTAAATATAAAATATTAGTTACTTAGAACAAAATAAATAATAAAATAACACTTCCTAATGCCTTTGTGGCTTTTTTCCGAAAAATTGTGAATTTCTTTATGTTTTAGTGTTTTTTGCAACTAGCAACATGAAGAAATTTACTTAATGGCCTCGATTTACATTTTTAAGTACGTACTTACTATACGATTAGATAAATATACAATTTACACCAAAGATATTTAAATACGTAAGAATGTCGAAGATGCTACCAGCGCTTATCCTTTACGTACATTTGACGATGTTGCTAATGCCGTCACGATTGTATCGATTCCACAGTCAAATGTACATTAAAATTAAAAATACTTAACTACAAACACCAGTTAAAAAGACCCATACAATGAAATGTACAATTGATAAACCACATGTTATCATGGAAATTCACCTCGTCCTATTAGTCCGTCTTAACCTAAGATATAATAATGTTATCAAACAACGATACCTAGACGATGGGATACTGCGATTACATAGTAACACGGGTACACTCACGGTTTAGTCTAGTTATACAAGCGAGCTTAACCTAGAGTCGAACGTGTCTGCGAGCAGCAAACGTCGGGGAAGCAACTTAAAAATCACTTTAATCTAGAATTACACATTTCATAGGGGTCGTGGCGGCCTGCGCGGGCCGGCTGCGCGCACAATCAAGAATTCGCGAAAATATTTCGGAGCACCATTAAAATATAGTGTACTAATACAAATAAACTAAAACAGTAATGTGCACGCAGCTGCAGCTTCCCGCGCGACCGTTCTACAAATCGAGGCCACCAACACTAGTCGCCGTAATCCGTGACAAACTTGATAAGTAATACCGGACCTCTTGGCAAGGACTACGGCGACCAACAGACTACGCTAATGACACCATGGCCGCATGATGCAACTCGCGTGTCCGTCGAGACGACAGCAGAGTCCAAATTGTTATCTGGATCCACGATCTGCTAAATGACAATTTGAATTGCGCCGCCCGAGCGGCGACGAAGGGACATGATCTATCTGTATGGCTTTAGACAGACGGACCGCATTTCAACTACAAAATTGCAGTTTAGATAACTGCAAAGTTAAAAATTAACCGTGCCTTCCTAATGCAGTTTTGGCTGACACTACTTGGAACTGCACGGTTGGTTTCCAGTTACGTTGCTGGTGAAATAACTGCATCTAAACTGCAATTTTGCAGTAAGATTCAGGTTGAACCGTCTACATAGAGCCTATCGCGGCGGCGACTTGCTTCCAGAACCACAGTCATAGAAGACGTCGTTTCGTCGGCGGCTTCCCGCTGTCGATACTCAAAGATACTTTGGGTTTGGCTTCACAGCCCGTGTTTCGATAATATAAATTAAGTTTTTATATTAGTAATTAACTTTCCGACTAAACAATAAAAAGGTACCTAGTGTTTACATACAAGTTCTCGGGAGAAAATTAATTAATTTAAAACTCGTTACTGTTTACATTTCGTTACACGACTGTAATAATAAACATTTCGTATCGGATTTTAAACAACCTTACTCAAAATATTGTTTATGTAACAAAAAGATAAATTAGCTAAAATGACAGGTTCGGACGCGGTAATAAAAGGGGAAAGTTGCAAGACCCGAGATCAAATAGCGTCGCGACGGCGCGCGGTACAATGGTAATTGGTATCGTCCTAATATATTTCATAACAGTCATAAATAGCAGTGTCTGTATTTATGTCTAACATAGGTTAAAAATGTAAATTCCATATCTTTTAAATAATGATTTCAACACTGAATAAAACGACGAAAACTTTTATACCGATAGATCGTTAGTTAAAACAATTTCTCGCGCGTCGGAGCTGTTTATATTGCATTTAGAATTCAACTAGTTTGGTATTTGAGGAAGGAAGGTCTACTCGGCCGCGCCGTTGCTGACCGCCGCCGGGGGCGACCTGCGGAGAAAAAAAACCAATCAGACAGCAGGCATGCATCTACTATTTTTAACCCCCGAACGAAAATTCCGAGAGGGGTGTTATAATTTTAACGTGTGTATCTGTCTGTCTGTATGTCTGTGTATCTGTCTGTGGCATCGTAGAGCCCAAACGTCTGAACCGATTTTCATTTAGTTTTTTTTGTATCATATATAGTTTCAGGCCGAGTGTTCTTAGCCATGTCTGATGAAGATCTGATCAGCCGTTTGAAGATGATCAGCTCTTGAATAATGGATGAGAGGATCTATCTAGCTTCCTTATGTCCGATCGAGTTGAAATTTGGTACCATGTTACATCTATGATATTGTAGTAAGTAAGTATATGTTAAGGTAACCATGACCTGATCTGCCGTTTGAAGATAATCAGCTCTCGAATAAGTGGATGAGGGGATCTAACTACCTTCCACATGCCCTATCGATTTAAAATTAGGTACCGTTCAATGATATTAAAAGTATATATGGTAACGCAACCATGATCTTTATAAGATGATAAGTTCTAGTTTTAGTTAAGTTGATTTATTTATTTCAAAAACACAATAAGGTCTTACAGCAATTGCCAACACACACTTATTGGTAAAACAACAAAGAAATTCTACATTATTGTAGCTAGAGTAGGTTATTCATTTTAACAATTGCAACAGTGACATCTCTATCCTATCTAAAGAGTCATTAAATATATCTATGTCTGGATACTTCATAACCAGGTCATTAATCATTTGAATAGCTCTAGACGTCGGTCCATTTTTGGCGTGCAGAGTGCGCACCGCGGGCACTTGGGCCAGGAGCGGCGGTCGGCGGCGAGCCGCGCGCCGGTCAAACACGCCCGGTTTAGGGACAAGTAGACCCACACGACTGAGGACTTAAGGTTTATTGACCTGGTTACGAAGGAGACCCAGGTGGTGTACAAGTAAAGCGCATTTTCGTCTTACCTCGAGGGTAAAAATATTGACCATGCCAGTAACAAATAAAGAAGGGAAGAGAAAGGGGTAGTAGCCATTCATTCGTTTGTACAAGTAGCGAGCAAACTTCCTTTGTACACGCTCGATCATGAGAGTATATTTCGCCTCACGCGGATCCCATATTATCGCATCAAATTCCAGTTTGCTGCGCACAAAAGCATTAAATAGTGTAACAGCAACTCTATAGTCAGGGAATTGTGATGCTGTCCTCATAATAAAACCTAACATTTTGTTGGCATTTTTACAGCACGTTAATATATGATCCCTAAAACAAAGCTGCTCGTCAAGCTTAAGCCCAAGATCACGTATCTTTTTAACTCTTTCCACAACAGCGCCCGGGATGATGAGGGGTCTGACTGGGTCGGGGTTTTTAAATTTTTAAATTTGAGTTATACTCGTAGTATTCTTCTTCTTTAAACGTAAGAGCTTCGCTCTGGTCGGTGGAGCCTCCTCCATTCCTCCCTTTTCCCCGCCAACTGCTTGACTTCTTGATACGAGTCGTAAGCATACGCGGTAAATTTTTAATGTGGGTAATTCAGAGGCAGAGTTCATAGGTAAAGCAAAATAACTCAAATTTAAAAACCCCCCCCACTCAGTCAGACCCCTCATCAACTTAAGTAGAACTAGAGCTAATCATCTTAAAAATATCATGGTTACCGTAACATATTCTTTCAATATAATTGAAGTAACACTGTACCAAATTTTTAATTGATAGGACAAATGGAAGGTGGTTAGATCCTCTCATCCATTATTTAAGAGCTGATCATCTTCAAACGGCAGATCAGGTCATGGTTACCTTAAAATATACTTTCAATATCATAGATGTAACATGGTACCAAATTTCAACTCGATCGGACATAAGGAAGCTAGTTAGATCCTCTCATCCATTATTCAAGAGCTGATCATCTTCAAACGGCTGATCAGGTAATGGTTACCTTACCATATACTTTCTATATCATAGATGTAACATGGTACCAAATTTCAAATCGATCGGACATAAGGAAGCTAGTTAGATCCTCTCATCCATTATTCAAGAGCTGATCATCTTCAAACGGCTGATCAGGTAATGGTTACCTTACCATATACTTTCTATATCATAGATGTAACATGGTACCAAATTTCAACTCGATCGGACATAAGGAAGCTAGTTAGATCCTCTCATCCATTATTCAAGAGCTGATCATCTTCAAACGGCTGATCAGGTAATGGTTACCTTACCATATACTTTCTATATCATAGATGTAACATGGTACCAAATTTCAACTCGATCGGACATAAGGAAGCTAGTTAGATCCTCTCATCCATTATTCAAGAGCTGATAATCTTCAAACCGCTGATCAGATCTTCATCAGACATGCCTAAGAACACTCGGCCTGAAATTATCTATGATATAAAAAAAACTTAACGAAAATCGGTTCATCCGTTTGGGCTCTACGATGCCACAGACAGACAGATACACACGTTAAAATTATAACACCCCTCTGAATTTTTCGTTCGGGGGTTAAAAAGTGATAAAAAAGGTAAACAAACATTTAGGGAGTTAAAACATTTTTATTTGGAGAAACAAATACGTATTATTTTTACTTCTTTTGTATCTTACTTTGTGTGCAATAAAGTGTTTTTTAAAGTAAAAAGTAAAGTAAAAAATGATTTATTCAATACAGGATACAAGATATCGCTTATTGAAAGTCAATTAGACTAATCTAATTAATATTGATACCTTATTTCGTAAAGTATCCTATACTGATAGAGGCGAGGTAGTTCAGGGTGCCCACTAATTGGCTCAGGCAAACAATGTTTGCCTTGCCTTACGACAATGGTCGCCTGGAGACGCCCCCAAACGAGCCCTCCTCTGTCAAATGATTCTACTCCCTTTCGCAATGATTTTACAGCGTAGAGAAGAAAGGGGTAACAAACTCTACTTTACAATTTCTCTCTCTTTTTTTTTTTTTATTTTTTTGTTCTTATATATGTGACATTACAATTCAATTTACAGTACAAAGAACATAAATTAATTTTACTTTTACTTTTTACTTTACGTAATAAACAGGAATTAACATTTTTACGACGCGCCAAATGGTTAAAGCTTCTGAACTGTCAGGTGTCCACGAACATGCGACGACAGCCGTAGTAACATCAAACGACATTATTGCAAATGAGAGATAAGAATAGAGATACTTATTGCTTGCTATCGCAGTAATTATATTAGTAACGGTTGGATTGTTTAAAGTAAAAGTAAAAAACACTTTATTGCACACAAAGTAAAATACAAAAGAAGTAAAATAACTAGTTACAATAAATAATAGAACATTTGAATTTGCATACAACGGGCTACCTTATCGCTAAAAGCGATTTCTTCCAGGCAACCCACTTGGAACCGTATGTAGGCGGATACAAATTTCATTTATCATAAAGTAGGCGATGTAATAATAAGAAGAAGATAATATTATGATGCATAATTAAAGATATAAAAAATAAAGATATGTACTTAAACATACATATTAAAATAAACATAATTCAATTAAGAATACTAAATATATACACTACATAAAGTCTAAATAAACATAAATAAAATACATAAACCATTCATAACACTATATAATAAAATAAATAAATGACATCGAATTCGAGTTTACTGTTTTTTGTCGTCTCGGAAGCCTAGAAAGGCTCGGAAGAATAGAAATTCTTCGTTTCTTAGTAGGTACTAAGACTAAGGTACTTACTGCGGAGTGTCGAGCCCCATGAGCGCCAGGGCCCGCAGCGCGGCGCGCGCGCACTGCTCGTGCGAGGCCTGCGTGGAGGCGCCCGCGCCGTGGCACATCACGGGAGGTTGTGTTGACAGCGATACTAGGGACAGGTATTCTCCGTGGTTGCGCTGAAATATTAAAAAGAAAAACACATATTTTAGGGAAGAAGACGTTTTCATTTAGCACCCAATATTTTTTCTTGGTTTTTCTTTTTTAGAATTTTTTTTAGCGTTCCCAACTCAAAATGAAAATGGTTCCGTTTGAAGACAACCTTGCCAAGCTGTATCTATGTGTCCAGTATGTAGTAATGTGGTCATACCTTGGGGAAGTCCGAGAACTGCACAGTGAAGCCCAGCAGCTGCGCCAGGTACAGCAGCTGGTCGGTGGACCCCGCGCCGCCCGCGCCTCCCGCGCCCCCCGCGCCCTCCGCGCCGGCTCCGTTTGCTCCTTCTTCAGGTTCAGTTGCACTTACATCTGATCAAGAGTTGAAAGAAGTGTAAAAATGCGCCCTCATGATTCGAAAGAGCTCTAAAAAGTGGTGATCACGACAGAAGATACGATACATTCTACTATGGTTTGGAAAAATCAGAAAACACCCTTTTTAACCCCCGAACGAAAAATTCAGAGAGGGGTGTTATAATTTTAACGTGTGTATCTGTCAGTCTGTATGTCTGTGTATCTGTCTGTGGCATCGTAGAGCCCAAACGGATGAACCGATTTCCGTTTAGTTTTTTTTTTTATCATAGATAATTTCAGGCCGAGTGTTCTTAGCCATGTCTGATGAAGATCTGATCAGCGGTTTGAAGATGATCAGCTCTTGAATAATGGATGAGAGGATCTAACTAGCTTCCTTATGTCCGATTGATTTGAAATTTGGTACCATATTACATATATGTTATAGAAAGTATTTGGTAAGGTAACCATGACCTGATCTGCCGTTTGAAGATGATCAGCTCTTGAATAATGGATGAGAGGATCTAACTAGCTTCCCTATGTCCGATCGAGTTGAAATTTGGTACCATGTTACATCTATGATATAGAAAGTATTTGGTAAGGTTTCCATGACCTGGTCTGCCGTTTGAAGATGATCAGCTCTTGAATAATGGATGAGAGGATCTAACAAGCTTCCTTATGTCCGATCGATTTGAAATTTGGTACCATATTACATCTATGTTATAGAAAGTATTTGGTAAGGTAACCATGACCTGATCTGCCGTTTGAAGATGATCAGCTCTTGAATAATGGATGAGAGGATCTAACTAGCTTCCTTATGTCCGATCGATTTGAAATTTGGTACCATGTTACATCTATGTTATAGAAAGTATTTGGTAAGGTAACCATGACCTGATCTGCCGTTTGAAGATGATCAGCTCTTGAATAATGGATGAGAGGATCTAACTAGCTTCCTTAGGTGCAATCGAGTTGAAATTTGGTACCATGTTTCATCTATGATATTTTTTATTTTATTTTATATGTATGGAAGGCCAACAGCTTATTCAAACAAAATAGTACAATAAATATTCATAGATAGCTAATATTAAAGTATATGTTAAGGTAACCATGATATTTTTAAGATGATTAGCTCTAGTTCTACTTAAGTTGATGAGGGGTCTGACTGGGACAGGGGTTTTTAAATTTTTAAATTTGAGTTATTTATTTGAAGAGAACTTGTTAGCTTTTAATCACTTCTTTACTCTCAGTAAAAAATATACTTTTTCTTCCATAAAATCGATACAATGACGTCATATTTTAGCTCAAATCATAAACAACAAAAATTACCATTTGTCATTCACCCAGTCAACACCAACATTGTAAAACCTATTGGAAATAGTAAAGATTTGAATGCCGAACTACAAATACCTATTAACTTCAATAGCTTACTTTCAGTACTGTGTCCGTTGGCAGTGGCAGTGGCGGGCGCGGCGGCGGGCGCGGCGGCGGGCGGCGAGCGCTGGTGGTAGTCCATCATTAGAACGCCCGGCACGGGCTGCCGAGCGTCGCCAGGGCACGGCTCACTCTCCTAAACACATACAACAACATTATTAAATCCTTTTTTTTTATTTTCTTTCATTTATTAACCGACTTCAAAAAAGGAAGTTATCAGTTTGATATCTGTATTTATGCCACTACAAAACCAAAAGAAAATATACTGGGTGTTTCTGACAAGGCGGTAATAAATCAAATGAGGGATTCTGCTCACCATAACTAACAACTTTCCCAAAGCGACATGGGTCAGAATCTCAAAAAAAAATAACAGCTGTTCCATACATTGGTTCGATCAGCTGACGGGGTCAATGTACGGGACGGCTGATTTTTGTTTTGAGATTTCGACCCATGTTGCTTTGGGAAAGTTGTTAGGTATGGTGAGCAGAAGCCCTCCTTTGATTTATTACCGCCTTGTCAGAAGCATCCTGTATAATAACTAGAGGCTGCCCAGCGGTTTCACCCGCGCAGATTTCTCATAAACACCAAAATCTCGTTTTTTCCCGTTCCCATGGGAATTTTTGGACTTATTCCTCAGTGCTCCCCTACACTCTCCAAGGAACCCATGTGCAAAATTTCAGTCTGCTACGCCCAGTAGTTTCGGCTCTGCGCTGTCTGTCAGTCAGTCAGTCAGTAACGGAAGAGATTTTATATATAGACTAGAGGCTGCCCCGCGGTTTCACTCGCGCAGATTTCTCATAAACACAAAAATCTATTTTTTTCCCGTTCCCATGGGAATTTCGGGAAATCCTTTCTTAGTGCTCACCTACACTCCCGTAGGAACCTACATGCAAAATTTGAGCCTGCTATGCCCAGTAGTTTCGGCTCTGCGTTGTCTGTCAGTCAGTCAGTCAGTCAGTCAGTCAGTCAGTCAGTCAGTAACGGAAGAGTTTTATATATATAGATTTTACTTTTCGTTTAGTGTCAGGAGTAGTGGGGGTCAGCTTGTCGCCCTCGCCGGCCGCGGCGTCCCCGTTGCCGGCGGGCTCCCCGGCCGCGCCGCCTTCACCCTTTTCCATCGCCAGTAATACATCTGAAATATTATACATTTTTAACAATTTATTGATGCCGTATTATTTTTTATTGACATCAAGAATAGTTCTAAATATGAACTATACATAACTGGCGCATCGCCCTCGCTGTGTTAAGACAAGAGCTGTGCGGCGGCGCGAGGCAGCGCACGAGGAACTGTGTGTGTGTGTGTGTGTGTGTGTGTACTGACTGGCGGCGGCGCGGCGCTTGGCAGCCTTCTTGCTGGGCCCGGCGCCGAGCGCGCTGTGCGGCGGCGCGAGGCAGCGCACGAGGAACTGTGTGTGTGTGTGTGTGTGTGTGTGTACTGACTGGCGGCGGCGCGGCGCTTGGCAGCCTTCTTGCTGGGCCCGGCGCCGAGCGCGCTGTGCGGCGGCGCGAGGCAGCGCACGAGGAACTGTGTGTGTGTGTGTGTGTGTGTGTGTACTGACTGGCGGCGGCGCGGCGCTTGGCAGCCTTCTTGCTGGGCCCGGCGCCGAGCGCGCTGTGCGGCGGCGCGAGGCAGCGCACGAGGAACTGTGTGTGTGTGTGTGTGTGTGTGTGTGTGTGTGTACTGACTGGCGGCGGCGCGGCGCTTGGCAGCCTTCTTGCTGGGCCCGGCGCCGAGCGCGCTGTGCGGCGGCGCGAGGCAGCGCACGAGGAACTGTGTGTGTGTGTGTGTACTGACTGGCGGCGGCGCGGCGCTTGGCAGCCTTCTTGCTGGGCCCGGCGCCGAGCGCGCTGTGCGGCGGCGCGAGGCAGCGCACGAGGAACTGTGTGTGTGTGTGTGTGTGTGTGTACTGACTGGCGGCGGCGCGGCGCTTGGCAGCCTTCTTGCTGGGCCCGGCGCCGAGCGCGCTGTGCGGCGGCGCGAGGCAGCGCACGAGGAACTGTGTGTGTGTGTGTGTGTGTGTGTACTGAC
This sequence comes from Euspilapteryx auroguttella, assembly GCA_951802225.1. Lineage (NCBI taxonomy): Eukaryota > Metazoa > Arthropoda > Insecta > Lepidoptera > Gracillariidae > Euspilapteryx > Euspilapteryx auroguttella. The sequence continues at coordinate 3,360,214 of OX637646.1, forward strand.
TGGCGGCGGCGCGGCGCTTGGCAGCCTTCTTGCTGGGCCCGGCGCCGAGCGCGCTGTGCGGCGGCGCGAGGCAGCGCACGAGGAACTGTGTGTGTGTGTGTGTGTGTGTGTACTGACTGGCGGCGGCGCGGCGCTTGGCAGCCTTCTTGCTGGGCCCGGCGCCGAGCGCGCTGTGCGGCGGCGCGAGGCAGCGCACGAGGAACTGTGTGTGTGTGTGTGTACTGACTGGCGGCGGCGCGGCGCTTGGCAGCCTTCTTGCTGGGCCCGGCGCCGAGCGCGCTGTGCGGCGGCGCGAGGCAGCGCACGAGGAACTGTGTGTGTGTGTGTGTGTGTGTGTACTGACTGGCGGCGGCGCGGCGCTTGGCAGCCTTCTTGCTGGGCCCGGCGCCGAGCGCGTTGTGCGGCGGCGCGAGGCAGCGCACGAGGAACTGTGTGTGTGTGTGTGTGTGTACTGACTGGCGGCGGCGCGGCGCTTGGCAGCCTTCTTGCTGGGCCCGGCGCCGAGCGCGCTGTGCGGCGGCGCGAGGCAGCGCACGAGGAACTGTGTGTGTGTGTGTGTGTGTGTGTACTGACTGGCGGCGGCGCGGCGCTTGGCAGCCTTCTTGCTGGGCCCGGCGCCGAGCGCGCTGTGCGGCGGCGCGAGGCAGCGCACGAGGAACTGTGTGTGTGTGTGTGTGTGTGTGTGTACTGACTGGCGGCGGCGCGGCGCTTGGCAGCCTTCTTGCTGGGCCCGGCGCCGAGCGCGTTGTGCGGCGGCGCGAGGCAGCGCACGAGGAACTGTGTGTGTGTGTGTGTGTGTACTGACTGGCGGCGGCGCGGCGCTTGGCAGCCTTCTTGCTGGGCCCGGCGCCGAGCGCGCTGTGCGGCGGCGCGAGGCAGCGCACGAGGAACTGTGTGTGTGTGTGTGTGTGTGTGTACTGACTGGCGGCGGCGCGGCGCTTGGCAGCCTTCTTGCTGGGCCCGGCGCCGAGCGCGCTGTGCGGCGGCGCGAGGCAGCGCACGAGGAACTGTGTGTGTGTGTGTGTGTGTGTGTGTACTGACTGGCGGCGGCGCGGCGCTTGGCAGCCTTTTTGCTGGGCCCGGCGCCGAGCGCGCTGTGCGGCGGCGCGAGGCAGCGCACGAGGAACTGTGTGTGTGTGTGTGTGTGTGTGTACTGACTGGCGGCGGCGCGGCGCTTGGCAGCCTTCTTGCTGGGCCCGGCGCCGAGCGCGCTGTGCGGCGGCGCGAGGCAGCGCACGAGGAACTGTGTGTGTGTGTGTGTGTGTGTGTGTACTGACTGGCGGCGGCGCGGCGCTTGGCAGCCTTCTTGCTGGGCCCGGCGCCGAGCGCGCTGTGCGGCGGCGCGAGGCAGCGCACGAGGAACTGTGTGTGTGTGTGTGTGTGTACTGACTGGCGGCGGCGCGGCGCTTGGCAGCCTTCTTGCTGGGCCCGGCGCCGAGCGCGCTGTGCGGCGGCGCGAGGCAGCGCACGAGGAACTGTGTGTGTGTGTGTGTGTGTACTGACTGGCGGCGGCGCGGCGCTTGGCAGCCTTCTTGCTGGGCCCGGCGCCGAGCGCGCTGTGCGGCGGCGCGAGGCAGCGCACGAGGAACTCCCGGCGCCGCGCCGCGCCGCGCTCCTCTACTAGCGAGTACTGCGGCGAGCGCGAGCGCGCGGCTGCCCGCGCGGCCGCCAGCCGGGACACCGGGCTGTCCGCTGCCGCCGCCTCGGCTACCAGTGATGAGCTGCTCTCCTGTTTGTGACAATTGTAAATTGTATCAAAAGGAAACAAAGTAATATTGTTATGGCAAGGGCGTTTTATTGAATCCAGATCGAAGAGAGTAATTCTAGAGTAGAATTCTGAGCGTAGCGAGCGATTATTTAGTAGTATCCCGAACGTAACGAGGGATTTAATTTTTTTAAGGCAAGTAACGTTTCTGGGTCGTTTTATGGAACTTAGTGTCTGTTCCTTCCTCACTCCTGTGGGCTAAGTGACGAACCTTGATGAGGTTCCTGGGCTTCTTCTTCCCGGGCGGCGGGCGGCGGCGCGGCGCGGGCGGCGCGCGGGCCCGCAGCAGCCCGCCCGGCCACCGGCTCTTCATCTCCTCCAGCATCTTCTCCGCCGCGCGCCGCTTGGAGACCTTCTTGCCGTTGCCCTCGCCTGTGGTCTCCAAGTCGCCCACTGTGCACGCTGTTATGAACACCTGGGGATTGGATTTGTCTTGTTGTAGGTAGATACCTACCAGTTGCGGCTCGTCCTAACGAGCGCTGGTGCAGTGCACTCCCACAAAAAACTAAGTACTTGTTCAATACAAACCTTAGTACTAATAAATTCAATGAGTGCGAAAGAGAAACATCGACACGGCCCGACAAGTAATACAAATTATTTCGTATGAGAAATTAGCTAAATCAATCAAAATTAAATCATTTTTAAAATAAATGCTAAAAAAGTTTGAAATTAGTGAAGGGTTAAGGGCGTGTTTTGCTGTCTACAAAAGTGACCGGATAGTCAACTTTACCGACTAGTCTGCGACTAATCGGCACATCTCTAAAAAGTCGTTAAATTTAGAAGTAGAGAGGGACACATGACACAGCATGACGTGATAAGGCGCTTGCGGCAGTCTCACCCGCATGTGCGGCGGGCCGCGCTCGGCCTGCACGCTGAACACGACGGCCAGGCTGCGCTTGAGCGCCAGCTCGTGCACCTGCGACACCGGCGACTTGCCCTCCGACTGGCACGACTCACCCGCATGTGCGGCGGGCCGCGCTCGGCCTGCACGCTGAACACGACGGCCAGGCTGCGCTTGAGCGCCAGCTCGTGCACCTGCGACACCGGCGACTTGCCCTCCGACTGGCACGACTCACCCGCATGTGCGGCGGGCCGCGCTCGGCCTGCACGCTGAACACGACGGCCAGGCTGCGCTTGAGCGCCAGCTCGTGCACCTGCGACACCGGCGACTTGCCCTCCGACTGGCACGACTCACCCGCATGTGCGGCGGGCCGCGCTCGGCCTGCACGCTGAACACGACGGCCAGGCTGCGCTTGAGCGCCAGCTCGTGCACCTGCGACACCGGCGACTTGCCCTCCGACTGGCACGACTCACCCGCATGTGCGGCGGGCCGCGCTCGGCCTGCACGCTGAACACGACGGCCAGGCTGCGCTTGAGCGCCAGCTCGTGCACCTGCGACACCGGCGACTTGCCCTCCGACTGGCACGACTCACCCGCATGTGCGGCGGGCCGCGCTCGGCCTGCACGCTGAACACGACGGCCAGGCTGCGCTTGAGCGCCAGCTCGTGCACCTGCGACACCGGCGACTTGCCCTCCGACTGGCACGACTCACCCGCATGTGCGGCGGGCCGCGCTCGGCCTGCACGCTGAACACGACGGCCAGGCTGCGCTTGAGCGCCAGCTCGTGCACCTGCGACACCGGCGACTTGCCCTCCGACTGGCACGACTCACCCGCATGTGCGGCGGGCCGCGCTCGGCCTGCACGCTGAACACGACGGCCAGGCTGCGCTTGAGCGCCAGCTCGTGCACCTGCGACACCGGCGACTTGCCCTCCGACTGGCACGACTCACCCGCATGTGCGGCGGGCCGCGCTCGGCCTGCACGCTGAACACGACGGCCAGGCTGCGCTTGAGCGCCAGCTCGTGCACCTGCGACACCGGCGACTTGCCCTCCGACTGGCACGACTCACCCGCATGTGCGGCGGGCCGCGCTCGGCCTGCACGCTGAACACGACGGCCAGGCTGCGCTTGAGCGCCAGCTCGTGCACCTGCGACACCGGCGACTTGCCCTCCGACTGGCACGACTCACCCGCATGTGCGGCGGGCCGCGCTCGGCCTGCACGCTGAACACGACGGCCAGGCTGCGCTTGAGCGCCAGCTCGTGCACCTGCGACACCGGCGACTTGCCCTCCGACTGGCACGACTCACCCGCATGTGCGGCGGGCCGCGCTCGGCCTGCACGCTGAACACGACGGCCAGGCTGCGCTTGAGCGCCAGCTCGTGCACCTGCGACACCGGCGACTTGCCCTCCGACTGGCACGACTCACCCGCATGTGCGGCGGGCCGCGCTCGGCCTGCACGCTGAACACGACGGCCAGGCTGCGCTTGAGCGCCAGCTCGTGCACCTGCGACACCGGCGACTTGCCCTCCGACTGGCACGACTCACCCGCATGTGCGGCGGGCCGCGCTCGGCCTGCACGCTGAACACGACGGCCAGGCTGCGCTTGAGCGCCAGCTCGTGCACCTGCGACACCGGCGACTTGCCCTCCGACTGGCACGACTCACCCGCATGTGCGGCGGGCCGCGCTCGGCCTGCACGCTGAACACGACGGCCAGGCTGCGCTTGAGCGCCAGCTCGTGCACCTGCGACACCGGCGACTTGCCCTCCGACTGGCACGACTCACCCGCATGTGCGGCGGGCCGCGCTCGGCCTGCACGCTGAACACGACGGCCAGGCTGCGCTTGAGCGCCAGCTCGTGCACCTGCGACACCGGCGACTTGCCCTCCGACTGGCACGACTCACCCGCATGTGCGGCGGGCCGCGCTCGGCCTGCACGCTGAACACGACGGCCAGGCTGCGCTTGAGCGCCAGCTCGTGCACCTGCGACACCGGCGACTTGCCCTCCGACTGACACTCCAGCTGCTCGTCACCTGCGGACACCATAGCGGGCTTATAGAGATGTCACACGAGAGACTACAGAGGGCCTAAAGCTGCATCTCCATAGAGCGGCTGGCAAGGTATCCGACAGAAACTGATTTTACAACTTCAAACAAGATTAAATCTTGTATGCAGGTTTCAAAGTCGATAAAAGCAGCTCGATGACTGGCATTAAATGTTTTGAACCGATTCTGCCCGATGCCGTGCCGGCCGGTCGGTGAAGATGCAGTTTAAGATTCCTCTACTGGGACAACAGTATAGCGGGCTTTAACCACCATTTTTTCATACATATTTTGGGTATCAATACCTTGAACGTTGATGCCATAATAAATATCAAATCACATTTTATGTCCTTTATGTCAACAACTTTTAACTAAATTACCCAATGATCAAAATAAATCTAAATTTTACTCATACAAAATTTAATGATTCTTTTTGTTAATTGAAACACTATTATTGATGTGATGAATCTTGAAACCACAATAATAATAATAATACAATGACAAGTAGGTTTAATAAACGAATTAAAAAAAAGTAAAATAACAAAATAAGTCATAAAGAGACATAACTTTAATAGACAAAACAAATCCTTACCAGCATCCCCGCCTGCAGCGGCCTCAGACGCAACCGCCCCAGCCTCGGCGACGCTCGCCGCCGCGGGCCGCAGCTCTTGCAGCGCGCGCGCCGCCGCGTCGTGCCGCGCAGCCTGCGGCGTGGGGCCCTCGCCCAGCCAGCCTCGCCCTCCCACCGCCACTCGCACTCGGTACACCAGCCCCGGTATGTAGGGCCCCGGAGGACGCGGGCCCCGAGGGAACCGGGCCCCCGTCGGCCCCGGCCCTGCTACTGCCGGGACGGACGTGTATACTGCCGGCTGGCACAGTTTCATTGCTAGTGCGTTCAGTTCCACTGTCGGCATTACTGTTCCTGTTGATTAATAAGTTATTTAATAAGCAGAACACGCTTTCGGTGCCTATTTAAATTTTAATCAACTTAAAATAATCTACTACTTTTGACTTATTTAATGAAGGTACACACTAAAACAGGCCAATTGAGGCATGACCCAGCCCAATTTTGCACATTTTTCAAAATTCCGTAACTCTCAATAATCCATATAGAAAGCTGTTTCGTAAATAACATCCTGACGGACAGACTGACATACAAATTAATCATATTAATATGGTCCCGGGACCAGTCCAAAAATCTTAAAAAGAACGATATGGTTCTTTGAGCATGCTCAGCTCCGACCGTGTAGTTCACCCTGCGCGCACTTTATAGACGAGTCCTATACCAACACCACGAGACAGCATGCTGTGCGTGTGTGTGTGTGTGTGTGTGACGTACCCTCGTGCCGGGCGTGGTGCGCGGCGGCGTGGTGCGGCGCGGCGCGCGGCGGCGGCGCGGCGTGGCGCGTCTGCGTCAGCGCCGTCTGCGCCGCGGCGTGCTGCGCGCGCTTTATAGACGAGCCCTGTACCAGCGCCACTAACATTAATACTGTGCACCTACAACCTTCTCAGTGCAATTTACAACTATTTCGGTTATTGCAGTCATAAAGCATCTTATCCTAGATGAAATAAATCAAAAATAATAATAATTAGACGCACTAATTATAATAAAATAAAAAAACCTGTACTTAATCAAAACATCGATTTTTTTATTAAAAAAAACTATTAGTCGAATTCCTTAAAAAAACAGTTAGGTTTGAGACAGGGTGTAATAGTCAAATAATCTAGTAAGAAAATAAAATTTAAACAGCTCACCTCCGCAGTGTATTCTTCATTATCACCCAACCGGAGTGTTACTGTGAATACTTTTTTATGCGCAGGACCCGTCTCTGATGTGAGTCGGTATTGATGTTTAATCTGAAACACAAGAGTAAAGTAAGACTTTAAGGACTTCTGACTGAATTAGTACAATAGACTTTTTGGATAATGAATAAGAGAAAGTTGTTTAGTCTCTTTTAATTTTCAACTGACTAGTTTTGTATGTGTAGCAGAAGTGTGGGTCTGCTTAGGAACTTGTGCATTTTCACTATTTACTGAATCTATCAGAGCTGACTGACAAATTGCACGATCAGGCACGCTGAAACCCAATTTCCCACCAGCAAAGGTAGGCGTTCAGCTTTTCATCAAGCTTAGTTTTGACCTCACACACACACACACACATGGATGAGGGTTGTACTCGCTCAAGATAGGTCATTGCGGTGATCTCTGGAAAAACCACATTGTCCACCAGCAAAGGTAGGCGTTCAGAGTTTTATCAAGCATAGTTTTGACGTCACACACACACATGGATGAGGGTCACACTTGCTCAAGATAGGTCGTTGCGGGGATCCGTGGAAAATGCCTATGGAACAGGTCTTTCGGCTGAATTTATTATAATGGTGGCCCAGCCCCAGCCAGCACGTACCTTGTTGTACCGGGCCAGCTCGTTGACCAGGCACATGGGCGTCTTCTCTTTACTGTTGGCCAGCGCGGGCCGCTCCGCCGCCGGCGCCGGCTCGGCCGGGGCTGTGGCCGGGGCGGGGACACCTGAAAGGTTCACTTGACTGCTTAGTATGAGCATTTTGAGATTACCTATAGGATAGCGTCTAACTATACAATGCACGCTAAGAGGGGGCGCCGCTTATACTGTAGCTACAACATAACCTGGAAGAAACGTAAGATAACTCTACGTAAGGCCGCATTTAAGGAGTCGCGAAGCGTAGCGCTGGGCCTCGTGCGGCCGCCGTAGCGGGCGCCACCGCAGACGCCGTCGCGGGTGTCGAAGCGTCTCCTTATACGAAACAAAGGCCTATGTTTTGTTCTTGAAGCGTTGAACGACGCGGGCACCGCCTCATACATTTGTATGCGTTTGATTTAATCGCAGCACGCCCCGCAAGACGCCCCGCGTACCCCTAAATGCGGCCTAAGGAAATAACAGTCTCCAATAAATCGGCCTCCTATCAATATCGTGTTTTATGTTTGCTATGAATGATATGACAACTAGTTCTGCCAGCTAGGTCTGCGCGCGGCTGGGGCGACGTACTTCACGTACTTCACCCGTCATTCAAAACAAATTACTATGTGACTGACAGAATGCTAACTGGTGCATATTTTGACCGCACGCAGTCTTAGCTGGCACGCACTCTAAGAAACTGGTTACCTTACCTGTCAGACTTTATATTTTGATGAGTGATCATCAATAATAAACTACACACAGCAATAACGATTTCAAAGTAATAAAAATTGAATACAACACAACAAATTATATAAAAATCTAAGCTAAATCAATGCAAATAAAAGCCGCACTACATACGACATATAAAACTAATACGACAACATTTACAATGTAGACTAAAACTGACCGAAATCTGTACTTTTTGTCTTTGTCATAGTGAACGTTGGCGACGCGGGCCGGCAGAAAGTACTTGTGCTTGATATTGCCGCCGTGCTCCCTGTACAATACATTATTAAGTTCACAATAAATATAAGACCTATAATAATCACAATCTAAAATATAAAAATTAAAGGTTCCTGTCTGTAGTTTTCATACAAACAAACATAGTGCTATATTAAATTGATAAATTTCATGTTTACACAAAAATAGTGAGTTTTGATAACGGCAATAAATTTTCATCTCAAGAGCCATAACAATAAAATTTTAAAAATTATAGTATTCAGTGCATCGTGATCGATCGCGGCCGCGCGCTGCCGACGAGCTATTAGCCTTTTTTGGTAGATTCAATCCAATACTGTTTTCACATAAAACAGTTACACTCACTTTGTCTTTCAGGCATAGCAGTGGGCGGCGGCTGCGGCGGCGGCTGCGGGTACACCACGCCGCCCGGGTACCCGCTGTTCATTGTGTACGGACGGCGCATTGGCTTCATCTGAATCAACATACAAAGGAAAGGACAAAAACTTTCATTACCGTTATAAGATCGTCGCAAGGACGCACATTGCGAAAGGTTTTTGCCGTAATCGCCACGCTTTGCAGGCGGGTTGGCGATCACAGCAAAGCTCTGCAAGTTTTTCAACGAAGGACACTGCTGCCCGTCTTTAGGGTGTTCTCTAAGGCCGCTTTTAGGGGCACGCGGGGCGTCGTGCGGGGCGTGCTGCTGCGATTAAATCAAACGTATAACAATATATGAGACGGTTTACGGCGACGCGTTGGCACAGTCAATGCCTGCACGACGCCCCGCGCAACGCGCCGGCGTAAATGAGGCCTTAGTTGCCTTTAACGACAGCACACTCCTGCTGTGACCAGAATTGTTACGTTTGAACGACAATATTGTGTCAACCGTATAGCTATGGCCCCTTTAAGTTAAGTCAAATAATATTCCGGACCTAAGTTCTCACTTCACCCCAAACACACTTCTTACTATACTATCTACTTTATGTGTGGCGATGACAAAAATTAATCATGTCTAAGTACAGCATTGCAACTTCTTAGGACAGTCAAATTATAAAAAGCATAAAAATCCTCATTATTATTACTAGCCTATGTTATCCCACTGCTGGGCAAAGGCCTCTTTCCCCTCCTTCCACACTTCCCTGTCCTGGGCAGATTCCCACCAGTCCCTATCGTGTGCTCCCAATTCGTCGCTCCATCGCTTCCTGGGGCGACCACGTCGTCTCTTGGCGTGTCTCCTACGAATTTTTAATCCAATAAACAGCTTGTTACCTGTGGCATAGAGTGGTGCTGCGGCGGGTGGTGCATTGGTCTGATGGCGTGCGGCGGTCGCTGCGGCGGCGCGTGGTGCGGGTGACCCATGGAGCCCATGCCTCCCATTGGTTGACCGTGCCCACCCATGCCGCTGCCTGTCTGCTGCGGTCCAATCGCCACCCTAGTAAACGTTTCAGCTTTGATAATATGCGTTTTAAAGACCATGGACTATCTCTTCCGTGCTTGGGAAGACAGGTTAAGCCGTGGTTCTCGTCAGTCGTGTCGGTCAGCAATCTTATTAAAACTAAGGAGACACGCTAGACAGTCGGTTATTGATAGTGGTCAGTGCAGCTGCTTTTTCACTTTTGTCCAATTTACGCGACACAAAACGTCCTTATGATGACCTTATTCGCCATTGTCGTATAAACCACGAGATGTTTGTTTTAAGGTTTAAGCCATTGTATAGTTTATTGTGCCTGTCTTAATATGGGGCTGCGCAAAACGTACAGACTATAGAATTAATCACGCAGCAGACATAAGGATAACGGTCAGCGGAGATTTCGTAGAGCTAAATGAGGGAGCGCGAGATCACTGACTGAAGTTCTTATCTTTCTCTGCACGCATGATCCGCCAGTAGTGTCGTTTATCAAAAGTTTAGACTCTAAATGGCACACTATTCAAATTCGGCAGAGTAGTTTTTTTCTGAAAGTAACATCCGAACATCTTCACGAATTTTCGTAATCAATATATATGTTACGGTAAATGTGAATAATGCGGTAATTATGCATAATAACCGGTTATTATTAATAATTCCCGGCACTTTCGGTAAATGTAATAAAAACCACTGAATTAATCACATTTACCGGTAATTATTAATAATTCCCAGTCCCCATTAGTAAATGTAATAAAATACGTTTATAGTTATCAGTTTTGAGTGTTTATTTTAAGCTAAGAAAAGAAAATTGTTTAGAATTTTTTTTGTAAAAATGTTAATGAACAAAATTTTTAGACAACAAAATGAAATAAAAAAACGCTGCAACTCGTCGTATTTCACTCTTCTCAACTCTATTGTGTTTATTGAATAAAAATAAAATCATTTTTAAACTCTTATTATTATAATAATAACTCTTCAGAATAGAATTAACGAATAATCAGTCAAAAATTGGTAGAACTAAAATAATGAAAATCAGTAAAACAATAATATAAGCGCTCAAACAGACGACGCCGCCGCACCGCCGCCGCCGCGCATTTAATGCAAATTTTATCGTTCCACTGTACTCTTGTTAGTAACACCATGGACCTAATTATCACGAGAGGACTGTGTTCATTGCCAAAAAAATCGGGTAATTCTCAAGAAAAAACGAATGCGCAAAAAGAGCGAAAACATTTAGCAAAATTGTTTCCCACCTCCACAACCTGCGGCGCCACTTTCTAAGCGACAAAAACAAATGCTCCATCTAGTCGATTGTCTATTTGCAAAATGTTTTTCCTGTTGGCGACTGGATGGCGCATTTGTTTTTTTTTCGCATATAAAGTAGTTTATCTCTATAACAAAGCTCATAAACTACTGGATATTTTGTACCTCAATAAATACTCCCTTAAAAAATCATTGACGAATTGGCTTCTACATCTAACTTACGAAGAAACTGAAAACTTACTACGCATATCTGCATAAAACATATGACCTATAAAAACAATTATGAGTAACCACAATTTAACATTCTACCATGCTCTGCGCTGTATTTATATTTCTATACATTTATATTTCTTAGCATATTATATATCTATTTAGGCTATATTTAGGTATAAATTATTTATTGTATAACTTGATTTAACCCCCACAATCAGTATCACAAGCTATGATATGTTCTGTAATGAGCACTGGTCCCTCTGGCACAGATTTACTCTATTTGAGGGATCAGCCTCATTTTAATTTAACTAATTAAGTTCATAACTCTGCGTTAAATTAAGCATGTTTATTTCTAAGTTTCTTTCATTAAATAAATTGATTATTATTATTATAAAGTGGCGCCGCAGGTTGTGGAGGTGGGAAATAGAGCTTTCTTGCGAATAACGCGATTTTGTTTAGCCATGAACAGTTCTGAACATCGCACATGACGTCGTCGCGGCGGTGCGGCGGCGGCGCGGTGGCAGCGCAGGAGTCGGCGTCGTTTGTTTGAGCGCTTTCGTAGAGCGAATAAAAAAAAACGAAATTAAACACTTCAGAAAAGAATTAACGAATAATCAGCCAAAAATTTGTAAAACTTAAACAATTAAAATAAGTAAATTAATTATCTAGGGATTCGGTGCGCGAATATAATAAAAAAAAGAGAATTTAAACTCTTATGATTAGAATTAACGCATTCAGTCAAAAATTAGTAAAACCGTAAAACTAAAACAATGAAAATCAGAATAACAATAATTTTGGGGATTCGGTGAGCAAATGAAATAAAAATAATAATTTAAACTCTTATTAATAGAATTAACGAGTAATCAGTCAAAAATTTTTAAAAATAAAACAATGAAAAACAATAATGTACGATATTCTGTGAGCGAATATAATAAAAAAAAAAATTATCAACTATTTTAGAGCTGATCATCTTCAAACGGCAGATCAGGTCATGGTCACCTTACCATATACTTTCAAAATCATTGAAGTAACACTGTACCAAATTTTAAATCGATAGGACAAATGGAAGGTAGTTAGATCCTCTCACCCATTATACAAGAGCTGATCATATTCAAACGGCCGATCAGGTCATGGTTACCTTACCATTTATTTATTTATTCGTATGGCTGCACTGAATACGCTAGTACTATGCTAGTACTAGGATGTCAAAGGCAAATGTCCAGGTTTCTTAGCCAGTTGGCTGCGTCGGCCGTAAGAGTGACGAAGTCATCAGCGTCGCCGGGGTAAGCTCGCCGGGGGCAGTCGCGCGCGATGTGCTCCGCGGTCGGGGACTCCGCGCCACAGTCGCAGCGGGGAGACTCGGTCCAGCTGCACATGTGCTTGTACTGCGCGCTTCGCCCATGGCCCGTACGGATCCTGTTTAGGGTGCACCACTGGCGGCGAGGTAGCTCAGCGCCCGGGAGCGATTCGCCAGACCTTACCATATACTTTCAATATCATTGAAGTAACACTGTACCAAATTTTAAATCGGTAGGACAAATGTAAGGTAGTTAGATCCTCCATCCATTATTCAAGAGCTGATCATCTTCAAACGGCCGATCAGGTCATGGTTACCTTACCATATACTTTCAATCATGAGATCAGATCAGATCTTCAAGAGACATGGCTAAGAACACTCGGGCTGAAATTATCTATGATACAAAAAAACTAAACGAAAATCGATTCAGCCGTTTGAACTCTACGATGCCACTGATAGTTACACAGACAGACAGATACACACGTTAAAATTATAACATCCCTCTGATGTTTTCGTCCGGGGCTAAAAATAAAGTAGCATCGAATCATCGGAAAACTGATATTGTAGATAATATCGCAGCTAATATATTAAATCGAAATCAAACACACAGATATTATAGAATACTTATCAAATATTTACCTCCTAAAAATAACTCGTTAAAAATATCGATATTGGAACCACCTTGCATCTCTATGTAGGTGCCTAGCTAGGGAGCTAGGGCCCTACGTAGGGAGCTAGGGCGGTCGGGACCACCTAGCCGTCTGGCGGTGGGGTCCTTACTCCAAATATGTTATTACACTACCTCGCCACTACCAGTCGGGAGCTAGGCGTCAGCCAATATAATAGGGGCTTTAAGCTTGTGTCAACATTTACCTCGGTTGCATGGAAATTATGCATAATTACCGGTCAATGTGAATAATTTATCACATTGACCGCGTGCGTTGGTAATTATTAATAATAACCGGTAATTATGCATAATTCCCGATTATTCACATTTACCTTAACATATATAAAACTCTTCCGTTACTGACTGACTGACTGACTGACTGACTGACTGACTGACTGACAGACAACGCAGAGCCGAAACTACTGGGCGTAGCGGGCTGAAATTTTGCATGTAGGTTCCTTAGGGAGTGTAGGTGAGCACTAAGAAAGAATTTCCCAAAATTCCCACGGGAACGGGAAAAAACGGGATTTTTGTGTTTATGAGAAATCTGCGCGGGAAAAACCGCGGGGCAGCCTCTAGTTATAATATAAGATGCATAAATTTACCGTTTCCAACCAGTTTGAAAAAAAAAACTTTTCAAGTTAGAATTATAATAATCTAAGTAATAAGTATCCATTGTGATTTTAATAAACATGTTTAGCTTAACGGATCCTTAGATTAGGGTCAACAATACAAATGGTGACAGGCTGAGGTTAAATAAGCCCTGGGTGGAGCTTAGATGACTACACTGTGGCTAGAAACCAGTTCCGAACCTCATTGCGAATGCGCGGGTTGAATATTTTTTAATTACTATATTTTTACACGTATACATGTGTCCTACATTACCAGTGGAATCTCAAAATGACGTGCTGGAAAGCGTGGAGAGACGATTGGAGTTTAAACAGACAAGAGCTCGGCTCTTAAATAAAATACGAAAGCCACATCGTTAATAACATTGTTAGGTATTGACATCATAGCTAAAAATTACATTTTATTAGGGCGAAGTTAAGTTACCTAGATAGGACACGGTAGAAGCATAATCCTTATCAAAAAACCACAACTCTAGACTATTCTAGAATATCCTGTATCTCAAAATCCAGCTTGGAAATCACACATGAGCACTTTCACGTTGCAACAGGGCTGCAGACACAGAGGCATTTGCACTAACTGCCGCCTGCATTTAAACTGAATGATATATTAGTTCCAGCTACAGTGCCTGGGATGAATAAAGACGTCCACACATGGCCTATTGTGGACAGGTCTGGACGAGAAAGTCGTATGCTCAGACGGATAACCCTTCAAGACTAACTTGCTTCAAGAAAAGAAAATTTGAAATTTTTACATAGGGTGCACAATAAGAATGGCGTGCAGTGATCGAGCGATTCAAGGGGTGTGAGATGAGAACAAAGCTTTATAATAAATAAATACAATGTTTGCACCCAAATACTTAAAACTCTTTAACCGAAGCTAATAGTTTCAAGTATTCGGCGGCGGTTCGATAAAAAGTTTAAATTATTACGATTTTTTTTTAATATCTAAGAACTTAGCAATTTAGTAATACATAATACTTTATCTCTTCAGGTTTACTGGTCTGTCAGTAGCAACCCTCCGCTCGTATCAACAAATTACACAACATTAGCATATCAATACGACAAAGAATACGCGGACGAAACACTGCTGTCTCATTTAATAGTGTCCGAAGTGACCATTACTTCATTTCTCTATTATTATTATTCATAATATTGGGGAGTAATACGAGTCTGGGATACCTACAAAGCATCAGCTGTTGGCGACTGCCGATATGTGGTGTGGGTTACCGACAGTAAGTTGTGTGGTGGCATCTCTCGATAGCTAGCTCTTCGACCGGTTTTTTATACTAACTTACAAACAGCTATATGTAAGTTTTAGGTACCAGCGCAGCGGCAAGACAAGTCAAATTTTAATCAATTTTAGTTGAGGGGACTATTTTTTTTTAAAACTCGATTGTACCTACTTATGTATGCCCGATGCATTTGCGCTTTGTATGAGAACAAAGGTTTTATCTTATTGTATAAATGTTTTTGGTTTATTGGAATTCTATAGTAAATGTCTTAGACCAAGCGCGCACTAGCGGCTGGGCCGCAGCGGCCAGGTCGCAACGTCCAGCGAGATATATTCATGGTATGAAATCGCTATGGATAACGCCCACCTGGCCGCACGCACGCGGCCAGCGGCCCCATAATCCCCATATGGGCCTTTCTCTACTAACTGGAAAATCGTAGTCCAAGCTAATTTTTTACTTTTTTGGCTTTATAATTTTATATTTTTTATATTAAAATACTTAAAATACAACCTTTTCTATAAGGGGCCATGCTTATTTAATAATAAAACATTTTAATTATTTTATAAATTCGGTCTAAACACCACTAAAAACAGTCCTCTGTTATGTCCCATTTCCGGATCAATTAGAATTTGGGTAAATATTTATTAATTATATTGAAAAATTAAAAATCCTAATATACCATAAACATAAAGAATACTGAATACATGTAAATAAAAATCTATTTTAATTTTAAAGTATTTTTTAATACTGAAAACTGGTACTTGAATTTTGTCCATAAATTTTTTGAACAGTCCTCTGTTTCATTTTGACCATCGCGCTGCAAGCTTATTTAGCATTATTGTGGTTACATTTTGGGTGGATCGGAACCTTAACAGTGTAAAGTTTGCGAGAACCCAAAGCTAAACAAGTGGCCGCCTTTTTGTTCAGCCGTAACTCAGCATATGTAAGAGAGCCAGGCGTCCGGACAGGTTGTATGAACAATCCTCTGGTAAGTATATTGAATTGAGTTTTAAGTGATTAAATTATATTAATTTTACACAAAAATTACTCAAACCGATCATTTATAGCTGCTTCCGTGTTATTAAATTATATTTGATATTATTTAGTGCTACGACATTTTTACTTAAAAATAACAGTCCTCTGTACAACAGTCCTCTGGAATTTTATGTTACAGAGGACTGTTCTACGCGACAGAGGACTGTTTAATTTAACGTCTTTGTCCGTTATTATTATGCTTTTCAGCCTGCCCGCATCTAGCCATGGACAAAACATTCATCGGCCATGTTAGAACATCTCCAGTCAAGATCGGAGAATATACACTCGAAGTTGTCGACGAACACATGTACAAAAAAAAACCATGTTCAACGCTCATGTTAGAGCAACTCCAGTCAAGATTGGAGACAATATTAGTATACTAACAGTCCAACAAGGTCGGTTCAACTTCGAGAAAGAGGTCGATCGTCGAATCAAACTCGGATGGGCAGCATTTAGGAAGCTTCTCTACATCTTCTCGTCCATTTTACCACTGTGCCTTAAGACGAAAGTCTTTGAACAATGTGCGTTGCCAGTGATGACTCTAGCTTATGGGCCTAATTAGATAGCTCATGGTCACTCAAAGAGCAATGAAAAGGGCTATGCTTGGGGCTGCGTGATCGAATCAGAAATTATGCTATCTGCAGAAGAACTACAGTCACCGACATAACACAAAGCATTTCGAAACTTAAGTGGCAAAATTGCGAAACTTTTTGCCACTTAAGTTTCGCAATTATTTGGGTTATGTCGGTGACTTAAGTTTTTCTGCGGCCCAAAAGTTTCCGAGTGGCGACCGCGCACCGGAAGTTGCAGAGTTGGCAGATAACCACCAGGTGGTCAAAAGACCTGGAGAAGACTGAGATATCATACTAGATGCGGGTTTCTCAGGCAGGACAGGTCGGAGTCCAGCATAATATGTCCAGCAGTGGCTTATTTCGGCTGAGATGACAAAGCTCATAAAGCTGCTAAGCTCACAATCACAATGAACAATTTTAAGTTGCTTTTTTAAAGGCGAGTTTTAATTAGAATTAGGTCTGCATTAAGAAGTAATACATATTTTTTTGTAATTTATAATTGAAAAGAAAATATTTATAATTGTTACTTAAAGAGCTAGGCTTGCAAGATTAATAATATGTACTTAAGTATTCAGATTCTGTATGTCATACTACGGTGTGTTCATTAATAAAAAATAATTTATTTGATGATATTTGATAAATATTGAGCAATAAAAATTTGACAAACTTTTATTACTTTAATAAACATTAGAAAAAGCTGTTTTCTAAGTAGAAAAAACAATAATTTCTTAGGAAAAAACAGTCCTCTGGGTGCCAAAACAGTCCTCTGTCGCATTTTTCCACAAAATCGCCTATATCTCGAAAAATAGGAAAAATTTACAATGGTTTTTTGTATATATGCATTGATTTTATTACTACCTATCAACTAGCATTCAAAATTTCTGAATTTTCAAGAAAAAATTAGTTGGACAACTTTGTATGGACGAGTTTCCAGTTAGTAGAGAAAGGCCCATATATCTCGCTGGCCGCTGCGAACTGGCCGCTGCTGCCAAGACGCTAGTGCGCGCTTGGTCATATAGCATAGCGCATTAGTGACTGTGCCACAGCGGACAGGTGGCAGCGGCAAACGATATAAATGTTACATAAGTGTGAATGTTACCTATGAAATCACAATGAATCACGCGCTCCTGGCCGCACTCACACGGCAAGCGGCCGCATTTATCTCGCTGGCCGCTCGGCACAGCCACTAGTGCGCTATTGGCCTTAGATGTTCTGGTCGCGCTACCGGCTCAACACGCGCGAATGGGCCGCGCTGATGGTGATTCAACCAACCGGGCGCGAGCGAGGAGTCCATTGTGTTCAAGATTAGTTTTTTAGTTATAAGCAGGGTATCTATTGCCGTTCAAAATGAAAATGAGAATGTGAATTTTGACATGTGATAAGTATACATTGCGGGTATATAGATGAATCATTTTGTCTACACCAGAGATTCAGCTGTAAACCCGCAATGCATAGTTATCACATGTCAAAATGTTTCTCATTCTTATTTTCATTGTGAATGGCAATAGCCTAACTGGTCATTTATGCTTGCCAACCGCGCTTATCAACCAGTGGCTGGAGGACAGCATCATGTGTTAGCAAATGTATAGCAAAGCAGCGTTTTACGCTCACCGTTAGCGCTGACAAGTTATGCAATGATCAGTGGTGGCACTACAACCAGCCTTAGTGTTCAGTTAGGTTTCATGGGCACCCTATAATCTAGGGCTAAGCTAAAAGGATACAAAGATCTCAAAATTCAATAGAATATATGGAGACTAGCTTTCCGCCCGCAGCTTCGCAAGCGCTTTTTATAATAAAAGTAAATAACTGGTTGATTTGTTTCTCAGAAATATAGGGAAATCATTTGTAATCGCACCAGAGCCCTAAAGAAATCATAAAAAAGCAGTTTGCCTTTACAACAGTAAAATTTGGTTTTTCCAGTTCCCGTAGTATCTTCACGAATTCATTTCTTTGCTAGACTTATATTCCTTACGTTTCTATCTTGAGATGTTTGGGCTGAAAACTTAAACACTCTTTGTTCCCTTTTCCATTTCAGGATATCCTTCATTAATGACACCCTGTATTGTATAAACAAACTAACCTATATGCTTCATCCTTGAGGCTAAGCTCTGAGGCTTCACTAAAATTCCAGTTCTATTGTACCCTAATTAAGTCTACTTAGATTCATCATCATCGTCGTCCCAACTTATTGTCGTTCATTGCTGTAAATTTGCCTCCCCTACAGGTTGCCATAATTACCTTTCTTGCGCGACCCTTATCCAGTTTACTAACATCACTTTTTTTATACAAACTGTTACACTCTGTATCAGCAACCGCAAAAACTTTGAAAACACCTACCATATTACTTTATAAGGAAACCTAATGTTCGCCATACATGTTGTATCAAGGACTCGCAAGACTAATAAACGCAGTTATAATATCATATTTGATGTTTAAGTATTATGAGGAGCTTATTTTGAAAATTTTAAGATAGTGTCATTACTTTAGCAAAAAACCCTGTTTTACCCTGAACTAAGGGGCAAAATATTAAAAAAATAAAACCATTTATGAGTTTGTAATGTAAAGAGAATCTTCAGCGAAAATTTCACTTTCTAATCGCAGCAGTTTAGAGTCTGATAAAAACTGTTACATCCTGTATACGTCGGCTCAGTGAAGTTATCCCCATATCCCGTCTTTGTGAGACGTAGGCACCCAGAATCAGCACACCCACAAATGATTTCGCCCCTAAAAACCTAGAAACGCCACCCGTATCGATTTTTAATACAAATTTATTTCCGCCATCTTGGATTTCAAAAACGATGTTTTTTGTGTAATTAGCAACCCTTATAACCTAGAAACATCACCCATTTCAATTTTTAAGCAAAAGAAGGAGCGGTTTCGGTTTTTCATACAAACTTTAACACCCTGTATCATGGCTTACAGGTCTAATTAATGCAGTTTTGATATCATATTTCATGTTGTTATATAAAAAGGACCTTATTTTAAAAATCTCAAGTCTCTAGTGTAATTAGATTAGATTTTAGCAAAAATCATATTTCACCCTGTATAACAACTCAGGGGCAAGATATAAAAAAACTGAAACCATTTATGATGTTTGTAATGCAATGACAATATACAATGTAAATTTCAATTTTCTAAACCCCGCAGTTTAGGAGTTTCATACAAACTGTTACACCCTGTATACGGCGTCCCGGTCAAGTTATCCCAAAATCCCGTCTTAGTGGGTGCCTACGTCACGTAAGGAAGCTACTGTCCAAATTTCATCTTTCTATCTTCAGCGGTTTCGGCTGGGCGATGATGAGTGAGTGAGTGAGTAGATCAGTGGTATTTGGATTTTATATACATACTAGTCGACCTGGCGAACTTCGTACCGCCTAACCAATTACTATTTTGTGCATGTATTATACTTATAAACCTTCCTCTTGAATCACTCTATCTATTAAAAAAAACCGCATCAAAATCCGTTGCATATTTTTAAAGATATAAGCATACATAGGGACAGACGCGGGAAGCGACTTTGTTTTATACTATGTATTGATATAGATTATCTCATCAACTATTAAAGAGCTGATGATCTTCAAACAGCTGATCAGGTCATGTTTACTTTACCTACTTTCAATATCATTGAAGTAACATGGTACCAAATTTAGAATTCATAGGACACAATAGTGGAAGCTAGTTAGATCCCCTCATCAACTATTAACCCGTGCGTTATGCACAGTTAAATGTGCACAGAACAGAGTTTTGAAAGGTCATGCTTACCTTACATTCTTTCAATATTAATTGAAGTAACATGGTTAATACAAAATTAGAATAGAAAGGACAAATGGAAGATAGTTAGATCCCTTAACCAACTGATTAAAAGAGCTGATCATCTTCAGATAGCTTATCAGGTCATGATTACCTTACCATATACTTTTAATATTATAGAAGTAACAGGGTACCAAATTTCGAATCAATCGGACATAAGATAGTAAAATCTCAATCAAGTAGAAAAAAGCTGATGATCTTCAAACGGCTGAATAGATTTTCATAAAACATGGCTAATAACCTCGGGATAAGATTATCTATGACCTAAAAAACAAATTTACTTTTTCTAGCAACAAATTAAAGATAATATTGAAAAGTATCTAAGGCTACTAATTCACTGGGGTTTGTATACAAAAGTTTACTTACAAAAGATAAACTGGTGGAGACAAGGCTAAATGGGATAACATCATGTGTAGCACTGAGTTTGCCTACAAAAATTGGCAAAAAAAAGAAATACAAACTTCTATGGTATTTACCAATGTTTGCACTTAGCCAAAATTTTTGGGTCTATGAACTTTGACTTAAAACCCTTGTGTGGGGATGAATAGGATACAAGTATCTATAAGATATCTGGGTCATTTTCACCAAGTTTGTAGAAGAGGGTGTTATCTCCAAAAAATTGTTTTCATTTTTTTTAATGTTCTTTTGGATTAAAGAAGTCTTGCTATATATGTGGCTGAGCTTGGAAATGTCTAGGAGGCGAAAAATAAATATTTGAAAAATAATACGGACATGTGTGTGACACAAGCATACATGTGTGTGACTACTGGATAATTATTAGCTAAAAAAGACATGTTTAGTGACATTTAGCCCATGTTTGTGATTTTTTCATACAAAAAATTATCATATGAATTATTATTTCTTTTCTTTTTGATTAAAAATTAACTTTAACAATAATATTCAAGAAAAAATATCACAATATATGAAGTCTTACTAACAATGCACAAGTCAAATTACTCTTTTATATTGAGGTGCAGGTTTTATATTCTTTTATATTAGAATTTTTATGATTTTTTTCTCAATTCTGTACGAAAATGTAAAGTATAATTTTAAAAAATATATCAAATTAAGACAGCTACTAACTTTAAGCTATTCGCTTATATCAGTCAGTACATTATTGCTTCTATAGGATTATATCCTCGCTATATACAAACAAATGAAGGTTTTATCTGAAATATAGAAAGATTTTATCTGAAATATAGTTATTTTATCTTCATAATATAATTATAATAATTAAACGCAAATATTACGTATTTTATTATAAAATTATCTATGAAAACTAACTAATGTATAACAATTTTGATGTAAAATGTCACGAACATGGTTAAATGTCACAAACATGCTTCTAAAAATCCATGTTTGTGACACTCATGCGAAGCCATGTCTGTGACATTTTTTGAACCAAGACCTGGCATAGAAACGACTCTAGCGGCGTGGGATTTTATTCACAATAATTTGGTACAATAATCCACCTAAAAAATTGATAGCCATTAAATTTACATAACCTCAGTGAATACAACTTAATTCATGTTTGTGATGAGACATGCTCGACAAAATAAGGTATCTAAGAATAAAAAATAACATATCTTTACAAAATCACTTTTGCACTGCACATTGAATGAAGAAAAGTAAATGCACAATCTTATTCTTTCAAAACAAAGTGTTGCCAATTTAACCAAACCAACGAAACACAATTAATGAACGTCAGCAGACATGGCCAGATGCCTGCATGTGCGTGACAAAAAAAATTCTCACAGAATCTTTATATCAAAAAAACTTATTTATAATCATTATGTTAGTTTATATTTTGCCTAGTTTTGTCGATAAACTATTTATAGTTGTGAATGTTTGATTAGTTTGACAAAATAATGAATTGAAAAAAATTAAAAAATTAAAATATGTCAAAAAACGGATTTCTCACAGACCATGTTCCGTGACATTTCAGTATAAATTATCCATTATTTTAAAGTAATAACTATTTGTTATTCCTTAATTTAGCATACGTATAATAAATAAAACAAAACATACATTTTAAATAAGTTTTCATGGTAAAAAAAATAAAAATTAAGGGTAAAAAAAGGTCTTCACACTTTAAAGTAGTAAATGAAAAGTACCCATCTTTGTATAGTTAATCTTTGTTATCTTTATATCGTTCTGTAATAAATTAGATCAAGAATGCAATAAAATAATACCTATATGTTTAAAAACCTGAATGTTACCCTACCTCTGCATCGGTACGTGCCTGTTATCGCGGTGCATCTGGTGCGGAGGCGGGTGGTGGTGTGATGGCATCTGTCCAGCCATGTGCTGTGGCGGGTGCCCACCTATCTGCTGATGATGCATGTTCGGGTGGTGCATCATCCTTGCGTCTTTGGAGGCAAACAAAACAGATGAGACCAGTAGTCATGTAGCCGCCAAACGAAATTCGACGAAATAAGAGTTCAGCGAAGAAAACACTTACCGGCACTGTTCCTTAGTATTATTTATGTTCTTTCAGCAGAAGAATAACATAAATTGACTATCAAATTCTGCCGTTATTCGCGTATTTTGGCAAACAGTAAAGAAAGTCGGATCGTTCAACGGTAAACAATAATTCGCAGCCATGATAAATCGCAGCCCGATAAAACGCATCCACGTATTCCGCAGCCAATAATTGGTGTACAATGTACACCAATTATTGGCTGCGTAATCCACGGCCGGGCATTATTGCCTGCGTAATAGTTTACGCACCTCGATAATGTCCGGCCATGGATTACGCAGCCAATAATTGGTGTACATTGTACACCAATTATTGGCTGCGGAATACGTGGATGCGTTTTATTGGGTGGTCCGCAGGCAATAAAACGCAGCCCGATAAAACGACGCCAATACAGATTAACATCGCTATTAGAGCTCTGTCCCACTCGTCACAAAAAATAGACAAACCTTGTTTATTATTGATTGATTGATGCTAAGATAAGATCCATCCGTTTGTTTAAGTTAGAATCTTGTAAGCTTGCTACAATCAAAACTCTGATCAAAATGTTGTTTTTAAAATTTTGTTTCAGCAGAATTTTAGTGGCAATATCCACACCATCCAGCGATTGTATACTTATACTGTACAAGGAATCGCTGGTTGGTGTTAATGTGAACTCTGTCAGACTCCAAGACCGTGTTAAGTGCCTTATTGTTAGTTTTGATCCTAAGGTTTCGTGTACATAACAGAATATAGGTATACTTACTTACCTAGGTACTTAAAAAGTTAGGCTTAGTTAGATAAACCAAAACTATCCACACTGACAACCTAGAATAGCTTGGAGAACAAACATAACCGGCTGTTTACTAATTAAACCTAAAACCTAAGCAGGGCACTACCCTTGTTGGCATAAAATCAATGGTTTCTACATGCATAGCTGAAGCATGCTGAAGTTGCCTTGACCCTAGAACTGCTGCCATCTCTGCCATACCATGTCACTGTCACCATCTACTGTATAAAATGGGGTATGCGTGTAGGTAGGTAATTAAATTATATAGTACCTATATGAAAAGAACTTTGGGATACATGGATGCCTTTTACAACAACTATTACCTGAGGAAACAAACGGGCCTACACTAGTAACCATTATGCAAAATCAGATATGCTAAATAAAATAACAGGTAGGTATTGATATTGTCTATTGTGTTTGTGTGTGTATTAGGACTTGTACATTTTTCATGAATAAAAACAGCAAGGAATATTTGAGTATAAAATAGGGACATATAATCACTACATAAGTTAGTATAAAACAAAGTGGCTTCCTGCTGTCTCTATGTATGCATGTATGCATCCTTAGATCTTTAAAACTACGCAACAGATATTGATGCGGTTTTGTTTAGATAGTAATTCAAGAAAAAGGTTTATATGTATATACATGCACAACATTGTTAGGTTAAATAAAATACTATAGATAAGTTTAAAAAAAATAGGTACCTACTAACATTTATTTATAAATTAATTTCTTTGGGACATGTTTTTAGAAAGTTAGATAGGATAAAAACAGATTTGGACCGATATCTAGTTCTAGTTTTCAGGAATACTTTAAAAAAAAAAATTATTTAGGATGTGATTTTTTTAAACCGAATCACTCAAACAATTATAAGTAATTTATGGAGTTTGGTGAGGGCCACATTTTGTAGACCGTTTTTGTTCAGTATATTTTCTTTTATATAAAAATCATTCATTTGGTGAGATGGTCATTCAAAATATGACAGCTAGAATTCTTCAGCAGAATCATTTTTAATCTCTTTTTTAAAATAAATAAATAAAATAAAATAAGTTTATTTCAGACCAAAGATCCATAAATTGTTAGTAAATGCATAAAAACTAAAAGATCTTAAAAAAATGTTAGTAAACCTAAAAGAAGCAAATGCAAGTAAATTAAATATAAAACTATATATGTACAAGTTATTATTAATTCATTTAGTTACCTGTGCAGCGTTCCCGTCCTGAGGCACTAGGTACACACATGTGTGTGTGCACCCATTGCCCAAGGATGGCGTTGTCAGGCCTACCTCCAATGACCCTCAGGATGCTGATGGTTTTTGACAGTTTTCTATGAAAATTCGTAAGATGGCTTAGTTTGATTTTATCTTTTAGCTGTCAAATAGGTGAATGTTACAATTGAAAAATTGGTGCTTTTTTCATTCATCCTTAATTCTTTGACTGCTGCATGGCTTAGTTGGCAGTGATTTGGAGTGAGACGCGGGAGCACCAGGTTTGATTCCCAGCACGTCAAATATTTCTTGTATGCTGTACATGAAATAAATTTCAAAATTCACATATGTATATATACACTAGCCCAGAGATGGCGAACCTATGGCAAGCGTGCCATTAATGATACGCAATATAATATTTTGGACACGTCACTGATCAATCACTGATCACAAAGTGTGTTACTCAAAGACGTTATAGGTATATGGTAGCTACCAGTCTAATTGTGACAGTTTGCAAGATGACTCTAAGTTCAGTATGCATTCTGCTTAAAGTAACATCTTATAATCCTTACATAACGTATGTTACACTAATAATAAATTACGCATATAATTCAAACATTGCAAAATGAACCAATTTTTTTTTACTAAGTATGTAAACAAAGAGTTTTTAATGTATTTATAATTATATTTTTCACAACAATAGATATATAGACACTATAATGCAAAATTTAACATACATAATTAATTTATTGAAATGGGCGGACTTATCGCTAAAAGCAATTTCTAGTAATTACAAAGTCAAAACTATTTGATGGCACGTCGGTGACCGCATTAAAGACTAGAAAAATGGCACGTTGATGCGTAAAGGTTCGCCATCGCTATGGGTTGTTGTCGGTCTGCCTGTCTATCTTTCAATCAGCTAATAAGTAGGAAAATAATAAAATTGAGTGTTAATAAAATAAAAAGAACTGGATTTAAATCAAATTTAATTAGTTATTGTTTGTATACAGTGTAAAAAAAAAACTTATTTATTATAAATACAATTTGTTTAATATCTTTAAATACTAAATATGACTTCTTCAGGTGATTTTAGGTAACATATTTTAAAACAAAGAAAATGAACAACAACATGCAATGTAGATTTCAGGTTAGTTTCAGGGTTAACACAAACACAGTGCCACTTAGCACAAAAGATGCAAAATCGCCAACAATACAAAGTTGATCGAATTTAATTAAGAAACTGGAACCCAGATATCAGACACGGTGTGGGGCAGACATGAGCAGACATGCAGTGGTAAAGGTGCGAAGTGCCAAGTTGATGTCTGCAAAGCATGAATAAAGTTTAATTTCAAAGTTTTTCTACATAATTATAACACAAATGAATACAAACACAAATGACTTATTTTTTAGCACAAAGAGGTTGACAGTAGTAAGTTTTAAGTCAAGGAATCTAACTTACTGATGGAAATGGGTCCACATCATGCACACCTGGGGCTGGAGCTCCGAAACCAAAACCAAGCCCAATCAGCAGCACAAATATAAGTTCAGTCTCGCCAAGCTTCTCTTCCAGCGCAATCACTGAAAATAACGTAGGGTTAATAAAATATGTCACTAATTTTAAACTGTTGGCTAGCCTTTTTCAACGGTACCTACTTACTGTTACCCATTCGTAGGGCGTCTTGTTAACTCCAGAGCCTTGGCTTTGTAATATTCTCGTCAAATTGCGCTGAGTAACAACAACATCCTCGCGACTTCTTGGTGGTATTTTATAGCCAGTTAAATTGGTAGGCTGTTTTTCCATTGGTTTCCCAATGAAAATGGCAAACTCTAGCAGCCTTTGAATGCCTCCTTTCCATGTTTTACTTAGTTATGTACTTTCTTTATTATCCGAAGTCAAGAAAAAAAATTATTTTTGCCAAACCAAAAAAAAAACGAACAAACAAACTGAATAGGGTTGTCAACCTTAAAATATTTTTCCTCGTACTTAACTTAAGAAACTAAAAATCTCATCTTTTGGATTTCAAACCTCTTACATTTATTTAACTTTTGGTTTTTAGTCCACTTTTGTAAGCAAATCAACGTAAAAATACGCTTAAGAAGCCTTATGTGGCAAAGCCAATCCTGTTTACACAAGTTCTAATAACTAATGGCACTAGTATACTATTACGAATTAATGATTATGACCTTATATGTATAATTTTTATTATTATACTAGTCGACCCGGCGAACTTCGTAAGTTCGGCAAAATCCGTAGCATAATTTTGAAGATTTCAAACCTCACCGCGTTGTGCGCACATAAACTGTGCATAATTTAAATGTGGCAAACGTTCAACGGGACAACGTTATACATAGGGACAGACGCGGGAAACGACTTTATTTAATTCTATATATATATTGCATATTGATATTGATTTTAAACAGGCAGCTTTATAGCTAATGTATTTAAATCTTGAATGTCTTTTTACTTTATTTTCTTAGTTTTTTGTTTAAAGATAGATATCTAATTTATTTTTAAACTCATTAAAACTTCCACTCTTTAACAACTCGATTTGACTGAAATTCTTAAAGTTATTTTTCAACTTCTGAATATTACAATAGACTGTTTTATTTTAATCACGATTTAAGCTGTAATTGTATGCTTCTTGTAATGAAAAGTCATGCTACTTCCCCGATGTCAAAATCTATTAAATAATTGTACGAGTTAGATAGTGTCCTCGACCTCGTACGGAATGCCAAAAATCTCGTATTTGTACGAGGAACCTTGTACGGTTGGCAACCCTGCAATTTGACAGACCACAGACTGATGACTTTGCATCAAACCACAGATTAAATTTTACCAAACAATGAGTTGCAAATGGGTAGTTCGCCGAAATTGATGAAAATTTCCTAATTTCCATGGACTGTTTTTTCTTTGGATTTTTCTAATTATGACTATCAAGAAAAAATATTTAAAAATGAACAAATATTTATGTGTCATTAGATTAAGAGATATGAGGTCCGGTAATTTAAGGGACCGCGGAAATTAGCTCCGATCCACGTAAATTATATTTTTAACGCATGGAAATTATGAAGTTCTATGGAAATTAGAAAAAGTATGATATCATTATGTCATTACAAAAGTATGTATTCATACTAAAAAAACTCTTAAATGATTTATGATTTATTAACCAAACTCACAGAAATTTATGATTTGTATTTTTAATTTTTTTTTTACTAAATACTTTTCAAGATATATTGCTATAATGATTGATACTTCATATAACTTTAATACATTGAAAATGTACTTATTTTGTTAAATATAATTTTTTAAATTTTGTAAAAAGTTTGGAAACAAATTTATTTTTGGTATAAATAAAAAAGGAAAAGAGGGACTTATAATATATTTTTTTAAATATTAAATTACTTATGTATTAACCTACTAACAGTTTCCTTCATTTCAGCAAATTTTCTGCTCTTTTAGATTTTCATTTGTTTAAAGTTTGTCTTTTGCTCCAATAAAATTTACTGAATAATTTTTTTCCGCATGCTACCTTTGGAAACCCTGTGGATCGTACTTACAAAGTGTTGAACTTGACCAATGCGAAACGAGTCCCGAATACCTGCAGCCATTCATTTTGATATGTACATTATACAGGGATGCTAACTGGCGTTAGGAAGATAAGCAAAGGTTTTTTATTTATCTACATTACTTAGAGCAAAAGCTGCCACCCTGCACTTTAGTGTGTAACGATCGTCTAGCGGTCGTTCCTGTTTTCATACCTTTTATCATCAACTTAATCCTTGTATCATCATTAGTATCATCATTTTGGCTTTTAAACTCTGAAAATCACTAAAATTATCTTCGAAATTCTTCATTTTCATACTATTGTAATTTTATTTGTTTACATTTTGTTTGTTTATCTTTCTGTTTTTTATTCTTTTTAGGCATAGATTCCTTGTAATTGTCTTTGAAAGGGGTTGCTCTCACATGGAAAATGTAGCATTACTGGCCACTTTTCAAGGACAACCTTTCATAAATTTGTAATCGACATATTCGAAATTCTTATTTTGATTGATAAAATTTTGATATATAAACAATTGTGGGCCTAATCCAGGATAGTCTGGGATTAAGCTTTGAGGAAGCGGAGAGGAACCTAGTGTTACATATTCCCTATGTAACGATAGTCTAGCGGTCGTTCCTGTTTTCACACCTTTTATCATCAACTTAATCCTTGTATCATCATTTTGGCTTTTAAACTCTGAAAATCACTAAAATTATCTTCGAAATTCTTCATTTTCATACTATTGTAATTTTATTTGTTTACATTTTGTTTGTTTATCTTTCTGTTTTTATTCTTTTTAGGCATAGATTCCTTGTAATTGTCTTTGAAAGGGGTTGCTCTCACATGGAAAATGTAGCATTACTGGCCACTGTTCAAAGACAACTTGTCATAAATTTATAATTCGACATATTCGAAATTCTTATTTTGATTGATAAAATTTTCCTATAAAAGAATATTCTAGGCCTAAGCCGGGGAGTCGAGAGTCATAGTCTGAGAAAAAACTTTGAAGAAGCTGTTTGGGAACCTACTACAAGTCAGAAAATAGTCTATCCTGGCCTGGAGTCTTAAAAACTATTAAGGACATCCTTCTGCTGGATTACTGGACCTACCGCTCGGCCCGACCTTGGCTGAGCGAGATTCTACGGATCTTTGGTGGCAACGAGTTCTTGAGGGCCAGACCCTAAACCTGGCCCAACTCTCGGACTCCGGCAGCATCTTCGTTCCGTACACCTGCCGGAGCCATCTTACCTCGTGCTACCTACCACTTCGGGGGACCCCTTTTCTTTGAGGGCTGGAGGTCTTCTTCCTGACTCATTTCAACCTCCAGTAACTCTCTCTCCGTTCTTCAGGGTCCACCCACCACATCCGTACGCAGCCACGAGCAACTACCGCTCGTGCTAGCTGCCTACTCCAGCCGCAGCCAGCCTCTACAGCCAGACTCCAGCCAGTCCTCCAGACCGGCCGCCGCTTCTATCTGCAGGCGGGACCAGCCTGCCTATCTTTACCTTACCAGATAAGAAGTGCCAAGTAACTGTGTACTAGGTTCCTCTCCGCTTCCTCAAAGCTTAATCCCAGACTATCCTGGATTAGGCCCACAATTTTTTTTTTAATATGTCGAATTATAAATTTATGAAAGGTTGTCCTTGAAAAGTGGCCAGTAATGCTACATTTTCCATGTGAGAGCAACCCCTTTCAAAGACAATTACAAGGAATCTATGCCTAAAAAGAATAAAAAACAGAAAGATAAACAAACAAAATGTAAACAAATAAAATTACAATAGTATGAAAATGAAGAATTTCGAAGATAAT
Source organism: Euspilapteryx auroguttella (assembly GCA_951802225.1). Lineage (NCBI taxonomy): Eukaryota > Metazoa > Arthropoda > Insecta > Lepidoptera > Gracillariidae > Euspilapteryx > Euspilapteryx auroguttella. The sequence continues at coordinate 3,390,175 of OX637646.1, forward strand.
TTTAGTGATTTTCAGAGTTTAAAAGCCAAAATGATGATACTAATGATGATACAAGGATTAAGTTGATGATAAAAGGTATGAAAACAGGAACGACCGCTAGACGATCGTTACATATTCAGGTTCCTCTCCACTTCCTCAAAGCTTAATCCCAGACTATCCTGGATTAGGCCCACAATTGTTTATATATCAAAATTTTATCAATCAAAATAAGAATTTCGAATATGTCGATTACAAATTTATGAAAGGTTGTCCTTGAAAAGTGGCCAGTAATGCTACATTTTCCATGTGAGAGCAACCCCTTTCAAAGACAATTACAAGGAATCTATGCCTAAAAAGAATAAAAAACAGAAAGATAAACAAACAAAATGTAAACAAATAAAATTACAATAGTATGAAAATGAAGAATTTCGAAGATAATTTTAGTGATTTTCAGAGTTTAAAAGCCAAAATGATGATACTAATGATGATACAAGGATTAAGTTGATGATAAAAGGTATGAAAACAGGAACGACCGCTAGACGATCGTTACAAGTGTAGTTTTTGTTGCTGGCAAACAATTGAAAATAATCAATCCTTAAAACTGTTCAGCACTGGAATAAAACAATGTTATATTTCTTACTACACAACTTGAAAACAATGCCACATGCTCTAACAGTAGGAACGTTTCTTTAAAGAAAACTAATTTCTGGTGGTAAAAAGTCTAAAGGTGGTCTCTAGGCCACCACTCTGTGACCGCTGTCGTCCACCTGCCGTCTTTACGCCTGGCTAAGTGTCCCGCCCACCTCCACCTCATACCCGTTATTCTTTTTCCGACATCAGTTACTTTGGTTCGTCGTCGGATTTCGGTGTTCGGTATACGGTCCATGAGTTTGATTCTGAGCATGGCACGCTCCATGGCTCTCTGTGCGACTTTGATTTGGTGCATTGTGCTTTTGGTAAGCGTCCATGTAGACTTAAAGACGTCCTCGAGTTTGCCGAAGGCGGCCCATCCCAGCTGAATGCGTCGAGCGATTTCCTTTTCCTGGCACTGTTGGTCGAAAGATAAACAATGTCCAAGATATATATATTGTTAGACCACTTCTATCGGACAATTCCCAACAATAACGTCAGGAACGTCTGAAGTGTCATTTAACAATATCTTGGTCTTGGTCATGTTCATCTTAAGCCCAACCCTCAGAGATGCTTCATGCAGTTCTGCGAGCATAGTTTGGATATCTTTGACGCACTCAGCAATGAGGATTAGGTCGTCGGCAAACCTCAAACGGGAGAGGTGTACGCCGTTAATATTGACTTCTCTTCCGCACCAATCTTAAGTCTTCATTATGTCCTCTACGACGTTAGTGAAGAGCTTGGCTTATACGTGGTTATTATATTTTATTAAAGTTAATTAACCTAAATTTTAAACCCATGGAAATTGAAAAAAAATTAAACCAAAACCACGATTTACCTAAATATCTCGAAAATAATCAACATGACACATGTCTCACTTAAAAGGACTTTTGCAACGTTCTAAACGTTCTCTTAACTGAGGTACTTTAATCTGCAAGGGTCCTGTATTCATTGTTACAGAGACTGCAATGATAGCCCACGGAAATTATGTTTTATGCATTGCATAAAAGAGGAAAAAATCTATCCTGTGCTATGTTTATAATATTATTTCCAGGCATGTTCGAATGGGTAGTTTGCCAAAATTGATGAAAATTTCCTAATTTCCATGGACTGTTTTTTTCTTTGGATTTTTTTAATTATGACTATCAAGAAAAATAATTTAAAAATTAGGTTCTTAGGGAGTGTAGGTGAGCACTGAGAAAGGATTTCCTGAAATTCCATCAGGAACGGGAATTACGGGACTTTATTAGTGTGAATGAAAAATCAAAGTGAAAGTTGGTGTACAGAAATGAAATAGTGTACTCAATGGATGAAAGGGTGTTTAAAAAAAAGAATTAACTAAATTCAAATGGGAACAGGAATTACAGGACTAACTATTTAGTATGAAAAATCGATTTCATTGAGTATTTAAACGTGAAATTTGGTCTACAAGTGTCTCTGTAGATGTAGGGGTGTTGGAAGAAAGAAACTTACTAAATTCCCACGAGAACGTAAAATGGGACTCTTTAGTTAGTATGTAAACAATACTTTTTCTTATTTCGACGTAAAAATAGGAAAACGGGTACTTCAGAAATTATGTCCCCAAATTCCTGAGTTGTAAATCAACCAGTAGTTAACGCTCAGAATAAGGAATGAGTTCACGTTTATAATGAACAGTTGTTTTTTACAAAAAAGGAATTCAATAAACTGACACATAAATCAACTGAGCAACTCTTCTTTTTCTAAGTCGGATAAAATAGGTACCAAAACCTTCCCCTGAATGTAACAAAAAATTGGATATACTTAATTAAAATATGTTAATTCAATATTATATTGTAAAGCGGCACAAAGTACGCCGTGTCAGCTAGTTCACAAAAAGAAGATAATATTTTCAAATTTATTAGCGCCATTTCCGAAAAATAACTATATCTAATAAACATGCCAAGAATAGGGTTTTTACTGTCACACAGTTTGAAATTAAATTTAAAATAGATATTTTAAGGGAGCATTGGTGCCTGAAGAAGAAGAAGAGCTTCTTTAGCTCGAAGAAGATATAAGACGTAACAAAAAAAATTGGCTGCATGGACTTAAATCCCTTTGCCTACCCAGAATTTGTGCACAAATTATTTTATTGATGGCAGTGCTGCCACCTTAGTGGATTTTCCACTAAATCTGGTGGTTTGGAACCCCCATTTAGTGGCCATTTTTTGCGTTTAGTGGCTAGTGGATTTTTTTAGTGGAAAAATAAGACCAAGAACTGTTGCAGTTTTTGAATAAATTGGAATTGCGGTATGCTGTTACAAAGCGTATGAACTAAAGATGTTTTAGACAATTTAGTAGAATACCAACATTTTTCCTTTTTTTTTCAATTGAATACAAAGTCTATGTAATTTTTTTTTTTTTATATTTTTGTCCATACTTTGATGACCCTTAGTTTTCTTTGTAGCTGTCTTGAGCACCTGATTATAGTTTTTAAAGACGATAGTTTAAGATCTAGATGGCAATAAAATTTTAAGGTTGCGAATTTGTTAATTTTTAGAAAAAGGTCGCCCCTATCGGTATGGCGCAAAATTAAAAAAAAAATCGCGTTTTTTACAATGTGGGAGATGGTTTCTTATTTCTTACATAAGCGAATTCATTCAAACTTTATTAAATTAATAATTTCTCCAGAATAAATAAAAAACGCGATTTTTTTTTAATTTCGCGCCATACCGAGAGGGACCACCTCAAAGTTTCAAGTTCAAGTTAGGGCTCAAGTCTTAAAAATTGAACATTAAAAAATCCTTAAAAAATAAAAGGGCCCAGGGAGGCAAATTTCTTAACTAAAAACGATTGACTCGTAATTGTCTTGTTCTTTTTGGCGAGTTCGTTAACCATTGCTGTTTTCTTTGGGCGTGTAACAGAAAACACATTTGTTAAAGCGGCAATGGTTAACGAAGTCGCTAACAAGTCAATTATGAGTCGATCGTTATTAGTTAAGAAATTTGCCTCCCAGTTCATATATTTGGGGTAGAACGCATAGCAAAGGGTCACCACTGTCCCCCATTTTACGTTTGTCCACTCATCTGTCATGCACCCTAGTGGAAATTTTAGTGGTTTTCAGAGGGGGACATCTTTTTGTTATTGGTTTTCTGGTGGTTTGAGGAGCTTTATCTGGTGGATTGCTATTTCAACCGTTGGCAACACTGATTGATGGTTGTTTGTTTCAGAAACGCTGTTTCAAGCTCTAAGACTGATTGATGGTTGTTTGTTTCAGAAACGCTGTTTCAAGCTCTAAAAAGCAGATCAGAAGGGCAAAATTTGGCTCTGAATGTGATTTACGAGAAAGAAGCGGCCAGGTATGTGTGGAATTTGAGTTGTTTGTTGTCATTTTACTCGCCCGGCGGCGATACCTACGCACAGCCAACCGTCGCCGCCCCAGTCAAGCTCTAAAAAGCAGATCAGAAGGGCAAAATTTGGCTCTGAATGTGATTTACGAGAAAGAAGCGGCCAGGTATGTGTGGAATTTGAGTTGTTTGTTGTCATTTTACTCGCCCGGCGGCGATACCTACGCACAGCCAACCGTCGCCGCCCCAGTCAAAGCAACGACGCGGGCCGGGCGCTTTGATGGCAGAATGGTCCGGTCCCGTCCGGTGACGGTTTAAATAGTACTTAAGCCGCATTATAGGCACGCGACGCGTTGCGCGGAGCATCGTGTGGGGCGTGCTGCGATGCGCCCAGCGGCGGTACCCGCGTCGTTCAACGCTTCAAGAACAAACATAGGCCTATGTTCGGTATAGTATGGTGACGCAGCGGCGCCCGCGGCGGTGCCCGCGTCGGCGCCCGCACGACGCCTCGCACATGAGGCCTTAATAGTGATTCATGAGGAAGGTTTTATGTATTATATACCTTGGTTATTGTCTTTGATCGTATACTAATCTTATTTACTAATATATTGCAGGTATCCAGATGCTGCAACATACCTACTCTTTGAGAGGGTAGTACCTTCAATGCGCAAGTGGAGAAGAGGTCTTCAGCCAGTTGTCCCACGAACACTCCTCGAATATGCGGTTGCTCTATCTGAGCACCGTACCCTAAGTACCATGCTCTTTGCTACAGTATCAGTATCAGTAGCAGGAGCTTCAGCCATTATTCTTACCATGCCAGGTTTTGATCGTTGCATTGGCGAAAGCGAAGTGCTTATTGCTGTGCTGATGCAACATTTTTAACTGCCCCGCCTAATCTAGGAGTTTACCAAATTCTAACATTACATTGTGTAATCGGGAGTCATTACTTCCACCCCTTGGTGGTTCTCATGCAGAACCGGCAACGTGTTCTGTATGAGGCAGTGTTTAGAAGAATTTGGCAGGCTGCTGGAAACCCAAGGCCTTTTGCACATAGTCACAGATTATGAGCCAGCTCTACGATCTGCTCTAGGTGCAGTAACTGGGGTAAATATTCAAGGATGCATGTTCCACTATGTGCAGGCACTGTTCAGACGCGCTCAGCAGCTAGGGATGCCGGCGCAGCGCCTCAACAGCCCGGCTTGGGAGCTGATACGCCTGTACAGCGCCCTGGCGCTGCTGCCAGCCAGGCAGGTGGTAAACGGACTTGCTGAGGTGCAGCACATCGCGCAAGTGCAGCGCCTGCCTTTCAACCAGCAATTTCATGAATATTTTGTTGCACAGTGGATGACCCGAGTAAGTTTTAGTAGCTCTGTTGACGGATATGGACTGAGACTTTATTGAGTACACTGGATGACTGTTGCTTAAGAACGGTCTTTGTGGCGTTCTGTGGGTGAGGCCTATGTCCAGCAGTGGACCTCTTTCAGCTAAAATATGATAATGATGAAATTACTTTACATTTAACTATTGCCGAAAGAATTTTGAAAATCGCTTCAGTAGTTTTGGAGTGGAGAGATTACCTACAACATACAAAACAAACTTTACTTTTTTTAATATTAGTATGATGTTATAACCAAAATATGTATTGTTTTTCAGATGTCATGGCGCAGAAGTTCAACGTGTGTGCTACTCGTCTTGCAGCACAGCGGCGAGGAGACCTGCCGCGCCGGCGCAACGCGAACACCTCCTACATCTCCGCTGCAACACTGAACAGTAACACGAGGGCTCTCGAACGTGAAACCATTTCGATTCGAGAGTTCCTCGTCCAAACCAGTAGAAATATAGACGTGGTGGTTAAAAACGTCTATGTCCCCGAAATTGGCGAAGAAGTGATTGACGACAACTAAGAGCCAGAGGTAGTCTTGGATCTCCAGGAGCCTCTAATGGAGCCCCTTATATAATCCTTCCTCTTGAATCACACTAATCGTGTATCCGTGTAATCCGTTGCATAGTTTCAAAGATTTAAGGCTACATAGGGACAGACATGGGAAGCGACTTTTTTTTATTCTTTCGCTCACTGAAAAAGAGGAGGGACTGTTTAATTTTGTATACAAATTTATGTTTAATAATTTTTTTAAAGTTTAATTTTTGTTTAAGGTAGTTTTTACGGATTTTTTTAAGGAACCCTTTCTCTCATCGACTATTATAATGGTAGACACTTGAAATCTTGAAATATTGACGGCAAAATATTTCAGGATTATTCTTGGAAAAAAAGCGTAATTTTCATATCATCTTACGTTCCACGTTTCGAGATACAGGCGGCCTGCAAAAATATTAAATAATTATTATTTCGACATTAATTAGTACTCTCTTGTTTCAGCCCGCTTGAAATACTGACTCACTGTGCCAATTCGAGTCGCAGCTATTTAAGTCCCTCGCTACAATCCAGCAGACAACGGCCTGGTAGAGGGGTGCCATCGCGATCTTAATGGCGCCATATTATGCTAGATGTTTTCTCTTTAGCATTCTCATGTAACATTCTTTGACCCTTTTCTTGAAGCTCGTTTGTCTAACATTTAATTCAGAGCACTCTCTCTTGTAAAATGTATTTCTCATATTTTCTAATTTATGTTGGCTAGCTCCATGTTTATTTTAGTTTAAACATTTTATTAATTATTTAGTAGGTAAGTAATATAAAAACATTTAATTCAGAGCACTCTCTCTTGTAAAATGTATTTCTCATATTTTCTAATTTATGTTGGCTAGCTCCATGTTTATTTTAGTTTAAACATTTTATTAATTATTTAGTAGGTAAGTAATATAAAAACATTTAATTCAGAGCACTCTCTCTTGTAAAATGTATTTCTCATATTTTCTAATTTATGTTGGCTAGCTCCATGTTTATTTTAGTTTAAACATTTTATTAATTATTTAGTAGGTAAGTAATATAAATTCTAATAAATATTATTTAGTTTTAAACTGTTAATTAACACTTTTATTTATTAATAAAAAATGAAAATGGTACTACATTACTAGACTGCTCCGTGGCTCAGTTGGCAAAGATGTGGACTGAGTAAGCGTGTGCACCCGGGTTCGATTCCCGGGCGGGGCGAATATTGATATGATGAATATCGATGTTTGTTTCCGGTCTGGGTGTGATGTTCGTCTCTGTTAGTGTTTCGGGCACCCTAGATACAGGTTCTTCCTAGTTAGGGGCTCTGAGTGTGATGTGTTATTATGTTATTAAGATATTACTCTACGTCTATTACTTCAGAAATTGTCTACTACCAAAAAGAGCCTGCACTTTTACCATTAAGAGGCATAGCACAGCTAAAGTAGCGCCACCCGCAAAAAAATTTAATAATCTTCTAAACAAAGGCAAATATCAAAAATGTGAAACAGTATATTCCCCTAGATAATGTGTGTACTTCAAGCTGTGATCCTCATGTTTTAAATCTTCGCTAAAACAAATTTTGAGAATGCAAGTAATTAGTCATGAATTGATCCAAATTGGTCCACAAAGTAAAATAAGTAGTCCACTTATACTTTAGAAGTTATAGCCAAATGTTTGTGAGGATTATGGCTTGACGTTCAAGCTGTAATCCTCATCTCTCGTCCAAGAAAACGGTAGGGCTTATCGACTTGGTTCAGGTCTAAATAATTAGTCCTCAATTGTCATGCCAAATCACAGAATTGGTCCTCAAGTGGTTCCGGAGTTATAAGGGCATCTTAGTGAGGATTATGGCTTTTGGCACCTTCAATTATCTCCGAAACGCCTATAGGTAAAGGTTTGAAATTTTGCCAAAAAATAATTATAATCACTTCGAACTAGGTTTTCTTTGAAGAAGTAAATTCAAATCATCTGTATAACTTTTCCATACATTGCAATCTATGTACAGTTGTGCACAGAATAATTGATCAAAATTGGTAATAACCGGTTACCTAATCAATTTTGTGATAAGGTAACCGGTTAATACCTTCGAATAGTGAAAGAGGTTTTTGTTATGTTAATTATGTTTAAGACAGCACCGATTGTATTTTCGACGGGTTTGTGATCCCTGGTTACATTGCAGGTATAAATAAATAATATCTGCGGAAACGGAGTGCATAACACTTTTGTCTAACGTTTTCGTGCGCTCAAGGCTGTAATATATTTCTATTGCAAATATTGCAATACAGAATAAAAACCGGAAGTGTTACGCCGTCCGTGTCCCGTCACTGTACCAAAATATTTGAGAACAAACTAAGTATAAATATTCCTGTGGGTTTCGTAAAAGTCAAATCCCAATAGTAGAAATTTAATATGTTTTTTTTTTATAATAAAGCATTAATAATTTCTTTTTTACAAAAAAGCAACCCGCCTTCAATAAACTGACAAATACATCAACTGAGCACTTCCTCTTTTTCGAAGTCGGTTAAAATAGGTACTAAAACCTTCTCCTGAATGTAACAAATACTTCTGTGAAAACCGCATTAAAATTGGTTTAGCCAAACTCGAGATAATCGCGGTCAAACATACATACATACAGGTCAAACTGATAACCTCCTTTTTTGAAGTCGGTTAAAAATAAACTTGTTTTTAAAGTTTTTTTTTAATTTTAGATGGCGAAAGGGGACACAACTTTTAGTTTTGCAATATATAGGTGGCATTTATTAGTTTAGTTACAAACTAATAAATCAAAGGAGGGATTCAGCTCACCATACCTAACAACTTTCCCAAAGCAACATGGGTCGAAATCTCAAAACAAAAATCAGCTGTCCCGTACATTGACCCCGCCAGCTGATCGAACCAATGTATGGAACATCTGTTATTTTTTTTGAGATTTCGACCCATGTTGCTTTGGGAAAGTTGTTAGTTATGGTGAGCAGAAGCCCTCCTTTCATTTATTACCCCCTTGTCAGAAACACCCGGTATATTGATAATATTCATTTTATAGTAATAAAATTATTTTGCAATAAATGCTACTAATAAAATAAACCCATTAATTTATTCTTTGTGGTGTTAGGTATTATTATTATTTTGAAATTAATAAATTTTATAGAAATCTGCGCAGGTGAAAACGTTGGTTAGCCTTAGTTTAACATAACTGTTCGGGCGACTTGCATAAATTAAGCAGCCTTTCTAAAACGAACAGTCGACGCTTCGACGAGACATCGACGAGAACGTGTCGCTTCGGTCAACTTCAAACCGGCTGCAGCTGCAACTGTTTCGTCGACTAATTTTCGTCGACAAAGAAACGGCTGCGTTTCGTTTACGCAAAATGTCGCGACGACCCACTACTATACTACATACATAAGAAAAAAATCTCTAAAATATCTATTAGGTAACCGGTTACTACCAATGTTTATCAATTATTCTGTTCACAACTGTACACGGAACTGCAACTGTACATAGAAAAGAAAAACTGATGATTTTAACGTACTTCTTCAAAGAAACCCTAGTTCGAAGTGATTATAATGAGGGGTTTTCAAAGTGACAGAAAAGAAAAAAAAAGTTTTATAATACGCCCGTAGATGGCGGTGTCTACAGCAATATCAGAGAAATTGGAGATCGAGTATTGACTGACTCTATGGATTGGATTGGATCCAATTGGATCATTTTTGCTAAGTATAAATATTAATTTTACCCACTCCGTCACTGCCTCAGTTAAAATTTTTCATTTTTAAGATTTATTTTGAGCTATTCAATCATTTATTTTATCTTGACCTATTGCTTCTGGCAGAGCGCCATCTGATAGCAGCGTAATAAAACTTGTTTTTTTCTTCTGATCTGTCAAATTGAAAACCTCTCCTTCTGGTGGACCAATTGAGGGTTAATTTTTGGCAAAATTTCAAACCAATAGCTATAGGCGTTCCGGAGATAATTCTTTTTTGTCGAAGCACTGAACTTGGTTTTTGGCCTTTTAGTCCTTAGACACAAAATCAGTAGGTCTATCTTCCAAAAACGTTATATTTCAAAGTGGGAGATAGTATTTTACATACCGTAATTTGGGGTGAGAAGGGACGATTTGTGACTTTACAATCGATTGTACATCGGCTTTGTATTCGATGTATATTGTTAAACATGCAGCTTCTCCGAGTTGCTTGGCACCTTACGCGCTTTAAATCCTTCCCTATACTAAAAAAAAAAACTACAATATTGATTGTCTATGGTCTAGCTGTCAAACGTCATTCTTTGTGTTCGCGTGGTGCCGGCGCTTTGTTTTTTAGTAAAAAATAGTTTCGTTTTATAAAATAAGTGAAAATAACAGCAAAACTACACGAAAATGTGTACACAAACATAAGTCAAAGGACAGGAAACTCGAAATATATCGAAACAAGTTCCGAAAATTGTGAAATGCAGGGAAATAAAAAGCCTGCAACAAGGACGTTCGGAAATTTTCTGATCTGCAGGATGAGAATTCTTCAGGTATAATTAAAAATTACATTGGTTACGCACCAATATTACCTCATATGACACAATGTGGGTATGTTTTTTTCAAACAAGCCCTTTCTAATGACACGGGTGGTATACGCGATATACCGACGTGTTTGTTGGCGCATGCCTTTACAAACAAGCCCTTTCACATTGACACGGGTGGTATACGAGATATACCGACGTGCTCGTAGGCAAACATGCCGTTTTTTGGTTTGATATTATGGGCGACGCACGCGCATGCTATGCGCAGACATTTTGGCGGAAAAATATTTTTTGTCTTCTGAACAAGACACAGGCTGTGTACGAGATACATGGATGTGCTCTACAACTTCTTAAGTGTCAATTCACAAAGATTTACTCAAATGAATCACAATCAACATGAGGCACAAATGCCAATAGAACAAAGGATGGAGAAAACTTATCTTCTCCGTAGCAAGTTAATACTACCAATGTACTACCACACAGGTAGGCATAACATTCAGGTTCAATCAGTGACACTGAGGGAGATACCAACTCCCCAACAACCTTAATTTGGCCCAAAGAAATAAGCTCAAACTTCACTTTTGGAAGAGCTTTTCCCAGAAAACCAAGTATACCTTGTGGATAAGGGAATTTAAACTAAACAAAATCAATTTGTTTTGGAACTCCATGCTATGGGAAAATTCTTGCAACACTAACAGCGAGTTAAAACATAGACCAGCTGAAACTTATATCCCCACTGCGATGCAGTCAGGATCTTTGCTGTCTTGCATTCTATTCAAACAAAAGCAAGAATAAATTTTACCATGTCTAATCTAGAGAAACAATTCTTTGAATCTAGTCAATGATGTACTGCGGGACGAGTTCCTTATTTTGGCCATGATCTTCAACAGAAGATTGCAACAATGACAATTTAGTCAACACAATGCAAAAATCAATATGCAAAAAGCCACCTGCAAACCCTGAATGGGAAAACTTTATCAGGCCATCCCATTACTACCATACTGGTTTGCACTTTTGTATGGAGAAAACCCATGAAACCCCTGGTAGCCAGGAACTACCAATACTAGAACCACCATAGGGTTTTGCAGGCAACAGCCTAACGACCCAGATGCAGCCCTGTCTAAGCGGCATGCTCCTTCTGACAAATAGAGGTAAGCCATGGTGGCAAGCTTATTTCCACTTTTTTTCCTAAGATCAAGGAAAAATCTGTGTGATACTTTGTTTATTTTGGGTTATGTATGTTAAGGGTATAACTACACCTTCTCATTTAATAGAATCTTAAAATCTGTCCAAGAACTCAGTAATATGTTTAAATTAAAACCATTTAAAATATTTTAACGTTGCCCAGAGTACCATCAATACTCTGAAAATTTATTCAAGAACACAGTATTATGGTTAAATTAAAACCATTTAAAATATTTTAACATTGCCCACAGTACCATCTTTAAATAAATTAAGTAATGGATATAGTCAAAAATTTAATCGGATTGTTAAAAGTGTGACTTAATCAAGCCAGTCAGTTATATAAAAATCATGTCTAAGTACCAAAAATGGTGTTCATGGTTTATTTTATTTGAAATATTTCATCAGTTTATAACAGTGGTATTTTTACACGTCGAATTTATACTTTTACCCTCAAACGCATAAAACTATGTACAGTTTATTGGGCAGGACATTTAGAGGTTTAAATCATTTAAGATTATGATTTTTACATTTACATGAGTTCCAGACACATTCTTATGGATGTGTACAGTTTCACTTTAAATAAGGAAAGTGGTTTTTAGCTTTCTTACATCAAAAAAGCCTTTATTTTGTAAATTTTTAAATCTATTCTACAAATATATGAAAAAGTATAATTTTATGCAAATACATATTATGTACAGACAAATGCGAATGCATGAAGAGTTAACAAAAATTATCACATCTAATTATCACATTTATCCTCATATTTGCTACGCTCACAGCATTAGAATGTAATACATAGAATTTGTGTACAAATGTGTACCAAGTTTTTTGAGCCAGCGAGGGGTATTAGTAACAGTTGTGTGTTTTTTGAGTACTTACAAGCTGTTTAGACCAAACACTTTCTATAAATGTTCATATATGTACATTGATATGTACATACATTCATACAAACATACTTATCGCTACGCCTGTTTCCATAGGGGTGGGCAGAGAGGATTGATTTCTACTTGCTATGATTCTGACAAACCTTTTCTTTTCGCTTCTTTAGATGCAAGTTTTTAATAACTCTTTTCATTATTACAATGATTCAATTAGTCAAACATCTTGAATTCTTATGCCCAGCTAAACCAAAAAACTTTCGCAATTTACTTACTTTTGACACTTCATATGTAACATTAGTAGAAGCTTGTCCAGCTTCTTGCTATGCATGGGTGAATTTTGGAAACTGGAACAAAAATCCTGGAATGTTGATTTACTGTATCTAGTGTTAATTATGTTACCAGCATAATGATGGTCATCACAACTTTGGTTCTCTGTTATGGATTATTTTTTGGTTTTTTGCAACACCCTGAAAGAAACCTTTCTTAATTATTATCTTCACCTTTCAGAGACCTGCTTCATTGTCAGATAATATAGAAACAGAGATATGCTCTAGCAATACCGGCTTAAAATATCAGTACTACTACTGTCATTTGTAGAAATTATAATTGAGTCCTCAGTGGTGAGCATTGAGCAAACTCAATACAATAATAAAATTAACAATGATCCATTTTTTGTTTTTTGTTCCATATAAATGGACATTCCTCCTAAGAATGTTAATTCAGGTGCTTCAAATTTTTATAAATTTGATTTTATGTTGAATGGTGGCTCTAAAATAGGGGATGATGATTGTATTATGAAGACCTACCACCATTGCCATATTAATGTCATTGTTTATTTATTTATAAATAAATATAATATTACATGAGATATGATTAAAGTATTGAATGTGAATGACAGTTAAAAGAATAGTATCCTAATGTTAATTTAAACCAAAAAACATGTTACTAGCTTTAAGTAGCTACTGCTACACAGAACAAATATTGACTTACTAGTCATGTTACTAGCTTTAAGTAGTTACTGCTACACAGAACAAGTATTAACTTACTAGTCATGTTACTAGCTTTAAGTAGCTACTGCTACACAGAACAAGTATTAACTTACTAGTCATGTTACTAGCTTTAAGTAGGTACTGCTACACAGAACAAGTATTAACTTACTAGTCATGTTACTAGCTTTAAGTAGCTACTGCTACACAGAACAAGTATTAACTTACTAGTCATGTTACAAGCTTTAAGTAGCTACTGCTACACAGAACAAGTATTCACTTTAAAAAAGTAAAGTACTAGAACTAAATAAATACAGACTTCAATATACATAAAGTTACACTGATATTGTTAAGACATTGAGTTTTAGAGTTTTTGTAAACCGAATTAAATTAATCAAAGCTTTTGAACGTGAAAAAACTTCTGTTCTGTAAAACTTCTGTGAGATTTTGAGAAAACATTCGTAAAAAACCCATTGTTAATTCTTTCAAAAAACGACACAAATCTGTGACCTCATCAACAATAGGACGCTGGACCAAAAATATTTTGCTATTTTGGGGTAAAAAGGGAGTAGAATCTTTTAAATAAGATGATATTTTTTGAGTGCGTCTCCTGGCGGCTTCCATCATTGGCTTCGATGATGGGTCTGATCGAAGGCGTGCCGCGGCAGGGTGCTGTCTGGCTCGTGTAGCATGACGTAGCTACGTACAATGTTTTGCTATGCGGACTGGTCTGTCCTTTTGGGGACTGTTTTTGCCTGCGCCTCTTGCGAATAGGATACTATATTAATAAATATAATGATATGAGACTTGAAATAAGAGATACCTTGTATCCTATGTAGAATAATTTAATTTTAAATTTGAAAGTTAAGGTGTTTGCAGGACAAACACAAGCTATCTAGCAACCACCAAGTCTAGAGCTAAAGGTGTGTCATTAGACAGACAGTTGACTAAACCAGTAGGTCTTGAACTATGTAGAGGTTCACATACAACTCTATTCATGGGATATCTTTTTGTTTTAGTTAAGAAGCGGTATTAATACGCCGTTTTGATACTAAATAGGTATTACATTTTAACTTTATTAAATTTTCATTTAAGTTTTAATTAATTTTCATATTCCTTTACTAAGGATATATAAAACAACTTAATTAAGTTTTCAAACAAATCTGTTTGTCCTTTCCTATATTAGAAGGGGTTATCTTCGATAGAAGCCTCACAACTTTTATTTTAAGATATTATTATTGGCTCTGAACATCTGCATGTTTAACAATATACATCGAATACAAAGCCGATGTACAATAGGATGATCAAACGAGCTCACCTGAGTGAAGTTCGATCATTATTGTACGAAGGCTTTGTATGAAGATGTATATTGTCCCGCCCGCCCTTTACAATTTGTAAGTAACCCAAGTTGTGAGTCAAGCTCGTTATGGCTCTAAAGAATGACGTTTGACAGCTAGACCATAGACAATCAATATTGTAGTTTTTTTTTTTAGTATAGGGAAGGATTTAAAGCGCGTAAGGTGCCAAGCAACTCGGAGAAGCTGCATGTTTAACAATATACATCTTCATACAAAGCCTTCGTACAATAATGATCGAACTTCACTCAGGTGAGCTCGTTTGATCATCCTATTATATTGACTTTTTTTTAAGCAAAGACCTCATTTAAAATGCATAGATTTAGTTCCGGCAGCTAATATTTTATATTTTAGAAATTATTTTAGAATTTCTTATAAGTAGTATTTAAAGCAATAATCTCAAAAATATATTCTCATCTAAATGTGATTCATATTTTTAAAATGTGAATTTTCGATGAATTTGTGTAAATATTACTTATCTGTTCAATGTTTGGATCCTGATTTTAACTAAAATTCAACTAAACAAACTTTTTGAGCTTGGAAACACAATAAATTTTGTTTTAAAATCAAAGTTAAAACACAAGCTCAACTTACCTGTTTTTACTTCCGATTTTGACTTAGTTTTTTTTATATTTTCGGGGTTCAGATACTTGGTTGTTGCCAGGGAATGAGTACGAAATACTTCTAAAATTTAAATAAAAAAAACGTACTACGAATCAACAGCCATACATTTATACCACAAAGGTTTAGACAAAATCTGGTTTCACGTCCCTTGCCTCCCCGCCATCCCTTGTCACCCCAATTTACGGTACGCAAATTCTTTCAAACTTTAAAAAAAATAAATACTTTTGCCAGAATGAATAAAAAACGTGAAATAATATGAATTTCGCGCCATACCGACAGTTACCACCTTAAGAGCTAGTCTACCGCGATGCTAGCGCCATTCGCGAAAAAACATTATGTCTTCTAAACTAAGGCAAATATCAAAAATGTGGCACAGTATGACACTAGATAATGTAGCCTTGTATTTTTAGGGCACTGTAGGCAGCTTTTAAATTAAATACCAAAGAAAGCTACAGACTGTTGCTAAAAGTGGCCACTTTTAGCAACAATCTGTGTATAATTTTGCTTTTTTAAGTTAGGACTACTTTAATGTGCTCAAAAAATACTAAGCAAGATTATCTTGTGTCATACTGTGCCACATTTTTGATATTTGCCTTAATTTAGAAGATATAATTTTTTTTCGAGAATAGCGCTAGCATCGCGGTAAACTGGCTCTTAATTTATGTATTGATTGAAGGCTCTAAGGCTAAGTAGGTAAGGTAGGCTACCTACCTAAGTAATTAACATTCTTTTACTTTGAAATAAAATAAAAATATATGTAAATTTAATAAATATGGCATTGACATTTAGTCTACATCGCTTTTTAAACGGTATTTCCACCAGATCTTTGTTATGCTTCAAAACGTTGAGGACATTCACTTTTTCACCTGTGTACATTTTTTTTTACTTTTACCCACCTGCTTACAATGCAAAAATTATAAGCATAAGCAAGATTATCAAGGATTTTTTTCGAGATTAGTTTAACCATGTTTGTTGAAGGAACCTCGTATTTATAGTAAAAGCAAAATATATGTATGTCGAGAACCTGCTTTTTTGGCGTCGGTTAAAAATAATACTGTATAATTATTCTGTATGGACTATTAGGCATCTAAATAAGATAAATTAACAGACAAAAGCAAGACGCTAAGACTTCCTGTTAAAAAAAGGACCACCTCATTGAACTATATCAATAGCGTACTTACTGTGCGTATTATTACAACGTAGTAATTACAACTCATGGACCCGCTTTCAATAAACTGACACCCTAATAAATGAGAACTTCCTTTTCGATAGAAGTCGAAGATTAAACACCAAAATCTTGTAACCGTATGTGAGAAATACTTTTCTGAGAACCGCATCGAAATCGGATAGCCATGATATATTATAATTACGGTCAAACATTCATACAGGTCAAACTGAGAACCTCCCTTTTTAAAAAATAACAAGATGTGGCCGTATGTGCTAGATCCCTTTGCCTATCCATGTAAGTGAAATAAAATAAAAGACAAATTCTCTATGTTTCGTTCGAGTGTGACAGAGCCCTAATATAAAATGTTAATCTGTATTGGCGTCGTTTTATTGGCTGCGTAATATTGCCTGCGGACCACCCGATAATCCGTGTCCATGTACACCAATTATTGGCTGCGTAATCCACGGCCGGACATTATTGGCCGGGCAATACGTGGCTGCGTAATACTTGGACGCGTTTTATTTTGTCCCCCTCGATAAATACCGTCCATGTATTTCGCAACCAAGATTCCGTGTACATGTACACCAATTATTGGCTGCGTAATCCACGGCCGGGCATTATCGGGGTGCGTAATACGTGGCTGCGTAATATAGGCACCCCGTTCAACATGCGGCCATGTTAATAATAATGTTGCCAGCCAGCAGCAAAGAAAAAATACATTTCGTGCGGCGCAAAATTATAGAAATTAAAAAGTGGCAACACTGGTTAGAAATTTTACGGATTTTCGCAGAGGTTGGACCGCCTGACGATTTTCGAAATTTCCAGTCCTATTTTAATGTTCCATACACAGTTCATCATACAATTCATACATAACAACCGGTATCCGTCCACTGCTAGACGTAGGTCTCCCCCACAGATTGCCTCATGTGCAAACACTGTGAAAGGAATTTGCCGGTTCCCATTGTAAACCTTTTGTTATTCATAAAAAGTTAAAGAGCATTTTAGTTATTTGACATAATATGTCAATTTAGACTGGATGTCACGTATTTACCATGCAACAAACCAGAGAAGTAGACCTTCAGTAAAGCTACTTAAAATGTACTGTATCTTTATGAATAAGACGGTATGGCTACACTGTTACTGTTACGTTGATAAATTGGCTTCGATACTGTAGCCGCTACAGGATCAAAGCCTATACAGCCAATTTATCAATAACTAGTCGATCCGGCAAACTTCGTACCGCCTTACCTATTACTATGTTGTGCATGAATCAATATATATAAAACTCTTCCGTTACTTACTGACTGACTGACAGACAACGCAGAGCCGAAACTACTGGGCGTAGCGGGCTGAAATTTTGCATGTAGGTTCCTTAGGGAATGTAGGTGAGCACTAAGAAGGGATTTCCCGAAATTCCCACGGGAACGGAAAAAACTGGATTTTTGTGTTTATGAGAAATACGCGCGGAAAAAACCGCGGGGCAGCCTCTAGTTATACGTATAAACCTTCCTCTTAAATCGCTCTATCCTTTAAAAAAAACACATCAAAATTCGTTACGTATAGTAGTTTTAAAGATATACATAGGGACAGAAGCGAAAAGGGACTTAGTTTTGTACATACTATGTACTACTGATATTGTATTGGTAGTTTCGGCGGAGCCTATTCGATGCAAACCATGGAACTATGACTAAGATGCAAACAAACAACCAAATCTTCCCTCTTTATAATATTTACCTAGATTAATTTAGCGACCTGTCGTATTTGTTTAGTTAGAGGTAGGAACGTCCTTGGCTTAGCCATGATAATTAGCCTTAGAGAATTTCTCTGAGCAATTAGCTAATGTCTGAATATAATATTTGATTGTTGTCACTACTTGTGTCTCGTCTCTGCAACTTTAATGAGGATGGGGTCGCGTAAATGAACGTATAGGTAAGTAAATGAGCGAAACAATATCTATAGTAAAAGCAAAACATTTTATTCTTAACACTCACTTGTTACATCAGTAAACGGCTCATACTTATTACAATTTATTCAGATTGACAGATATAAAGAAACACAACAGACATGAAATGGAAATAATCCTCATCATTATTGATCTGGACCTCGGTCAAGTTCGAGTACACAGACTCGCCGATCTCCTCCAAACTCGTTTCGGCATCTTCATCACTCTGTGTTGTTTCAGCCCAGGAGACTCTTTTCAGGCTTCTTAGAGCTTCCTTCTTCTTATCAGAAGTGGGCGTGGAGTGGGATACGGGCAAAGGAGGTTCCTTAGTCGGTGTTTGAGCGCATTTGTCTAGGTAATGCTTGCGTAGAATGTATTCGCGCATGGAGTCGTGGGAGGCGCGCTTTGGTGGCGGCGGAGGAGGCAGGGAGTCATCCAAAGGTAGTTCTTCTGGAAGGTTCCTTCTACGGCGGGCCTCCTCAACTTTTCTAGCCTCTTCCTCGTCCGGTGGGAGCGGCCAGGCGCCCAGCTTGTGGCGTGCAAGTTCGGGACGCGCGTGGGCGGCGCAAAGGATGCGCTTGCGCACAAAGTCGTGGAAGGGAGGCAGCTCCGAGCCCAGCTCGCGCCGGACCAGCGCCTTGTGCCGGCTTGGCACGCTCGGGTCGCGGATGGCTAGCAGTGCCTGCGATATACAAATAGATATGTTAGCTTCACACTATAAGTATATTATCAGTTTGTATGTTGTGTTTAAGATAATGTGAACGTCTGTATATAAATCCTAAAGCTACGACACTTAAAAAATTTAGATATCCGGCTCGAAGGACCATGAGTTGTATGTTTTGGGGCTCTGATCTACTAAGAAAGCGACCTATGGATTTATAGACTACATTATCTTATAGGTTGCACAATTCACTAAACGTAAGAAAAATGAGTGAAAGTGTGGGCTCGTCTGATCCCAAGCTTTCTCATAAAAAAAAACTTTGCGTCTTTTTAGCGCGTGACATCGCTCGCCAAAGAATGATCTTTCCTGGCATGGTGGTTCAGACGCGGCAGTGTGTGTGTGTCTGTTACCTGTGCAGCAGTCAGCGCGAGCGCGGCTTGCAGCGCAGGCGCCAGCAACCTGCGATGCAGCGGCGGCGGCGTGGACGCGGCGGAACACAGCGACGAGAGCGACTCCGAGCGTCCGCCGCGCAGCGAGTCGCCGGGCGAACTGCACGAGCAGCGGCGCCGCGCGCGCGGGGAGCGGCTCCCCCCGCCTGCCCCGCCGCCCCCGCCTTCTTCCGAGTGGTACGACTGCGGGCAGGCACACGTCTAGTTAGCGACTGTGACATCACTCACACACAGTACACTTACTTTGTGAACGCTTGCAGACGCCACTCAATTTAGCAAGGCAAGAAAGAAACAAACTGGCCCTAAGTAACTACCAAAAAATATAGGTATCCTACGCACATAATAAAACTTTCATAATCTAGCTGACCTGGCAAACACCGTTTCGCCTTAGATTATAAGTTGACACGATTATTGTTATATGTTTGTACAGTCACGGACTAGGAGGCCGTAACAGATTTGTCTATGGTTTCGTCAGCCCTAGACTGTATTACCAAAGAACAATAGCTATTTTGCAATACAGAAAAACCGGAAGTGTTACGCCAATCGTGTCCGCCACTGTACTACCTGCACACTAAAAACTTGGCTGTATGGACTTTGTTACTTTGCCCGCCCAGGATGGAAGAATTAAAAACAAAAACGTCAAATCAATCATTGACACTGACAGGAAAATGGATAGAACAATATTATAGTGGAGCATTTTGTATGGAAAATTTAATTGTTGTTTTTAATAACTTCCACTCCATTCTTCCATATATTTTCACCTTTTAAACCTTCGCTGGACATTCCTTTTTAACATTTCAAAACCAACATCAGCTAAATCAGCTCGGCCAGCAGCTCATATTAAACTCAATACTCAAATGGGATATATGTAAAACTACATACATTGATATAGCAAAGCAAACCACTCACATGATTCAAACTCTTAGTCAGCATACAAACAGCAGCAAGTAGAGTTCCAAAGGTGAGTTGTGGGAACTGCTCAAAGGTCGGCTTTGGGGCTCCGAAGTGTATTTCAACAAGGGGCTGCCAGCGCTCCAAGTCCAGTCCTGGGCCGGATAGGAGCGCCAGAAGGGGCGGAGAAAATGAGAGTAGGCAGAGGGTCGCCATGTGCAGGATCTCTAGGGTTCTGATGACAAAAAAAACAAGTTGCGCATATGCGGGCCGAGCTGAGGATATATCAAAGACGCGCCCGTGTGCAAAATTTCAAAACAATAATGAGCTGACCCGTACATTGACCCCGTGCCTGAGCTGATGTAACTGTTTTTTCTGATTCGGCAAGGTTTCTAAGGTATAATAATTTGAATCTCCGTTTTTAAACCTCGACGAAAAACAGACTGTTATAAGTTTAAAGAGTGAATTTGTCTGTCTGTGGATTCGTAGCGCCCGAACGGATGAACCGATTTTCGTTCAGTATTTTTTTAGTTTCATTGATAATTACCGTTTTGTCAAGCAGAAACACCGAGTACATAAATATATAGTTAGATAGTGGGTACCTGTGCAGCGTGTGGTGCGCGGCGGGCGCGGCGCGGCGCGCGCGCAGGGCCGCCCACACGCAGCCGTGCACGCACGCGCTGATACTGCGCTGCAGGGGTGCAACATTACACAAAATTAAAAAAAAGTAATTTTACCTAAACTGACATTGAAAAAAAATTGTGGCAACTATTTCTTAACGTTTTCTTTTAGTACTAATATGCTTATTTTACATGGCTTACTCAGATATATTTACTAATACCTATATATTGCTACGAAGATAAATGATTTAAGTGAAGTGGATTTAAAAACAAGCTGGCTGATTAGTTAGGTACCTAGGTATTTGATTTTTTTATGTTTGATAATACCTAGAATCATTGAATGGAATGAAAAGCTGAGCAACTTTGGTGTAAAGTTATTCTGCTTCGGGGGCTGTTACAATCCTCGCTTGTTTAAGTTTCCTGCCATCATTCCCCCGCTACACATTACGTAATAAACCTCACACTCATGTTATATAATCTATTAATAAAAAATATTATAAGTTCAAATCTCACCATAATACAGAAGAGCGAATTCATATTCTCGATGCGCCACCTCGTCTCATACTTGACAAGTTGCACGACCAAATTAAGGGTCGACGCACACAGGTTCAGAGAGTCCATAGTCGCAATGTGACGCGGCATTAATATAGCTTCAACTACATGCTCCAAATGTACTCCCACAAAGGTAATCGCGTTCGAGGCGAAGAACTGTCCGTGCTGCATTACCATCATCGATATAAAATCTAAGCTAAAGCTGTATATACGCCACCACTCTTCCGGCCTCCAGCTCTCAGGCCCGTTCCCTTCAAACTTGGGAGGCAGAAGCTGCATCCATAGGAACTCATCTACGTCACTTAGAAGCAAATGCTTCGAAAACGCACTACGAGAATACGCTGTGAGGCAACGCAGGGCGGCCAGCGACGTCTGGTAAAACCGACGCTTCTGCAAACACGTCTGCAGACAGCAAAGCAGCTTGTTCGTAAAGTACGTCGACTGGAACCACTGGGACAGGTTCGAGAACATATCGTCGTACAACTCCAAACACTGCTCCAGCATCGCCAGGGATATTACTACCGACGGTACTTCGTTACTGTCCGTCAACTCTGACGTTCCGTTTATGTTGTCAAAAAGCATTTGTAGCTCCAAACTTATGATGTTTGTTACTGATCGTATTATGCTCTGAGCTAGAGAGGTGTTCGCTTTGATCTCGTAATCTAGAGTGCTTATTGCGACCGTGCCTATTGACAGAATAGCTCGTTTAGCTCTTGTATGGAGGCAGTCGTAAACGATAGCTGTGTTTGTGAGCAGCTGATCGATTTGCTTGGCGTTTGCCTTTCTATTATCAAAACAGTCGTCTTTCCAATTAGCCAGCATTATCACATACAGCTCAGCTAGTACCACGACTAGTCTACCATCTTTAAAATCGTCTAGTTCGTTCAGCAAAGCCGACAAACAGGGCGCGACCATTTTAGCCTTATGCGCTATGTTTAAACTTATCGGCATGCACTTGCAGAATATAGTAGTGAAATCTTTCCAGGAAGTTAAAAGACCGAGCCAATGCGGTACTTTCTCTCCCATTTCCTCGTCATCGTATCTCCCGTCAAAGGAAAATATGTAGTTGATCCAAGTATCTAAATACTCCTTGTTGGTATCAAAGAACTTTTCCAACATCTCTTTTAAATTTGGCTCGATTTTATCTCGAGAGAAAAACAGCTCTATTCCTAAGACGTTAAAGATCTGCGAGTAAGTTCGTAGCCTCGGTTGGATCTTGCCGAAGAGGGGGCTGGTCATGTGGTCCCAGAATTTGGGATTCTCGCGAAGTTC
Source organism: Euspilapteryx auroguttella (assembly GCA_951802225.1). Lineage (NCBI taxonomy): Eukaryota > Metazoa > Arthropoda > Insecta > Lepidoptera > Gracillariidae > Euspilapteryx > Euspilapteryx auroguttella. The sequence continues at coordinate 3,413,072 of OX637646.1, forward strand.
CTTGACTAGAACTTGCATGTTGTTCTTCCAGAGGGCGTGGAACAGCGCCATCATACATGCTAGTAATGGACTGTGAAGAAGATTCGGGTCCTGGAACAATAATAACATATTATTGCGCTGTTGTGAAAAAAAAAATAGAACCCAATTTTCTTCCTATTCTAAAAGAGAAGATTAAAACCTAAGAGATCCAGATAAGATTGAGGTATCCTATTAAATTTAATCGTATAACAATCTGTCACATTAAAGGACGAAATACAAATCAGAATAAAAAAAAAATTTACAGTTAAAATTAACTAAATTTGTTTAACACACACAACACAAAGCGTAACTATTAATCATCGACTTACCGACTTAACACAGCCAAGATAATCAGCCATATAGCCAAGTATACTTTCAGAGCCATCATCCTCTTTATCCTTATCCTTGTCCTCCTTAGCTTCAGCACCCTGGCGCACCCTAGCATGGTTCATCTTAAAGAAGGCTTCAGTAAGGCCGGGCTGGCGGCCCACGCAGGTCGCTACGAATTCCAAAATGGCGACTTTTAGCTGTTCCCGCTCGTGGTCGTCTCGCAAGCGGTCGAGGAACATCACGCGCACTTGGTAGGACGTCATGTCCAGGCACGCGAATAGGGACATTTGAAAACCCTGGGGGTGGGAAAATTTTAAGTTTGTTAGTTAGATTTTTTTCAGAAGATTTTTAGCAAAGGTCTAAAAATAAACTCGGCCAAACGTGGGTCCAGCTCAATGCCACTGATACCTCTCGTGGGCTTAGTCATTGAGCTGGTGCCTTTTGCCTACCTCTTCGGGAAAAACAGGAGTGAGATTATGTGATGTTAGGTTGCCCTCTTTCGATGGAATATTTGAGTTAGTTTATTATGTTTGACTCCCACTTAGTTGATAATTAACAATAGAATTGAGGGTCATGTTATATGAATTAACTTCCTACCTTATTAGACCAACTGCCCATGGTACTCAGACAAAAACTTATGTTTTAGTATGTAAAAATCTAGGTATAACCTGTGCACATATAGAAACGATCATAAAATGGCGGCCGTTGTATGGACTGTCTCGTTCGGCCGCTATCATGACATTTTTTGTTTATCTGCGCGGCTTTTAATACAACAACTTGAATTACATTATAAAATCAGCATAATTTCGATAGATTTTCAAAAAAAAATATGTTTCCTGTCTAGTAAACAAAATATCTAAGTATATTGCTAAAATATCTAGGTAAAACACAAAAAAAAACCTTACCTCAGCAAACTTCCTCAACAGCTTACAGCTGAGCACGGCAAAGTTATTATTATAAGCGTTATTAATGTAACTGGCAACTTTGGGCACAACTTTCAACGAGTCACTCTGCTTATTCTGGGCAAAGACCAAGTGCTCGAAGGGGGTGAGTTCCTTGTCCTTGTCACCGAGGTTGTTCCTGTGTCTCAGAAGTAGCATCACAACGGCGATGGCTCTTTGGACGGTACTTATATACTTGGTGCCGTTTCCGGAAGACCAGTTTGTCTCGTCGTGCATCATTCGCTCAAGTGACTCGTTTCCTATAATTGTTAGATGAGAAAAGCCATTATTTAAATACTTTTTGGATTGTTTTTGGGATATTTAGCTTAAAATTGGAAGTAGAATTTTGCAAGTAACTATTAATGTCTTTATCAATAACTAGCTGACTCGGTGAACTTCGTACCAGTTTTGTGGTATTTGAGTTATTTTCTGAATTTCTGAGAATATTCTATGAACTAGAAATAATTTTTCAAATAGATCCAGTAGTTTCGATTCAAACAAACAATCAAATGTTTTTGTGATTTGTACTATAATAATATCCTACAGGCACTCTATCAACCAAAATAACAATATATGGTCCTTCGAGCCGGATAATTCACAGTGGCCAAATCTATATAAACAAACACTCAACTTACCAATAGAAACGATCTGCAACAGTTGCAAAGCGTTTTCAGTATTCAGCAGGCTATAGACACAGGTCTGGTACAGCGTTGTCTCTTCATTGGCACTCAAAGCCTGGTTTATCAGAGCTACGGTTCGTTGTATAAGGTCGCGTCTTTCGCCGGGTCGCTCGTATCGCCAGCCAGCCAGGCTCGGGAATACTTCGCGTAGTATGAGAACTAGGCCAGGAAGGGTGATGTCTGAGGTGATGCGCTCGTTGTCGGTTGACTGGTGGGGTCGTAGGAATACACAGTGTTAGTGTTTAGAGTAGACAAGAAGCATAATACTGTTTGTTTTTATAAATTAACTTTGCATTGAACCTAATACATAAAATAAAATAAAGAAATAAAACAGCCAGGTTTTCAGACGGATTTTATATTTGTTTCTGATTGATTATATTTGTTTAAATTAACATACATTTCGTATAAAAAATAACTAAATTTTTTCATTGACTGCCAGAGAGCGTACGGCTAAAAGTGCTTAGGTAGGTGGCAGGGAGCATTCTAGCAGAATATATAACAAGAGAGCGCGCCACATAACTCTGTGCGTGGTCAAAACATGAACTCATTAGCAATCAGCTGTTGTTTTAAAGGCGGGTAAAGCAGAAATATCTGGCGCGCACTCTAGTCTCAGCTGCTACATATAATACATACCTCAGCAAAAGCACTCAGCATCTCAATATAAGCCCTGAGGAAGGGGTAGGTGCCGGCCGCCTGCTCGGCCGTGACGTAGGCGCCGGCGCCCGCGGGCTGCGGCGCCGGGCTGGCGCCGGCCGACGCGCGGGGGATCAGACCCGTGTTTATTAGTCTGAAAAAAAACGATTTATTCAATATAGGATACAAGATATCACTTATTGAAAGTTAATTAGACTAATCTAATCTAATATACCTTATCTGGTAAAGTATCCTATACTGCTAGAGGCGACGTAGTTTAGTTCCCACCAATTGGCTCAGGCAAACAAATGTTTGCCTTGCCTTAAGACAATGGTCGCCTGGAGACGCCCCCAAACGAGCCCTACCCTGTCAAATGATTCTACTCGCTTTCGCAATGATTTTACAGCTTAGAGAAGAAAGAGGTAACAAACTCTACTTTACAATTTATCTCTCTCTTTTTTGTGCTCTGGGGAGGGTGAACTGAATAAATTATGTAAGCCTTGTAGCCTCGGCCGAAATAATTAGTTCTATGGTATTGGTTTGAAATACAGCATTGCACGCTCAAACTAAGATAAGAGATGTTTGTGTCGCAACCACTCAGCTTTAGTGGCATTGGGCCACAGGAGCCACATAGTGACGCACGTGACGGACGCAGAAAACGCGGCAGACCAAGAGGGAGATGGAAGGATGATCTCGATACCTACTTGGGAACTGAGTGGCCGGAGACTGCAATGAGCAGAGAGCAATAGGACCAAGTGGGGGAGGCCTTTGCCCAGCAGTGATAAAATAAAAAAAGGTACTGGTACTGGTACCGCTTTAATAACGGGGGTAAAGGATAATGTGAAAAAAAAAAAAATTAAATAAATTTTACATAAATAGCCGCATGACGCGACACGATAGGATCTCTTTCTAACAGAAATAACCCTTAAAAATACGAGTACGATAACCATGCAATGCAACCCTTACCTAGAATGTATCTCCTGGGGGAACAATGGTATAAGCGCAGTGCACACGTGAAGGCACTCTACCACGAGCGGGAGTGGAGTGACATCCGCTCCCATAAACCTTAGTAGCACATCGAACACGCCCTCACTTGGCACTATCAGGTTTTTAGGCACTTCTTTCGTATTAGATTTAATTAAAGCTTTCAACACTTTGGCACCTTCGTATATTCTTCTTAGCGTCTCTGGGAGGTTATGTTCATGCTGACCCTGTGAAAATTAAACAAAGATTAACGAAACCATTTTTTTTTTAGTAGCCAGTACTTCAATTTATGCATAGTATAAAACAAAGTCGCTTCCCGCGTCTGTCTCTATATATGCTGAAATCTTTAAAACTATGCAAAGGATTTTGACGAGTTTTTTTTAATAGATAAGAGTGATTCAAGAGGAAGGTTTATAAGTATAATACATGCACAACATAGTAAAAGGTTAGGTGGTACTAAGATCGCCGGGTCGACTAGTTACTATATAAATTAGGAATATGTGGGTACTCTATATTATAGTTAAGGAATACACAAGCCAATGAAAAAATCGTAGGCGATAAAAACGCATTTAATTTATACAAACAATAATTCTCTCCTAAAAAGTCAATACAATACAGCCTTCACCCAGGAAACTACGACATTACTGTAAGTGTTTATACATCACAATACAAAACAGAAAATGTACATATTTTTTTACATAACAATGGTTAAATACCAAGTTATAATATCAGCTTACCTTTCTGTCCAAAGCCCTCTCAATTTCCGAGTTGAAAACGGTCCAATAGGAAATAGGAGTTCTATAATGTATAAACGTGGCCTCTTTACGTTCCATTATCGTAGCTTTGGAGCCTGTCTCTATATGATACGAGTCGTCGCCCAGAGGGTAACAATCACGGCCGATGACCGCGTCCTCGTTTATCAGGGATATTATAGGAACTGTGTGCGGATTGTAGATCTCTGTGTACACTGGGAGGTTTTTTAACTCTGCTGTTAGCTGGAATAAAAGAGGTAAGTACTTATTTGAATCATCATCGTTATCACAAGCATTTAACGTCCATCAAGCGGCGGTAGCATGACGGACAATTTGTCGAATTTCTCGTATCTATCTGTCACTTTTGTCGATCGTCTCCATACATTTTCCTGCATTTATTTATTTATTTATTCATTTAAAGCAGGCAGCACAGGCCCATAGATATTAGTAGATTATACTAAACTTAATATAAGGATTAGTGGCAAAAACAATAATTTATAATAATAATTATACAAGATAAAATGAAATGAAATGTCAAAAGCGATTAAAAGTGACAGAAAGATTCGACAAATGGTCCGTCATGCTGCGGGGTCTGGACATTGATTGTACTTCTACACAGATCCCCATAAGGAAAAACATTTGGGGGGTTACATAATGGCTGCGCTTGGCACGCGGGTTAGGTGGTAGGTGGTTATTTAACAAAGGAAAGTTTCGGATGTTTCTTTAGTCGCCTCTTCGATACCCGTTGGAGGGTATTATGAGGGAAAGGTAGTTTTATCTGCCGCCACCACACGGCAGTCTTTTATTAAAAAAAAAACTATGGAGAGAGAGAATAAGTGGAACTAATCACTAAAGGCTTTGTCAAACAGAAGGAGCTATAGAGTCTTGACGTGTCGCTATAGCGTTGCGCTCTTTGATCGATTGCGTTGAGTAACATCAAAAAGCGACACGCTTTAGCGTCGCGTTAAAGCGCTAGCGTCTTCTGTTTGACAGGCTTTAATCAATACACAGTATAAAACAAAGTCCCTTCCGCTGTCTGTCTGTTGCTATATTATATGCTTAAATCTTTAAAAGTATGCAACGGATTTTGATGTTTTTTTTATATAGAGTAAATAAATAAAAAATTAATATAACATCACACTCAGAGCACCTAACTAGGAAGAACCTGTATCTAGGGTGCCCCAAACACACACAGAGACGAACATCAGAGTGATTGAAGAAGAAGGTTTATATGTATAATACATGCATAGCAAACGGTTAGGCGGGAAAAAGTTCGCTGGGCCGACTAGTAGACTATAATGTACCACAGATTTATACTCACATGGCAAACGCTACTCTGCCCTGCCTCGGCCAGACCAGCAGCCAAAGCCGACAGCGCTCCAAAATTAAACGGAAACAATTCCAAAGCAGTATTCCAGAAAGAGACAACACCACAGCCCTCCTCTTTCCCCTGAAGCGACCAGAACTGTTGAGCTATACTCGGGGCACGGAGCAGCAGTGCGCAGAGCTCAATGGCCCCTGGTTGTTGGCTGAGCGAGCCGTCCAGGTCGAATCTGTCACACAAGTCGTTTAATAACTCGAAGATCCGCTGTTTTGTTGCGAGGGCGCATGGGGAATCGTCCTGTGGAAAAATTATTTGAATGAGTAGGTATATTTAACAAGCATTAAATAGGTAGGTACCCACCCACCCATCAAGGTGCGCGCAAATCAAGTTCTATCTACTTTGAATGAATTCTATATAGTACTATCGTGGTTCGTTAGTCTCGCTCAAACTCGAGAACGGCCGGGCCGATTTAGCTGATTTTGATTTTGGAATGTTCGTTTATGGAGGGTTTATAAAGGTGACAAAGTATGAAAAATTGGAGAGGAAATTAGTAACAACAACAGTTAAAATTTTCCATATCAAAATTGTAAGGCGCGATACGAAGTTCGCAAGGACAGCTAGACAGTAGAACACAATTCCAAAGATACATAAATAATGTAGGTACCTACTTACATTGAACAAGGTTGTAGATAGCATGTTCTGAAGAAAATGAAAAACTTCCATCTTTAGGGCAGTGGTGCCATAGTGCTGGTACTGGCTCTCGAACAGACGACAGTGTTGCTTGCTCTGGAAAACATTATCCAAATATTTGTGATGCAATATCATGGGCAAAAACTAAATATCTTAGTCAGTTTAGTATGTCAGTGCAGAGTTATTTATTTCCTGTTTTGCCGTCAAAAAACAACGAATGCGGCGGCGCGGTGACAGCAAAACTGGGCGAGATTTTATAGTAGCGATTTTGGCTTCTCGGTTTTGCAGTAGAGGTGTGATACTACCTTGATTCAAGATGTTTATTGCAACTAAGTGTTACAGGAAGATCTTAATTTAATTTAAGTACAAAGCACTTACGACTTAGTAACCCGCAAAGAGTACAGCAATTTTGAAATTGGAGCTAAAATATTAAATAAAAAAACTATCTAATGCAGAGTTAAACAAAATAAACTTCCTATATTCAAACTTATCTCACTAAAAACTTGATTGGTATGTATAATAGTATATACCTGTAATGTCAACATCATCCAAGCAAACAGCATGGGTCCATGCTGGTTGTCAACTTGCAGCTTTGTCAGCTCGCCTTCCACTATCTGCTTTGTGCTGTCAATCCATGCTGGGATGTTGTCACTGTAATTATAAGTAGATGTGTAGGGATAGCACATAGCGTCACAAGTGTATAAAAAACTAGCTGGTGAATGCATACCGCCTGGTAATATAGGCATGTCACCCTGGGGTAGTGTAACTTCCCTACAGCAAAATATTTTTTCAAATCAGGTGATCTATGGTGGTTAGCAATGAATATGATTTTTGCTATTAAAGAAAGAGACAGCACTCTAAAATGTGCATAGTGCCATCTTTATTTTTCAATACCCATATCATATCCATTGTCAACCGCAATAGTAGTAGATCAGTAGATTCAAAGACTATTCAATGAAAACAACCAAATAAAATAGATTATTGAACCTTCTAAGTTACTTACATTTTATTCTTATCATTACAGCTGAGAAATAAAGAAACCTCCATATGACAAATTCTCATACATTGCTCTCGATGCCTCTCTTTAAGCAAGTCATGGTACATCTGCCGCTTGCCAAACTCATGCTTTCTGAACTGACTGAACAATGTCACAAACTCTTCTGCAGTCAATGGCAATTCTTGAATCACCAGGGTCAGGCATTGTAGTAACACCAACTGCTCACGCATGTTAGACTCTGCCCACTCTGTCTGGGCTGTTTCACTGGAGAAATCATTCTGTATCCTTTTTGAAGGCGGAGTCAATGACAAAACTTGTTTAAATTGGGTAATCAATGAAGATTTCAACTTCTGCAGCCCAATATCACTGACAATCTTTTTAAACTGCAAATTGTACTGGTGAGAACTTTTTGACTTGTTTTCAAGAATGTATTGTAGAAATTTCATCTGAAACAGCCTCTCCGCATAGTAGAATTTCCATACATTTGGTAAAAGGAAGCTTGGTCTGGTATCAACAAAGGCAATATTCTTGAGGGCATTATCTGGTGTGCCGTATGATATGTCACACAGATAGTGCTTGATTATTTCCCAAATTTGAAAGCAGTCAATGTCCTAGAAAAGGAAATATTGAGTTATGTATAAGCCGCGCAGATAAAGAACAGATTTGAAAATGGCGGCTGAATGCATGCTATCTCGCGTGTATAAGCACAGAACAAGGAAGATGCTCTCTCTCTCTAAATAGAAATCGCGAGTAGGCGGAGCCCGCGTGCCTATCACTAGCTCTGCAGTGCCTATTCGTAGTTTTTGACAGATTTGATAAGCTCAGTTGCTTTAAGCTTCTTGTAAACAAACCACCAGGAAAAATATGAAAAAAAAACCCACTAAAATGCCATATTGTGCTGTGTTGGAATGCAAAAATTAAAGTTGGGAACTTAAAAGTACTAATTATGCCGTATCATTACATCGGTAAGTAATATTTCACTGTATTTTTAAATAAATTTGAAATTATACATGAACAAGAAAACAAAACCATAAGTGAGAAAATGAAAACACCCTAATTACGGAGCAGTAAAATTGAATTTTCATTGAAGCCTGTGAGTCCTGTGACTGTGACTGTACCTTCTTAGCGTTCTTCTTTATCTATGGTATTAGACTCATGACTTTTTCTAGAACATTTTGACAACAGTATAATGGAAATCAGTTAGAGCTTGCTCAACATGATGAAAATCTATCGATAATTTTCTATGATAAAAATCTATCGATAATAATAATTTACAGTGAAAAAAAAAATAGGTATTCGCTTTGACTTGAAAACCTCTACCTTTTTTTCGGTTTAAAATGTGATTTACTTTAAAGTTAATTTCATGAATACGAATGAAATTATATGAATCTTTCAACTTAGACTCTTGCGTATGAATGAAATTATATTAGCATCATCATCATATTACAATAATGTTGTAATATGTAAAAAATAAAGTCGCTTTCCGCATCAGTCCTTAGGTATGTTTAAATCTTTAAAAATACAGCGGATTTTAATGCGGATTTTTTTAATAGATAGAGTGATTCAAGAGGAAGGTTTATAAGTATAAAACATGCACGTTCTAATAATAGGTTAGGCGGTACGAAGTTTGCCGGGTCGACTAGTATTGTATAAAGACAAGTCGTCACTCTTATAGTGTGCTATATTTTATTTTTCTTTTCATTTATTTACAGCCTGTGTTACTGGATCACCTTGGGCCAAGCTCAGAACCTAATACACTTAAGCATAAACTTGAAGATGGAGCCATCATGAAAGCTTCTTAAGCTAAGAGGAGTTTCAATAAACAATACCTAGAGAAGAAAAAATGCTAAATATTATGTATTAAAAAAACCAAGATTAGTTAAGAGTTTAAGGCAAGTAATAAATACGCAAGTACTTCGATATTAAATAAGATAAAATAATATAAATATAAAACCTATCTTGTTTTATTGGTCTATCTACCCATCCACCTAAATTGTTTACTTTGGTTAAAATAAAGCTTCATTTAAAGTACAGTACTTACTCAAAAATTAATAATGCGCATGCAGATTCGCTAATTGTCGATTTCACGGAAACCTGAATCAAAATTCATAATTCTACTAAATTACGCATGCAGAAAATGCACTTAACCTCCTTAAATACATATCGTCTTACATCGCTTGGGAATACGACCGTTGTCGAACAGTGACGAAGATTTCTATGCGCATTATAACTTTTGCAGTACTGTAGGTATATACAATTTTATAACTAAACACATTTTTATTTCTTTATCTCTATTTATGCGAAGCATAACTGTTGAATAAAAAACGACATTGGAAATAAATAAAAATTAAACTGTACACTAAAATAAACTTTGTTCTATGAGCGACTGGTTTTTTCATATGATAATACCAATACATCGCCAATCACCAAGAAGGCCGTTTGCGTAGAATACACATAGATTTTCGTAAAACAAAAGTAATTGTTACCTGTAGCCATATAAAATAAAGTTGTATATCGATAGGTTTTTCTCATCGACAAACTTTCTCCCGCAATATGTACATCCCTAGCTTAGTTTTTCATTTTTCGACGTAGCCACCTAGTGTTTAGTAGCGGTAGTACAAAAGCTGTAGTTCCATCTAGCGTCGAATAGTAAAACTAGGAACAATGCGTGAGGATTTTAAAGCAAAGAGGATGTATAGCTTTCTACCATGTCTTTGGAAAAAGTTAATTTCATTCTTTTATCATATGTATGTCATCATTATCTTAAGTATTTCATAATTGTTATTTGATTTTGATCTTTGTTTATTTGTAAAAAAGGTTCATAGTCTACTTCAAAGTTTTGTGATGTAGATCTTTTCGGCTTTGTCGTTAATCACCAATGGTAGCTTGGATTTCATAGGGAGCGTTTGGTTTATATGTGTGAGTTTGGACACACTGGTTTTAGTACTAAAAGCTCATGATGCTATTTCTATTGTATTCTCTTGTTCTGTGTGTATAAGTATGAGATAAGAGTTAAGAACAGAGACAGCCCATACAACAGCCGTCATTATGAGATTTGATCTTTATATGCGCAGCTTATAGCTTTGTAAGTAGTTGGACAAGTGAATATAGATGCTATGTAGTGTTTTGACTGCTCTGTGGCAGTGATGTGGACTGGGAAGTGGTGTTGCGGGTTTGATTCCCAGTGGGAGCGAACATAGTTATGATGAATAATGATGTTGGTTTTCCGGACTGAATGTTTTGTTCGTCTCTTGTTTTAAGGACCCTAGATACAGATTCTGTCTGGCTAAGGCTCTGAGTGTCATGTGATTATTAATTTTATGTACCTATGTGTACTTACTATATAAGTTTGCAGAGTCTGGACCACAGACAAGAGCTTTCCCTGGTCAGGCACTTGAGCTTGGAGCTTCGCAAAGCTACCAGTTTTACCCGGCTTGTAGCTATTCAGGCCTTCTGTAAGCTCTTCCAAAAATTTCTTTACACTAAAGAGCTTTGTCACCTCTTCCGTTGTGAGGCCTTCCGAAGTTAACCATCTCCACATTCGCTTCCAATAGCTAGGGGATGTCAGAAAAGAGAATAGTTACATTCGATAAACAAACATTGTCAAAGATTAAAATGTTTTCATTAATTTGTTACTTACCTAGAGTGGACCTCTGCAGGTTGCACCATTGTGTGTAGTTGATTAGGATAGAAATTTTAATGCTTAACTCAATCAATTCATAATACAAATTTTCTCTTTTCTTGCTAATTATGTTTGTTTGTCTCGAAAAATTGAGATTTTGAGGTTAGAAAAGTACGGGAAAATTTCAAATAAAGTTGCGTTTTATTCAATTTTAATTTTAGAGAAGGTGCGAAGGTGCTTGCTTCCCGGACGGAAGATGTCAGACGGAAAATTTCCGAAATTTGAAAGTCAGATGACTGAAAAGTTAGATAAACAAAACGCAATTCTTGCTATCGTATCGCAAACCAAACCACGATTTCAATCAATCAAACAAATTGTAAGGACTGAGACTGAAGCTTGTGGTGCAGATTTTATTTTGATTTGTTTTGTTTGACGTTTACGTCATTCTAACGACCGCGACCGACCGACGTCACCAAGCACCACATCTACTTTTTTCGGTAAATCTCTTCTTGCTAGAAATTAATTTTTAAGTCACATCCTTTCATACCAAAGGTAGGTAAGGTTTCTATTCTGTTTCTTTTATTAGCCTTTAAAATATTTACTTGTAAACATTGTTATGCAAAGGTGACATAACCTTACAGTTTGTTTACTTCAGGGTCGAAGAAAGCTGAATAATGGCACCGGCAGCAGCGGCAGCAGCAAGGCCGAAGCCCTACGCCCAGAACGAGGTCACTGGCATCAATGCTGTGCTATTGGGACCCCCTGGCTCTGGCAAAGGAACACAGGTAAACGACCTTTGCCTCTTAAAATTGAACTATTGAACCTATGTTAAATCTTATAATAATAGACCTTTATAAAGAGAGATATTTAAAAATTAAAATTTGATTTCATCAAATTCTACTTTATAAATATACTGTAGTATAGTATGGATAGTTGTTCTTTATTTCTAATTTTTAAATAGGAACTTAATTAATGGTCTATAAAACAAATCAACTACTTGCTGGGTTACTGGGTATATAGCCAAAAAGTATAATCTGATGTCATTATTCAAAAGCATTTAAAATCGCTTAATCTGTAACATAGGCACCAAGACTGAAGGAAAAGTACTGCGTCTGTCATCTTGCCACGGGTGATATGCTCCGAGCTGAAGTATCATCAGGCTCTGAGCTTGGGAAACTTCTTAAAAAGGTCATGGATGAGGGCAAGCTGGTCTCTGATGACATGGTCGTGGATATGATAGATCAGAACCTGGATAAACCGGAGTGCAAAAATGGATTCCTCCTTGATGGATTTCCAAGGACTGTTCCTCAGGCTGAGAAGGTAACTTTCACTGTGATACTGTCTGTATATAATGCTTTCACTCCTAAACATCTGAACCAATTAAGGTGAAATTTTACAAGCTTAGAACCATGAGGATATACATAGGATACTTCATATCCCAAAGATCCCACAGTAATTGGAATATAGGATTTTGTGGTTTAAGAGAGATTTTATGGTTAGAGATTATAGATATAGTTATTATAATACTAGTTGACCCGGCGCACTTTGTAACGCCTAACCTATTACTATTTTGTGCATGTTTTATACTTATGGACCTTCCTTTCAAATCACTCTTATGTATTAAAAAAACCATCAAAATCCGTTTGATAGTTTTAAAGATTTAAGCATACATAAGGACAGATGCGGAATGCGAGTTTGTTTTATACTATGTATTGAAAGTTTCACATTCTGAGGCCTATCTCTGGTACTGTCAATGGCCTTTGATAGTTATTTTTTGAGAGCATCCATTGCTCACACAAACATTTAATTTTTCAGTTAGATGAACTGTTGCTCAAAAGGAAAACCTCTCTGGATGCAGTGATAGAGTTTGGTATCAGCGACAGTCTGCTCGTGCGAAGGATCACAGGCCGTCTGATCCATCCTTCCAGCGGTCGCAGCTACCACGAAGAGTTCCATCCTCCGAAGAAAGCAATGACTGACGATGTGACTGGTGAGCCTTTGGTCAAACGTTCTGATGATAATGTAGAGGCGTTGAAAAAACGTCTGTCCACATATCACACCCAAACTATGCCTCTTGTTGACTACTACATGCGGAAGGGATTGCATTACAGAGTGGACGCGTCCCAAGCTGCTGATACGGTATTCAGTAGAATCGACAACATTTTTAAAAGTCGTATCTTCGCGCGGTCGTACTAAGTAACTAATAAGAGTAATGGTTTTTGTACAAATATTTTTAAAATACTGTTTCTAGACAGATGTTGTTTGTTTAACTGTATTACGATGACTTCCAACTGTGGTGTAAGTATCTATTTTGTAGAATTGTTTTTGCTCTGAATACAGTTTAATGAAATCATAAATAATTGTTTGTATAAGTATTTTTTAATTGACATTGGTAATATATCATTAATAATATATAACAATGCCAGATTACCAATGTCATCGAAGCCAATTTAATGAAGGTGGTACCTACCTAGGTATTATTGTATTGTGTTTATCATATCTGAGGTAAGTAATATGAAAAATAATATACTATAATAATATCTCATAGGTATTAAAACTGATAATTATTTTATCTAGTAGGAATTATAAATAAATAATGATCAGCAATTTTATTGAATTAAAAAACAATACGCTTCTGCTCATACGAATATTTATTGAAGATTTACAAAAAGGTTTTAGTCAAGACAAGTTTACAAAAACACTTTTTAAAGCTTTACGTTTCCTACACTACAAATAACCACTACTTACCGAATCAATAAAACAACAAGCTTGTATTATTTTAAGGGCTTACACGGTGCGAAACTAGCGCCACTTCCGATAAATAATTAATATCTACTAAACCATGGCCGAAATCGAAAATATGCGTCTTTGACTCCCTAGATAATCTTGCTTAGAATTTTGAAGGCACTGTTGTGTAGCTTTTAGGTTCAAAATCTAAGAAATGAATCGTTTGCTGCCCAGTGGTGGCCACTTTTGTTTCATAAAAGAATATTTATACAGTGTGTCCGGGGAAGTTATAACATAATTTTAAGGGTGTATTCTATGATCAATTTCATCGATGAAAACACCCCATATGGGGGGTCGCAGCCTCACCCCCCCCTTAGTATGATGTTTTTAATTTTTTTTTTGCAAAAGTCGACCCCGCCTACTTTTAAATTCACAGTTAAAGATCTAAGGCTCACAGAACCTTCATTAAGGTCTTGATCGAAGGCTAAGTAGTTAGGCTACCTAAGTTACTAACAAAATAACCAAGTATTGCTTTTACTTTTTTTTTAAAGATGATAAACCAAAAAAAAAATATTTTTTTTGTGCATTTTTTACGGTTTTTCAAAGTTTCCACAAAAAAATCCAGATACTTTTTTTTATTTTTTGTGTTTTATTGTTAGCTTTTGAGTTGTTCTCCAAATTGGTATTAGATTTATTTCTCTACGTCTATTACTTCAGAAATTATCAACTACCAAAAAGACCCTTCGCTTTTACCTTTTAATTTAAAATTTCAGTTTTACCCACTTTTATTAAAAAATAAAGTCAATATTTAATTATTTTGTTAGTTTTTTAGGTAGCCTACCTTCTTAGCCTTCGTACAAGACCTTAATTAATAGTCCTTTCACGCGAACAGTGGCGCCACTCTAGAAAAAAAAAAAATTTTAAAGTAAGGCTTTTTTTCAGAAAAAAGTGCTCCTTTGTGCAATAAATCTTGGTCCCTTTTATTTTTTTAGTATTTAAAATAATATCTAGGTTTAGAATGTTTATGTTTTACTGTTTGTTGCTGAAAGTGCATCAAGTGGCCACTTTAGGTTTATTCTGTTTCATGTATTACTGTTTGTTCCTAAAAGTAGCTAAAAGTGGCCACTTGATGCACTTTCAGCAACAAACAGTAAAACATAAACATTCTAAACCTAGATATTATTTTAAATACTAAAAAAATAAAAGGGACCAAGATTTATTGCACAAAGGAGCACTTTTTTCTGAAAAAAAGCCTTACTTTAAAATTTTTTTTTTTCTAGAGTGGCGCCACTGTTCGCGTGAAAGGACTATTAATTAAGGTCTTGTACGAAGGCTAAGAAGGTAGGCTACCTAAAAAACTAACAAAATAATTAAATATTGACTTTATTTTTTAATAAAAGTGGGTAAAACTGAAATTTTAAATTAAAAGGTAAAAGCGAAGGGTCTTTTTGGTAGTTGATAATTTCTGAAGTAATAGACGTAGAGAAATAAATCTAATACCAATTTGGAGAACAACTCAAAAGCTAACAATAAAACACAAAAAATAAAAAAAAGTATCTGGATTTTTTTGTGGAAACTGAAAAACCGTAAAAAATGCACAAAAAAAAAATTTTTTTTTTGGTTTATCATCTTTAAAAAAAAAAGTAAAAGCAATACTTGGTTATTTTGTTAGTAACTTAGGTAGCCTAACTACTTAGCCTTCGATCAAGACCTTAATGAAGGTTCTGTAAGCCTTAGATCTTTAACTGTGAATTTAAAAGTAGGCGGGGTCGACTTTTGCAAAAAAAAAAAAAAAAAACATCATACTAAGGGGGGGGGGGGGGTGAGGCTGCGACCCCCCATATGGGGTGTTTTCATCGATGAAATTGATCATAGAATACACCCTTAAAATTATGTTATAACTTCCCCGGACACACTGTATATTTATGATCATTATCCTAGAAGCTACACAACATAGCCTTAAAAATTCTAAGCAAGATTATCTAAGGAGTCAAAGACGCATATTTTTTGATTTCGGCCATGGTTTAGTTTAGAATATAATAATTATTTATCGAAGTTGTGCTAGTATCGCACCCGTTCGCCCCTTAAGCTCGATTATGGACAACCATTTCTTAGGACCAACGCATGGCGAGGCAAGGCGAAAATACCGAAAGGACAACAATTTAAACTGTTAATTTTCTTAAAATAAGGATCAGTATTATCACTATGGTATTATCTTTCTCTTACGATTCTGCGGTGGTAGCATGACGGACATTTTGTCGAATTTGTCGTATCTATCTGTAACTTTTGTCGATCCTCGCCATACATTTTCCCGCATTTAAATGTCAAAAGCGTTTAAAAGTGACAGAATGATTCGACAAATGGTCCGTCATGCTATGCAGGCTGTTCTGCAATATTTGACCATACTTAATGATTACTAGGTCACTCAATCCTTGTTTGACCTTACAAAACTGGCTTTACTGTATTGTTTATTTCATATCGATGGTTTAGCCATGGGGTTCGTCTGAATGGAATGACAAGTTAGACCAGCAGCGGTAGCATGACGGACATTTTGTCGAATTTGTCGTATCTATCTGTCACTTTTGTCGATCATCTCCACACATTTTCCCGCATTGAAATATCAACAGCGATTAAAAGTGACAGAAAGATTCGACAAATGGTCCGTCATGCTGCGGGGGCAGTAAGATTGTAATCAATATTAATAGGGGAGAAGTCTACTAGTAGGGAGTGGGGATATATCATAGTTCTTAGTATAATAATGAGGGGTTTTAATATGTACAGTACCTAGGTAACCACCACTTCAGGGTACCCATTTTTATTGCAAATTCGTCTTTAAGCAGTACAAATTAAGGTAATTTGGGTGGGTACATTGATGTGTTTGCTTATGTTCCTATTTATATTGGTAGAAGAGAAGGGGAATAGATTAATAGATCGATTACTATGAAATTCACAGCCTCTTATATTTTGAACTTTGGAAAGGTAAAAAGGTACTCACTTAGGTTAATATGTAGGTTCTTTTTAAGTATTGAATAGTAGCGCAATGAAATGCAGCGTAAAAACAAAAAAACAAAAAAAAAGGGTCAAAATCTCTATATTGTGATCATGAATGAGACTTCATACTGTTTTTACAATAAATAGAAATGTTATTACAAAAGCAGGTACTGTGGTAAAATTTTTGTGATGCCATGAAGCAAATCATAGGTAGATTTTAAAAATTAAAATTAACGATGAGATATGTATGACACAGAATGATATGTTGATGATGAGTTTTAATATAAACATTCAGAATTTTACATTCATACAAAATGTTATTTGTGTTGACTAGCAACAGAACTTAACAACCTACAATTTCTACATCCTTAAAGTTTTTAACAGTAACACATTACAATACAAAAAGCACACTTTGCATGTGGTTCGAAGATAAATCATTGTTTTTTGTAAAAACATAATTTAAACACAGATAGGTAATTATTATGTTATGTATGAATACATAATTAGGTCATTTTAAAATAATCAGAGTTAAATAACATAGCTTTTGTGGTGTTAATTTATACATATAGTGAAGTAGTTCGTAATCACTTAATTTTACAAACAAAAAAAGTCACTATCCACAGTATCTGTCATGGAGAAAAGGTACACGAATCAACATTAAAAGCTCAACTTGAATAAAAATAAATTAACTCAAAAGAACACATTGATAACTAATATTTACAGGAAAAAATACGAAACACCATCACGTCTTAACAACTTTCTTTGTCGCTACGGACAACTTTGGAAAATCGTAGCATAGAACTACGATTACACGGTCCCACCTCTACATACACTACATAAATATACAAATAAGGCCAGTTTCCTACAGCGTTAAACGGACATAATTTTAACCGCAAGCAAGTCTTAGACTGCCTTTCCACCAGAGATGCGTAGCGAGGAATGTGTTTTTATCAACCAATAGAATTACTTTATTTACCTAGCAATGAGTAAATAGATTCCATTGGTTCTTAAAAACACATTCCTCTCTACGCATCTTTAGTCGAAACGCTTCCTTAAGGTGCGTACCTCGCTGTGGAAATACGGCATAAAGCTTTAAATAAAAATAATTATAACTGCTGACACATTAACTTTAAGGCGAGACAAGTCCAACAATAACGAACATTTTTATACTGAAAACCATGCCATCTTCTAGGCCCCTAGCTCTTAAACTAAGACTCACAAGAGAGTCGGTGTAAAGGTACGCGCACATTATGACGGGCCGCAGCTAGGCGGGCCGCATCACAAAAATCCGTCACAGTGTGCTATTAGCAGAGAAAAGTTCCGACGCTAATTCTTGTATTAAGTGCTTTGTACAAATTAAGATCTTCCTGTACACACATAGTTGCTACAAATATCTAGAATCTTGAATCAAAATCCGTAATGCGCTGCGGCCAGGCCCGCTACTCACTGTGTGCTGTGAAACTTGCGATGCGCTGCGGCCCGTCCTAATGTGCTTGCTCCTTAATTAGTCTATGAGCTAGGTGGTAGCAGTGAAGCCGTGTGAATGTTTCAGGTGTTTATTGATGTTAGTGGTCGTAGAGTCGGTCGTGCGAGCGGCTCGAGGAGCGCGACGTCTTGCGCTGGTCGAGGTAGGCCGCGGGCGCCCAGCCCTCGCCGCCGTTACCTGGTTTTATCACGAAAATTATGTTATTGACTAAAAAAAAATTTGATGATATGGGTTCTGTACTAGTAAAAAATATTGCTTTGATTATCATATTAAAAAAAACATGAGAGATTTTGATTTTTATGAAGACTAGTTTCCTGATTTAGGTTAGATTCCAACTTGGATTGCTTTTGTGAGGTGGTTAAGTTCTGAGCTCCCTGCCTATCGTGCCTTTAAAGGTATACTGGGAGTTTCTGAGAAGACTGATATTCAGCTAAGTACGGGCACAGCTGTTTTTTGAGGTTTAGTCTGTGTTGCTTTATAACAATTTGTTAGGTATGGTGAGCTAAATTACGTATTTCAGCTATTACCGCCCTGTTTTACTTACTACCGCCCTGTCAATAGGTGATTAAAAAAAAAAATTCTTACCTGCCAGTCGCACGTACCACCAGCCGGCACAGCCCACTTTGAGCAGCTCAGCATGCTGTCCCTCTCGCAGCGACACCTCGCTCGCTCCCACGGCCGTGTAGTCTGACAGCGCCGCCAGCGCACACCCGACCGCCTGCACATTATTGTATTCTTAAAACTTGGTAGGTATTTGGCTTGATGGCTATTTTCAGAGTTTCGAAAAGGCAACGGTTTCTAGATGGTGCATCCTAATTTAGCCTGACATTTCTTGATATAGGTTGATTAGCTTTACTGATGCGTGAGGTGGTGTTCAGAATAGTAGTTCATTAGAAATTGGTTACTTAGGTACTCTTGAATGGCACTTGATGTGATTATGATAAAATGTGTAGGTAGTGGCGGACTAGGAGGCCGTAACAGATTTGTCTATGGATTCGTTAGCCCTAGACTGTATTACCGAAGAACAAGAGCTGTTTTGCAATACAAAAAAACCGGAAGTGTTACGCCGGCCGTGTCCGCCACTGTACCTATATACTAAGCTTTTTTTACGACTTATCTCTGGTTTATAAAAACGTGTTTTAAAAAATAGAACAAAAAGAATAAGAACTATGAATTGAACTGTTATGCACTTTTATATATATTAATCTAGGCAAACTTCTGTTATAGTTATGTACCTACATAAGTTATCAAATAAATATTTCTCATTAATAGTTACAGTGGCAATGCTAGTTTTAACTTAAGAGCCAGTTTACAGCGATGCTAGCGCCATTCGCGAAGAAAATTAATATCTTCTAAACTAAGGCAAATATCAAAAATGTGGCACAGTATGACACTAGATAATGTAGCCTAGTATTTTTAGGGCACTGTTATATTATAGCTTTTAGGTTAAAGACCAAAGAAAGCTACAAAGTGTTGCTAAAAGTGGCCACTTTTAGTAACAATCTGTGTATAATTTTGTTCTTTTTAGTTAGGACTACTTTACTGTTTTAAAAAAAATACTAAGCAAGATTATCTAGTGTCATACTGTGCCACATTTTTAATATTTGCCTTAGTTTAGAAGATATAATTTTTTTTCGAGAATGGCGCTAGCATCGCGGTAAACTGGCTCTTAGTGAATCTATCTATATATATAAAACTCTTCCGTTACTGACTGACTGACTGACTGACTGACTGACTGACTGACTGACTGACAGACAACGCAGAGCCGAAACTACTGAGCGTAGCGGGCTGAAATTTTGCATGTAGGTTCCTTAGGGAGTGTAGGTGAGCACTAAGAAAGGATTTTCCGAAATTCCCATGGGAACGGGAATAAAATGGATTTTTGTGTTTATGAGAAATCTGTTCGGGAAAAACCGCGGGGCAGCCTCTAGTACAAATATATGACAAAACAAAGTTTATTGTGTGTAGTGTGACACGTAAGTAATATTTAGAAAAAAAAACTCCCAACTTGTAACAGTGATAAGAACTCAATGGATTTTTTTTCTGGTTGGTACATATCAAACAATTCTTAGTAATACCTTTGGAAAATAATATTAAGTAATTCAAATCGCGTTTAAAATGGTCCTTTAATAAGGTATATTGTATGAAGGTATATCATATGCGTATATTGTAAATAACTAAGTTTATCACATATTTATTCTTAGGTAAAACACTTATAAATAATGCATATTTTTAAACGTAAATATATCCTAAGTCATTATTAGTGTTCACAAAAACATGCAACGTTATCTCATTCCTCTGACATGCGTTTAGTTAGATTCATTTTTAGTTTATTTTACGGAACGCAATATGTGCGATCATAGTTTTGCATTAAATTTTATTTCTCTTCATGCATGTAAGATTT
The DNA here is from genome assembly GCA_951802225.1 of Euspilapteryx auroguttella. Taxonomy (NCBI): domain Eukaryota; kingdom Metazoa; phylum Arthropoda; class Insecta; order Lepidoptera; family Gracillariidae; genus Euspilapteryx; species Euspilapteryx auroguttella. Next base: position 3,433,651 of record OX637646.1, read on the forward strand.
TAGTGTGCATTTGCATGTTAGTATTGTTTGTTAAAGTAAGCATTCACTTGTTTTGTTGTATATGTTGCCCTAATAATTTTGCTCACTTTTTACAAAGCTTAACAAAATAGTCGATACTGTCGATACGATAGTTCTAATAATTTTTAAGAAGTTACTCAACTTCAAATTTCGCTTTACTATAAGTACATTTATTTGCATTTACAATACATATATGTAACCTGATATAATTAATATATAGCAAAGTAGTATAGTACAGGTAGGTAATATAAAGTAGTATCGTGTAGGTAGGTTAAATATATGTATTACTAGCTGACCCGGCAAACTCCGTAACGCCTTAGATAATAAGTTTACACCATTGTTATTAAACTACCTACCCACTAAAAACTTCCTGTATGAACATGTTTCTTTGCCTGCCCAAAATAAAAAAACAATGGAAACGAAAAACAGAACAGTTTATATGGGAAAATTAAATTGATGTTTTTTTCCATCTTCCATGCAATTTTTCAATATTTTCTCACCTTTTAAACCTTCCCTGGACTACCTATTTCAGACTTTTAAAACCAAAATCAGCTAAATCGGCTTGGCCGTTCTCGAGTTTTAGCGAGCCTAACGAACCACGATTCATTTTTATATATATATAGTAGAAAGTAGATAGATAGTAGATAATGGTGATGCTACACAGTGCTCAGTAGTATCTACCTACTATGTCGTATTTTGTGTAAATAACGTAAATGAATCATACGCAAGCAACATAGAAAGCGAACTCGTAGCACGCAGATACTTAGTTATGTATATAGCGTTTAGATGCCTGTGCAGTGGTGCGCATGTTGCAGCCAAATATATTAGCAACGTAATTTTCATACATGAATAGGTATTTTATGCAAATTTTTGTTCACCTAAATAAATACCAATATTCAGCTTTAAAAGTAAGTAGGTAGATAGGTAAGTATCATGTTTTTCCAGAATGCAAATTAATTAAATTTATGTAAAGGTAAATACTTTACGTTCTAAGGAATTTTTTAAAACACAACAGTTTTATGATTATAAAAGAACACATATAAAAAGCGCATATTATAGTTATAATGAAAATAAATAAAAAAAGCACACAGACAATGAGTGCAGTAACATAAACAACGACTTACACGATCAGTTAATGTTCAGCAAAGACTATCCTTATTGTAGATTATCTTTGGCGTTTCAACTTTGGATATGATATTCAGTCTCCGCTTGTATGTACAAGGCCTCTAATCTCTAATATTGGGACACATAGAAGGTGGATGTGGCTTGTGTAGAGCCGGAAACAGAAAAGAACTGTACCACTCTGTGGATGGTACCGTTGAGACCGACGGCCTCCGCGACCTGTCGAACAACACAACTTACAACATGGCGGCCGGGTACAAAATGGCGTCACTTTCGCTTGCACATTTACTTTAAAAGTTGCATCCTATTGCGTATGAAAGTTTAATGAAAAAATATTAGTAAAATTTGTGTCCCAGAGAGGTGCCTCGTGGTTGTGCAAAATATTTTCATGATCCCACAAGTGCTTGTGTGGCTAATTTCTATGTTTAATTGTATGAAACCAAAAGCGATGATGAGTGTTTGCGGTTGCTAAAATCAACTATTGATGCAGTAATAAAAAAACCTATAATAATGCCTTAATTCCTAAACAGTAAGTTATTCACTAAAAGGATTTTATATATAGTTTGTCCTACTTTTTATTAGGGTAATTTTCTTTAGCGGAATAGCACTAGGTGTTGCCAGCCTATGCAATGACATGCGCTACCCGCATTCGTATTGTTTATGATACACTTACGTAAAGAGCGGTTTTCTCTTCACTGTAAAAAATTAGTCACCATTAATTTAAGATTCCCTATTAGTCAAGCTTGTAAAAGCTACCCTTATAAGCAACCTGTCTTCCATTCTCAAACAATTGTTAGTAAAATAAATTAAAACCCAATATAAATAGGTACCCCTACCTACCTACTTAGCTACAAGTAGTTGCGATACATATGCCTTTCCAGTTCATCCCACTCCTTAATTGCCATTCTATAACCACGCGTTGACTTTCAAGCTATACATATATCACAACTGATGCCAATCGAGACAAAATAATTAATACTATGGACTCTTTACATAAAGAATACGGACCGATTACTTAGTTAAGGTCAATTATTACATAATTTCAAAACCACAAAAGAAAATAGTCCCCTCCCCATAGACCAGTCTATTTCCGTGGACCAAAAACTAGTTTCGTGTACACACCGGCGCATGGTCGGCGTCCTCTTCCTCCTCATCAGAGGGGTCGGTGGACCAGCACGGCTCCTCGTGCGCGTCCACGGAGACCGTGCGCGGCGCGGGCGGCGCGGGCCGCGGCGCCGCCGCCAGGTCCCATGACGCTGTCTGGATTAGTGTTCTGGAATTTTATGAGAAATACTTAATAATAATACCTAGGCCTTCTTCATCCAAGTACTTGATGACCTGGTAAAAGCTACGGGAGTACACTGGATGAGGAGTCAAGACCGCTCGTTGTTGCAATTATTGAGAAAGGCCCTTGTCCAGCAGTGGACGTCTTTTGGAAGAAAAGATGGTGCAAGTACTTAGGTTTGGCGGATTCACGACGGCATTTCCATTCGTGGATGAAAAGGCCAAACGCATTTAAAAAGGACTTTAGAAAGGACTAGTTCCTTCCGTAATCGAATGTGAAACGAAGAGATTCAATTTTAGAAGAATAATAGTTACCGACATAAATCACAAACTGGTAAATTTTTAAATGGAATCTTCAGGTCATATTAGGCTGGTTTCGACAGGGGGCGAAGGTGTCGTGTAATGGTGGAATGAAAGATGAAACTCAGCTAGACAGAAAAAAAACCGAAAAAAATATTTTCTAAAAATAAATCAAACCTGTGCTGTGCCCCATACTGCCGCACCCTCTCCCCCTTCAGTTCCTTCAGCTGGTCCAGCAGAACCCTCTTTATCCTCTCGACCCAGGCCCGCTTCACCTCTATGGTGGGCGCGGTGATGGTGTGCACCTCGGCGCGCCCTTGCCGCCACACTTCGAACTTGCGCGCGTCGCCTTTCACTGACTCTGTTAGGCCTACTTGTGACATCTGGAAGTAAAGTATTTGTTAGTTCAGTTGTCTGAACGGAATCTTACTGTCAAAATATCGGATTCTAAATAAATCTCGATTGGACTCATACAAAACCAGTAATTTGAGGTACAAAGGAGGTCTTGTCACGGTATAGCTACAGACAGAAGAGAACCTGCGTTGGTGAAAATATATAAATCAATTTTCGTACACTGTGAGACAAATAACTTGAACCTCAGATGCGGAGGAACTCGTCGCACCACCAAAGAGACCTATTATTCGTTGCTCTGCTCATTCAAGGTTCAACTACGTGTCCCGGACTTTAGTGTATTTGTTTCTCGGTTGTAATTTTAGGGACAGCTCTCTCTAGATTGGGTCGCAAGCAGAACATACAACAGAAAGTGACTACAATGCTGGTAGCGCCCTAGTTTATAGTCAGTTATTTGAATTTTGTAATAAAAATACCTGTAAATCATGCTTAAAATGGTAGGTAGCCTTATTGTGGCTGTTCTTAGCGGCGGACTTGCAGAAGAGCATCGCCTTCTCGTAGAGGAAGATGTGTCGGCGGCGCGGGCGCAGGCGCAGCCGCAGGTCGCGCTTGTTCTCCGACACCACCAGGAACGAGCCCTGCATCAGCAGCTCGCCTTGCTGGGCTAGGTCCACCTGGGGAGATTAAGTTGCGCTTTATAAATTGTATAGCTTTTGGTTTTGGCAGATTCGGAATAGACGCAAACTCAGTGGGATTTTAAGTATTATGTAGTGTTATCAGACCCTCAAGAGACACGAGCTCAGTGTGATATTAGGTACCTATTTTGAGGTGTAATCAGAACCCGAAAGCGATAGCAGCTAAAAAAATATCACCACCCCATTTCCTTTCATTGTTGTCGTAAAGGCGCCCAAGGAAGCATCCGAAAGACAGGCAGAAGCGTCCATTTAAAAAAAAATTAAAAGCCATAATATTGCCATCTTCTAACCGCCTGCCAAGCGTGGTGACTATGGCAAACACTTCCACATTCTTACTCTTATAGGCAATCAATGAAACCGGAAAGTCAACCTCATTTATACCTTACCTATCTTTTTTTTACTAAATTAACAATACGGCAAATCTAAAAAGTAGGTAAAGAAACACTCACAGGCACCCCAGTGATGGCGATTTGGTGCATGGAGTCGTTGACACACTTGAGTACGACCAGCATGCAGTCCAGCGCCTGCTGCAGACCCGTGCTCATCGAGCCGCACTCGCTGTACCTTAGTAAATCCTGATAAAAATATACATTATTATTATAACCGCTGCTGCTCAAGATCGCAGGAAAATTCTTGAAGCCTTTTGTACCAGCTAAGGATATAAGGATAACAAGAAGAAGAGAGCAATCTGTGGGGGATGCTCTGTCTAGCAATGTCTTTTATCATTCATGATATCATGATGATCTGATGAACAAACGAGTTATGAATTCAACATGATCAACTGGACTTACGTTTATGTCATGTTGATTTTCACGTTTTGTTTGAAACAACAAACTTATTGTAATAAGTCTATTGAAACTGTGAACAAAACTAATTTTCTTTTACAATTCTCAAAAGATAATAACAGATAACAGTTTTATGATTCCTAAAATTTCATGAACGTAAAAACCTTCCAATTATAGCATTTAACATATGTAAGTACTTACTTTTAAAAGCAGCTGATATTTGGTGATCCTCTGCACAGGCTTTAGGAGGTAAGCGGCCAGAGGCAACTTGTGTCCCAACCTCTGTTGGCAGGCTTGGAGGAAAAGGTGTGTGTCCACGAGCGTCTCCCGCAGCCGCTCGGAGCGCGGGATATTCTGGCAGTAGTAGCTGTAGAGGCGGAAGAACGTCTCTCTCTGGTGGGAAGAGAGCTTTATGTTAAGACGGCTGGCGACTCGTGTGTTAGAGCGTTATTTGTTATGAATTGGATATTTTTTGGTAATTTGGCGAGGCTTGACAAATTGTATTAGGTATGTTTGTAGATGGTGAGATTTGCCAATGACCCTTATTTTTTTTGGTTACGAGGAGAAACTCGGGCGTGCGATAGGGTTGTGTGGGGCTTGGACCCTCTACAACTCCGCGGTGGCGGTTTCAGTATTGTCCTTCCTTACACAAGTTGATAAGTTTAAAGATCAAACACAAAATTACTACAAAAACAAGAAACTTACCTTTTCAACAAAGCATAGTGCTACAAGCTCAGTGGCTGAGATCGATTTCTCCAGGTCTTTCAGGAAGATATCCTGGTGGAATGTGAAGAGCTCGTGCAGGTTTCCGAATAACAGGTCTGACTGGCCGACCAGGGCAGCAGGAAGAAGGTGCTGGTTCTCCGCCTTGTCTATCTCTTCTTTATAACCCTGTGGACAAAAGAAAATTAATATTAATTAGATTTAATAAGCGAGGCTATACGACGAGAGAATGTGTACAGAAGTTTGTAGGTAGTTACACATTACTATCTTTTCATCTTATGTTTCAGAAAGTTGTGTCACCATTTCTTATTTCACGGTATCTAAATATTTCAGATTTTTACGTTTTACTTTTTCTAGATTTAAAACAGCAGTCCTTTAAACTACCTGTCTTTTAAATAAACATTTGGTAAAAGCCGTTTTCTTGAAAAACAAACAATTTGTAACATTTAAGAGGTCTTTTTTCAATAAACAGGTTATACCTCATTAGCAAACGAGGAGCACTGGCTAACGGTGTCACACCACTCCTGAAGACGTTTATCATAGTCCTCGTAGATAGCTTCCAAACATTCGAACTCCGAACGCGTCAAGCTCTCTCCCACTTTCCAGAACGTTGCCTTCTTCTTCAGATTCTGTAGAGTTGAAGACCAGTTGCTGAAAGTAGTGTTGCGAGGAAGACTGCAGCTCTTCTTACTGGCTGTCGTTGAAGTGTTGCTGTTCTGGTCACGAAATTGTCCTGATTGGTCGTAGACGTAATCGTACCTGTTTGACACAGACTTTGGACCACGGCTGGGTTTGCGACACGACAGGGTTGAGTGTAAACTCTTCACATAACTGTCCGTATTGCTCTGGCGGCACAAAGTAGATCTTTTACTAGTGTGGGACATGTTTGAGAAATCCTGTATGGTGTTGTTCCATTCCTGCATAATTCTTTTGTAATCGCGACGGAGGTTTACTAGGACATCCTGAGACGCTTTGCTGCTGCACATAGTTTTACGAAGCTCGGTGCAACTTGAAGTGTTCAGCTGTGAATCTTTCGACAGTGTAGATCCTGTCGGGCACTCCGAAGTTGACACTGGCAGATCTGCTTCCGGACAGCCGTACAACGGATTTTTCACAAGCTCAGGCAAGTCAACGACAGTAGGCGCTGTGGATTCACAAGTTGTATCTTCAGACGGCGTTACAGCGTCGGAATCTGGTAGATAATCGATTTTTTCTTCAGTCTTTTCCGCAAACTCGAAGCCGGGGAGCGGTCGCCCGTAATAGAAATTTCCAGTGAACGGTTCCATGTGTACCGGTTTGGCATTCTTCAAATTGCACTTCACACGATTACTGCTCACATCACTGGTTGTTTTCTTGCACTTCCTTCGAGCGTGTTTCTCTCTGTTGAACATTGCTATTTGATTCGCGTAGTCGCTGAAGAGAGTGGACTCCGAGGCTGACCGGGTGAGACGTCGGCTCTTCTTCTTGCGCGTGTTGGTGGTGCTCTCGTTCTTCCGGTAGTACCAGGAGTAGGAGGTGCCCACGACGCTGGCGTCGGCCGATGACTTGTGCAGGTTGTATTTCCCGTACTTCATTGTGCAGAGAACGGTACAAAGCAGCTTGCGGCCGGGGGACCGCGCCGAGCTGCAGCATGCGAATGTGTTACGAGGCATGCGTTCCGCTGCACGCCCTCGATCGGGCGCCCGCGGGCTCTCAGCACACACTAATGGCCCATATAACTTATAGAGCGGACAATAGCATCGGAGATATCGCTTCTCATGCGCCTAATCGACTGTGAAGAGGAGGATGTGTTGCGCGATAGAACGATCGGAATTCGGCTATCTGTGTTATTATATCTCGATTGCTTGTAAACACAATTTTAATTAACCCTTTTTTATATTTTAGCATCAGAATAGAATAGAAAGACTCTTTTTTCCAATCAATCGACAACATATATATATATTTTTTTAATTAGTACATTGATTGATTGCAATGGGCGGCCTTAGCGATTTCTTCTAAGCAACCCATTGACATCAGTCATCTCTCTTTAATGTCATATTTCTATCTATCTTCTATCTTAATTAAAATAATTGTCTTCTTTTTCCTTATGTATAAAAAAAAAAACAGGTTACCTGGAAGAAATCGCTTAAAGCGATAAGGCCGCCTTTTGTCAACTTACTGGAGGTACTTATTAATGTTCTTGTTTTTGTGTTTTTTGTGCAATAAAGATATCATTCATTCATTCATTCATCAGGTGTATTTTCTCAATGTGTTTTAAAATTTTGTGTGTGTCGACTGCTCCGTAGCTCAGTTGGCAGTGATGTGGACTGAGAAGCGAGTGCACCCGGGTTCGATTCCCGGGAGGGGCAAATATTGATATGATGAATATCGATGTTTGTTTCCGGTCTGGGTGTGATGTTCGTCTCTGTATGTGTTTCGGGCACCCTAGATACAGGTTCTTCCTAGTTAGGGGCTCTGAGTGTGATGTGATGTGTTACGTATGTGAGGGTCGTATTTTCAACTTGAATTAAATATGTCTGCATATAAAAAATGACCAGTTTGACGACTTTGAAACCGAAGATATTGACCGCAGCTGCTCGATACTAGCACAAGTAATGAACAGATCGCGAGATATAAACTCTGTAGGACAATTAAGTATAAGGAGAAGCAATGGGGTGGTGGTATGCTGAGCCGCCACCACACAGCATTTAAATGAATTAATTTACCGTAATGATAGAGCCCATCTCGTGCACGTAGGCGCGCTCCGTCTGCATCAGCTCGGCCAGGACGTGCCCGCGCCGCGCGCGCCGCGCCTCCGCGTCCTCGCCGCCCGAACTCTCTGAACCACCCGACGTTTCCATCTGTAACAATTGAACAAAGATTTTAGAAAACCTACATAGATATGGAAGGTAAGCAGGACAGACGAACATCCGTCCCGATATAGCCCTAAAATGGACTTCGCAGAGTAGGTCACCCAAAGCAGACCTGGCGCTGTAACGAGGAACAAGATGCTCATACACGGTGCTCCCGTGGGGGCGAGATGGAGGAGTTGCCCCAGAGAGGAGCTAGTGCCGAGCTTCACTTAGAGCCCTATGTCTATCAGGACATATAGATAGAAGGTATGTTACGTTAAGAATTAAAGCGGTGGTTTATTAAAAAAAAATAGATCGCATTGTGCTAAAAAAGCAACGGAGAGAACATCATATAGTGGGTCGTTTTAGGCATATTGAGAGGATAAAGATAGCATAGGACTGTAAGGATTGTACGTAAGAATAAAAATTAAGAAGATATCTATAGATATAGTTAAATTAATAAATAGCTGCAGTGCTGTGTATCGCTTATCGTAAATTACCTAGGTAGGTACTATCTTGCTACTGCCATGCTCCTGACGAGCGATTTACACTGTTCTAGTTGCACTGTTCACATTTTCACACATCATTTTTTTCCGTTTCTAACACCTAATTTGTAATGTTAGCAGATCAAGGCCAATTGCCTTTTGAATCTACCTATATAGGTTAAGATTTCTTTTCCTAAATAATTAAAGTAAAATGTTCAGAAAGATTTCGATATAAACACTTGTGTTTTTGGCGTTTTATTAAATTTCAGTCAGATTTCAGTGTCATTTTACTTTTTCGAACTTACTGATTGACCATGCAAGTTCAAAAGTTTATTGAGCCTTGCTTAAAAACCACAAATGTGCACTAATGCCCATAAAGCTAGTATAGAAGTTACAATCTTCTTACAGAGGAGCGAGAGGGAAAGAGGCACACATCAATAATGCTTTACACGATTCATTCAAACTTCTCTCTTGCTCTACATTAAATAGGTACAAAACATAATTATTTCATGCATCCTTACGACTTTGAAAAATGTACTTGACTCAAATCCACGGCGTATTGTTTGGCTTAACAAACAGCAGTAAAATAACTTATCTGTTATCTTTTAAAAAGAGTCCGTTGCATGCATTTTGTTTACTCTCTGCCCTAACACCACACCAGCCCCGTGGTTCTACCTTCTTTTGTTTATACCATGGACCAGCATATACGTACAGCTATTACTTTACGTGGTTCCGATATTTCCTTCACCAGATTGTATCCTGTCTTCAGCACCACATTTAAATTAAGCATCATCACTACTTAACACCAGATCACGATCACTCATGTCAGCACTGAGTATTTTAATAATTTTGGTACAAAACTGCCGTTGATTCGATATTTTGAAATAATCTCAAAACTCAAACACATGTTTTCTGGTCCGAAAACGGTGTAAGAATAAGAAGTAAGAAACACGTCTCCCTGGATAGAAAAGGGCGCGGGATACGGCCGTTGGGCTTGGGGCTATAAAAAATAGGCCAGGAGTGTGCTGGACACGCATGACAGGGTTCCGCAGTAGGTTGTTAAATTTTAGCTTAAAAGTAAAGTTTAGAAAAAGGAATCGTTTAAAATTTTGAATATTTTGTACGGTCGTATTATTCTATAGGTGTTGTTTATTCACTTCGTCACATATCAATGAGTAAGTATATAAAAACATACCAAGACATATATTATGAAACGACTTTTTCAACGAATAATAAAATTGGTCACTGACTCTGACAGGCTAGCATAAAAATAGAATCGAAAGCTTTGGAATCTTTAACATTTTACATGCAATACTTAAGTAAACTTTTTCTTCTGCAAAAAAATAAAAAAACAAACAGGAAAATTTTTCGGTTAGTTTAGAAAGTATGTAAAAATAAAGTAATTAGTTTTTTATTCTAAGAACAAAGGAACCCTAAAAGGTTGCCTGCGCTCCCTGTCGCTCGGCTCGAAGGATGCTCTACTTTATTTATATTCCGCAACTCAGGTAGAATAAGTTCCGTAGGATTAACTATTATTTATGGGGTCCGGTCCGTAGTAAAGTTAATGCTACTATTTAATACTTTATAGAGTTATTAAACAGTAAAAACCAATAAGTCCAAAGCATTGTAGTAAAAAAAGGGTTATTGTCTAAACTAAACTAAAGAGATTGTGAGTCTAAGCACTCCCACCAAGTTATTTTATAAAACTATACCTCAGTAAAATAAAATAATCCGTTTTGTCATATATGAGACAATTTCCCAAATGTAAAAAAGGTAAAGGTAAGCATGATAAGTAGTGATGTGTGCATCCTAAGGTACGAGTTGGTACTCGTACACGTATCAAAATAAAAACGATGAGCGCAATTACAGGACGCATTTGTAGAGAGCTCTTCCGTCAAGGAACCCACAACACATAAATAAAGGGCAAACGTGAACGTGCAATGTGCGTTGGGTTCCAATTCAAGAGTAGACGCATGGTTACCAAGTTCCTTACTTCTTGTGAGTGTGCGTGCGTCAATGTGGTTGTATTAGTTCCATACGTCCACACCTGTTCCATGAGGGGACTTTCAGTGTTAAATATCGCTTTCTATGGAAAACCTTAAGAAATACGGCTTTGGGGATTACTTTGTAGCAACTATGGGAATCCACATATACAAAATATTAAGCCTTTTTTGACTACATTCTCCACTCAAATACAGTTTTGAAATTTAAATTCATTTTGATTTGTTACGTTACGGTAACACGGGGTTGGAGATATTATTTTAAAACTGTGGTTGGGGTGCTATGTGTATAAAATAATCGGTTATGTTTTAATGGAACAAAAAACGAACAAAGTGGTATTTTTTTTACTTTTAAAGGTTTGAAGGTTCTATTAGGTAAAGAAAAAAAAAAACAAAATCAATTAGAGGATTCGAGTCAGCTTAGCCGGTGGTGCCTCACTGAACCGAACCCGATGTTTTGTTTGCTCCTTTTTCTCCTTTTCCAAGAAACATCTGTGACAGTCTTTTGTTTGTTATGAAGAGAAACACGTGCTGAAGAAGATTTGTTACAAACGTTGACAATAATGGCGGAACTATATTTTAAAACGGTCGAGTTTTGATACAATTATAGCGGTCGTGCGTGCTTGCAGAGTAAGAGAAAGTCTTGCTATATTATGTAAAAAAGTTGATTTTATTCACATACATACAACACAAATTTCGAGGATTCGTGCCAAAACTGTTCAGACCGGTCTGACCGTGGCTTTTGCAATGCACTTGAACTGATTGACCATTTATGATGAGGTTCAATTACCGAGTGGAAGCGGAGGTGTTAGCATGATTCATCGTAGTTGCAAGCGTGGCTTTATTTATGACCTATAATAACATCCTTTATGTCCCTAGGATTGTTACTAGGACTAGGTACGTATCTGCGCAACTTAACGTCGATCTGTTTTTACAACTTCTAAAATAAGATCATTACTTGTAGATTGTGGTCAAACCGGTTTCTTATATAAAGATTTATGAGCTTAGAGAGGCCTGACAATCATCGTCAATGCTACGGCAAAGCCAAGATTTTTTTGTACCATTGATTGATTTGAACAATTTGAAGCTAGGTCTTGCAACAAAGTTATACATACAATCATTTCTAGCGGTCCCAATAACAAACTTCTCAGTGGAATCACAACAACGCGGAACTAGACAGTAACAGGCAATAGGTGTGGAGACAATGTGCCAAGCCAACATCATTAGTACCGGTAAACATTACGTAAGTACAAAGTAACCCGGCTGCTGCAGCTACTCTCCCGTTAGGTTTACTCTATTGCTTTCTCGAAGTTAAGATTGCATAGCTGATAGATAACGGCTTGCTGATGGCTGATGAAGATGTATGAGAAGATAATTAGACTGAAATTACTATGCAAGCTAACCTAATAACTAGTGTAGAAGCTGCCGAGCGTAAGATGAATAAATATGATTGGGCCTGGGAAAGCTTCTTAACTATGTGTTTTGTTTGTTTCTATTTCAATTTAGTTACCTGCAAAATTAAGGCAAGTTTGTGGTCCAGAGCAACCACGAAAGGTGATTCAAATTCTATATCGAAGACCGCGAAGTTGGCATACTTATTTTGAAATTAGAATCCTCTTTTAAGATGAGACAAAATTAAGTAATATGCTCAAGAGAAAGTAAACAAAATTTACTAACGAATCACGCAATTTCACCGTCCGAATTCTAAATATATACAGATCAAAATATACTTAATATGACAAGGTCGGAATGTGGTTAGAAAGAGTCGCCACAACATTAAATGTTTGGTATAAAAGTAACAAAAACGTATCGAAAGAAAGTTTAAAATAAACCCACATTTTATTGTTTCACCCAAAAATGTACCAACTTGATTTGCATCATGCATCACTTAAAAAGGCATCTAAAAGGGGAAAGTTAATTAATGTATCCATAAATTGAAAAACTTTTGGTCGCATCGCACCTACGCATTGCAAAATTGCATACAATTACCCTTTTTTTCTACTTTCTTTTAGTAACACAATCGAAGTCTATCATCTTTACCAAATATGAAAGTATTTTATTTCTTGATAGGCTCTACCTTCACGAAGGCTTCACATTGTTTATTATGCCAGATTGATGATGTCATACAATTTACATACTATTGCGCTGGTAAGGTTTATGAAACATATTGTTTTTAAAACAATTGTACAATTGGTAGGTATTATTAACATCCTCCGTGATTTTCTCTAATCCCTTAGGGAATAGACCAAATCTCTGTTTTTCTCTGTGACATTATGGCCTTTAATGACTTGTTTTGGAGCAAATCTTAATTATTCCATATCACTCAACACAACATACTAACCCCCTCTTCACTTTATAAACGTTTATCAACACATACTATCAGCATAAGGAATTAAATAAAATAAATTATTTCCAGAAACAAAACTCGTTTTATGTTTGAGCGGATTGAGACCAATTACGGTTTCATGAATAGTATCGAGTGCATGCTCTACAATGCAATCCATTTCATGCGTGGTGCTAATTACGCCGCCCCAGATAGATAGTTGTTTCTCGTTTCAAAAAAAAAGAGGTACCGTTTTGCGACAAATTTTCTTACTTCCAAACACGTTGCGATCAAAATAACTGGTTCCATCGAAAGCAATACCAGTCGGGAAGTGTGCCAACGGCGTGAAAAGAAACTTCCTCGGTGCATATTCCTTCGCTAATGATGTTATTATACCAAGAGACGACCTTGATAAGAGTTCTCCAATAACGTATGATGCTGCACAATCTTTATGCTTACGATTTCCCATTGTAGCACCATAATTACACGCGAAAAACTAATAAAATATGACTTTTCTAACAGCGAACGATGTTGCGATGCCCGCACAAAAACAATGAATGACGATTGGAGGTTCGTGCGTCAGGGGGCGCTCTTGCGCGGGCGCCGGATATGGCTTACTCAAAGTTTTTTAAATTAGAATTAGAGATATAGAACTCTAAATATTGTGCGATGCCTAGTACAATGAACAGTGGACTACATAGTGAATTAATAAATCTGGAGGATGTAACGTTGAAGTATAATTCATATAGGAAGACTAACATTATTATACTACAGAGAGATAGGAGTGGCCAATCGAACTCAAAAGTTCAAACCTCTTCCTTGTTAATAATTATGTTGATTTATTTAAAATCCTAGATTATTCACGTACTCAGTGTGTGGAAATATGAGTTTTGAAATAAAATTCATATCTATTACATAAAACACATTGTAGGTAGGTAGGTGACCTAGTGCTTGCCATAATGGCTTACGTGTTTTAGTTGATCTATGACCTAAGTTCGGGTCAAATTGTATTTTAGTTACATACAGCTTTATAATCACTGAATCGAATTGGAAATATCAATCAAGTTATATAGGTTTAGAAATAGTAGGAAACAGACGAAGAAAGTATTACAAGCGCATTACACATTCAGAAGCCGTAATAAGAACTTTTCGTTTATCAATAGCAAAAAACAACAAAAAGGTGGATAAACGAAAAGCGATAAGTGTTTCGATTTATTTGGCGTTATTACGAGTGCAACAGTTTATTCAATCAGCCTATAACGCATGTGTAAGAACTATTTAACTTAAGCTACGTATACTACAATTAGAAGAAACCGAACATAAAAAGAAAACAGAAGTTACCTAATCCTCAAGTAAGATTATTGAATCCACATCCTTGCACTAGGCTGTTAATTACACACGTAAGAAACCAGAATAATAATGACGAATGCGTCAGTTAAGATAATCTATGTTAGTTAATGTCACGTTAAGTTGACGTTAAGTAATGTAAACTTATGCAAATTAAAAATCTCAAGATAAATTGTTAAGCTACAGAAGCGTAACTTTCACTGAAGCTTATTATTGCAATGTCGGCAATGCCAGTTTTGCAGACAAGTTTTGTCACTGACGTGATTTTATCTCTTTCAGCTAATATCAAAGCATCAAGTGAAATTTTTTATAGTGTTGTATTCTAGAGAGTAACTTTAATGTCACACGGAGATGAAGCCTTACTTCTTGGTTATTAGTGTGGCTATTATGCCTTGGAGAGAAAAAGGACAATAAACAAGAGCTTCGAGAAATTACACTCTTTGCACCGTTAACCATTGTCTAGGGTACAAAATGTGTAAATTTATTTGCTTGCACTCATTGCATTTCAATAACGGTAGAATTAGATAAGCTTGAATGCAGAAACTTTAGCTGTCACTACAGATGAAGAATTAAACTTAGTTTAGCCCTATCAAAGCGTAAGAATAAATAAGATATTTTTCGATAATAGTCGACTCGAACATCTTCCGATCCAAGACTTTCACTCAATTTCGTTGTGACCACGACTCACCACCCATATGTTCCGTACGTGGGAAATCGACATTAGCAATTAATCGGCACTCGCCTCACACGTGCAATTAAGTAAGCGTCGAATGTGGCCCCGTATCGTGACTAGAATCATCTTATCAGGTGATTCTGGATTAAATTATAATGCGGTTAATCTTCATTTGTTTTAGATTCAGTGATAAGTTCATGATTTGCAAGGATGAGATCTTGTGATTTATTAATAATATTGTAGTGTGACAACCGGGCGGGAAAGGAAGTCACAAACCGCACGCGTACATGCACTTGCAGTTGAGGCAAGTTCAACCGCCGATGGGAACCGCAGAGGGACTGTTAGCTAAGTAATGGTGGAGCAATGAACTTTTGACATGACAAGAGTTCCCGCCTCGTAATGAGCTATAATAACCTCCTTGTTGTTGCTGAGTTGCTTTTAGAAATCTGCAAGCATGTGCAATTGAGCTCTGAAGAAAAGATTATTATCTTTATCTTCGCGCATGTCGGCGTTGACTGATGAATGAAAGTGTTAATGTGGGTAATACCACTTGAGCGGAAAAATTCGGAGTTACGCGTACAACCAGTAGCTTGCATACTTTAGCTTGTAGATAGCTACTTGAAACAGTCAGCAAACAACGAGTTAGCACCTTCGCGGAAGCTTTTGTATTCATAACGTATTCAAAGTGCGATACTGTAATATTTGAAGGTCGACAATTTCACACATTATGAATTTCGCACTTTGTTTTTTGAGTGCGAATAAACTTGTTGATAGTTATGTTTTGTTATCTAATTCAGACACATAATACCTACGATTGTTTGCATCAACGCCTGAGGTAAGCACTTAAATTTGAGGTGATGCAGTTTATAAGTACTTACTTATAAGTTACATTATTCGTTTTATGTTCACCTAGTCTCTTTCATTGTTCTTCTTGTTTTCGTGCCACTGTCCAGTTTTATCAAGCTTCTATGTGTGGAAATCTTGTATCATAGTATTTTTCTTTAAAATTTGATAAATATAGCTATCGTGGTTATCTGGTTCAAGATCGACTTTACAATACTTACTTTTAATTTCATCCGCAAATTGTGTAAATTAACGAACTTTCATAGTGCACGGCTAATCTACGATCATCAAACTACGATCGTTAAAATCGATCAAAGAGTGGAACGTAATAAAATTTGCATGTTACCAGTGAGTTATCCGAGCCGGCAGAGGTCTACTGCGAGCCCAGCCCGGCCGTATGGTAATGTTGCTATTAGAAATCGAAACGTGAAACTATATACCGATATTATTATGCTATTTCGCGCGACTATATATCCGTGTGGTGGCGGCCTCGAATGCCATCATCCCATTCCGTCCCATAAAAGGCGACAAAGGTAACACCGAAGGACGGGTAACAGAGTTCATAAGAGAGTCTTCTTTGTAAACTTAAGAGCCATACTGCGATCACCAACCCGCCTTTCAGACAGCGGCGTGGCCAAAAATCAATAGAGCTTTGTCTTTTTGACTCCTTCTAGATCCAGGAAACAAACAAATAAAAATGTTCCCTATAAGAATCAGTCGAACCCGGTCGGACCTCTCAAGACACATGATGATGGACTATGATGGCATATATGTACAAGTTTACTGACCAAAACGGTTTTTAGGTTTTGCGTTCTGTCTATGTTTGATTTTTATTTTACTCGCAACAAGAATAAGCAATAGCGGTTACGATATGGTCAGTATCAGAAGGTAAGTGCAAAGAACCCTCCCAAGGAGTTGGTACTTTATGTAACGTTCATACTAAAAGGGGACATAATATAAAAACTAACGATAATGTCTGTGAAAACACAAACTCGATGTGGACATAACGTGGTCGTAGTTTTGTAAAATGAAACGTTTTTACAAATTTAATAGGCCTTGACTAACCGACTGTGACTTTTACCAAAAAATTCAGTTTTTTTGTTAATAACGTCAGCTTTTACTAGGTCAGGAATGTTACAACAATCGGCGGTCGTCGCCTTGTCGCCGATTCTTACAAAACAATCAAAGATGTAATATGATGTTGAGTGAGACTAACAAACTGTAAACAACTGTTACGCAATAGGAAAAAAAACGAGATGTTTGTATGTTTTCCTGTTAATTTATAAAATAAATAGGAGATGTTTCCTCCCTTAGGACCAGTGTATATTTTGAACGGTAAAGATACTGAATGGATAACAGCTAGGTCTCAAAATGTTTATATCACGGGTTTGTGGAGCAATAATTATCTAAAAATCGCCAAGACGGTTACCGGGGGGTTTCAGTGGGTGCGATGCGAGCCCCACATACACCCGTCGCTCCCGTATTTCCCCCGTTTAAAAAAAGGGCTGAAGAGCAATCGTTACATCTACAATTTACTATGATTTCCGTACATAAGAAAACTCACGTAAACCACATCACATGATGGTAATAGCTATCTATCAAATAGCATCGTGGGCAATTTGCAGTCACAGCCACAATCAAGGTACCCCATACTTAACTATCAAACGGTAAATTATATAACGTAGATCATTAGGCTGACATTGTGACTTGAACTATTATAATAAGTAAGCATTAGAATGAATTCTGAATCTGAATGAGTCTTAGAACGTTCT
The DNA here is from genome assembly GCA_951802225.1 of Euspilapteryx auroguttella. Lineage (NCBI taxonomy): Eukaryota > Metazoa > Arthropoda > Insecta > Lepidoptera > Gracillariidae > Euspilapteryx > Euspilapteryx auroguttella. Next base: position 3,451,203 of record OX637646.1, read on the forward strand.
ACAGCAGTTTTGTTTTGCCAGCTATATTGCATTATGTTAACAAAAGACTAATTAATGCAAACAACTCTACAATTAAAGAAATTATTACCTATAACGGACAAGACGTCTAGGTAATAGTTGTCTCATTAAAATTGTCGCCGGAGGTCGAGAAAAAACCCCTTTTTAAAGCAAGTTTCACTTTCCAAGCATTGTGCGACAGAATCTCAGGTGCGGTGAGCATCTTAGCGTTTATTGTCAGCGAAAAACATGAGCCAACTTAAGTATGTATACGAGATGAGCTAGGATGCCTTTGAAAAGGCTTTCGACGAAAATATTCTGAAAAATGCTGAAGATACAAAGCGTGTGGAGAATGCTTAGCTAGTATAGGCAAGCTGAATTGAAAATCCTTTGAAAGGAAAGATGTTCCTTGCATAGTGCAAAACGAATTATGCGTCTTGTATTGTATACTTGTTATTGATATAACAGAGATAATCAATGCTTTTGAAACTTTACTTCAATACATAGTATAAAACAGCATAGTCGCTTCCCGCGTCTGTCCCTATGTATGCTTAATTCTTTTAAACGACGCAACGGATTTTGATGCGGTTTTTTGTAATAGATAAAGTGATTCAAGAGGTAGGTTTATAAGTATAATACATAAACAAAATACTAATAAGTTCGGCGGTACGAAGTTCGCCGGGTCGACTAGTATTAAATATGTATAAGCTTTTACATGATACGTAGAAATCTAATAAAAGCACGGTGTAGGTTAGCGTAGTGTATTTTTATAACAAGGATTATAATAATGTTATAATAGAGAGCAGGTATTCAATCTAAATGACTTTTTCACAACTCACAAAGCGCCGCTCCGGTGATTTAACCAAATGCACTTCAAATGCATGGGCTTTATTTGAGTTTTATTGTCGTCCGCACGAATAGCGTGATCTGACGGGACATTAACCCAGTGGTCCATTATGTTACGGACATTCCGAATGTCGGCATCAATCTCTCGTCAGTCAGAAGCACTATTTTACGTAAATGTCTGCAGTAATTTGATCCAAGCTTAGGAAAGTGTGTCACTTGATACCGAGTTGAAACCCTGTCTTGTTAGGTAAAGGGTTTTGTAACCTACAAGGTACAAGCAGGGTCGTAGAGGTCGATGATCTTTGGAAGCCCAAATGTTTGATTTACTAAAAGGCTAGATAAGAGCGGTTGTATGCACAATGTATCAGTATCACTGTTCCCCCAAGTAAAGTTATAATGAGTACGTATTTATAGAACTAAGTTGGAATAAAATTATAAAAATATGTTCAGAGTCTGGCAGGCACAGCTGTCCATAAATTCGTGACATCCTTCCATATACGGTTTAATTGAGTTGAATGATTTAAGGTCAACGGGTTTTATGAGAATAAAGTAGTTTATTGCTTATCAGTCCATCTGACTACAAATCTTTGTAGCCATTATAAATTTGGTTGATCTGTAATATTTTAGCTTTAGTTTGGAACTCAGCAATTCGGTTCTAAAATACAAAACGTACCTTATCGCTACAAACGCAAACGTAGTTAGGATTACAATATGAGCAGTCGCACTCATCGGCGCATTGGCTCCAGAAGATCTCGCCGTTGCAGCCGACACGGCCTCCCGTCTCCACATCCACCCACGCCGCCCGCTTCATCACCGGCTGACCAGGGTTTAAGGCAATCCAAACATATGAACTTTTATTATCACTTCACTTTATTGTCACTGTTCACATTTCACTTGCTTTGCCAAATTTTACTAAGCTTTAAAAGTACTACCGTCTTTGGTTTTTAAAGGTTCTACAAGAAGGCTTGAAAAGTACCAGGGCGGCAAAGAATGAAAGTGCACTCGCGGATCTGACGGTGAGGCAAGTCCGTCTCGCTACGGCTCATCGGATCGACTGTGGCAGAGCGGACCCTCTCGCGCTGCTCAACTGGCACTGCCTGGCATCGACAAACTTAACTGCATCGCAGTTTAAATGTTTACTATGAAAAAAATGGTAAGCTAATAAAACTATGATGAGAATAGATCGTAAAATGTAATAATTACTACTAAGATAAGTAAGCGTTATGTTTACATGGTGCTAAAAATAACACTCATCTAATATAACATAATGCCGTAATAATTATCACAGCGAGTGAATGGACGGATCTTGATTGTATGGATCAGATGCATCGGACCTTGAACTTAAAATTGTTTTCTTTTGTTTATTTATATTTATAATGTAATTTATTCGAAAACTAAACTTAGGTAAGTAGGTGTGCATTGCATGCACAAAGTATAAAAATTACTATTTCAGAACAATTAAATTCTACATGTATTTAAATGTGTACGCGACTCTACCTTAGCAAAAAAAACGAGAAGCTAGTAAGGAATATGACAAATTATTATGTAGAATAAAATATTTAAAGATAAATGTGCACGCATGAAACCAATTACAAGAAAACAAAACAAACTTATTAAAAAATTTCCAAGCCAAAAAACTAAGAGCTAATCTCGTTGTTTAAAGTTTCAAGAGACAGAGCTTGACTAATTCCGGCTTTGAAACACAACGTCTATTGAATAAGTATTATTTAAATAAGTTGTTTGCGAAGCATTGGAGTCTGATTTTTTTTACATAATTTTCACGATCTATTGCATCGCAGTTGGAACAGACGGTGGCTGCCCAAGTATTTGGGTTATAGTGCCAATACGCGTCAAGATTGCTTTTTTGCCACCCTGTCATTTACAAGTTAATATCTCTCAGCGATTTTCTGTTGTTTTTCTTAAGGAAGCTGTTAGGCCTATTTTAATAAATCGTGTGTAACGGTGTGCAGAGAAAGCCCGTTGATACAAATGATACAATGAAAATCAAGTTAACACAGTGAAATCAAGTCACCGTGGGACGAATCGGTCCGTGACTCGTTATACTATCTTCATTGAAAATTGTAACTAGCCCCCGGGGCAGGACAAAAGGCTATTGATTAAGAAGTCAGGCGGCTCTTTATACGCGAAACGCTTTAGTTATTTTTAAATATTCCTGGAAATTATTTTCGTTTACCTTATCATTAAGAAAGTCTCGAGAAACTGTCCTGTCTAGAATTTCAGAGTGGATACTTCTCTATCAATGCAAGGTTAGCCAAAACGAGTAGAATATTTTTTACTTTGTGACGAAAGATCGTGATCAATATTAGGAATTATTATTTATATTAAGCTATAGCTAACATAATGCATATTTTTAAAACTTGTTGATATTTTAAGAGTCTGAGTCGGTCACCTTGATCGGCGGCGATTGCAAAACTGTATGAAGCACCCACGTGCAGCATTTACTTCCAAATCTGTCGCACGCAGGACTCTCAGGCCACTCGCACGGATTCTTACAACATTCATAAAAATATTATAAATGAAACGTATGTAAGGCATTGCCAATGTGGGTTCTATGTTGGATCAAAATAAAATAAAATTTCAGAGAAAAAGATATAAGCTTGGAGACATTCATGAACTCTACATTTTAATTAAAGTTTAGGTGTACCTTACAACTCCAATGAAAATTGGAAATATTTCTTTACTAAAACTGTTTGCCCTAATTTAACTAGTTACAATAAACGGTATAAAAGTTGCAAACGGAGAATGTCAATTGAATGCAGATTAAAATCTCGATTAAAGTTATGTAAAATGTAGAGCACCACGAATTATCGACATAACTTTTAGTCAACAAATTGCGGAATGGGACATTTTTACACAATTATTGCCAAGCGCCTTGCATACTATTGCGCTCGAAACGACTACCAAAATAGGTGCTTTAATTGACCCCTATTAAGTTGCATTACACCAGGTAAGATATAAGAAACATGGTGAGACTCTATATGACCACATTTGAGGTTCGAAAGTATAATTGATTACGGTCGGGTGAAAAAAGAAATCAATCATTTGTGTCAATCATCAGTGGGTCAGTGGTGTGTACAGTCGAAGCTTAAAACCAAATTACAATACAATGACTCGATGAGGTTGTGTTTGTGCGGAGACGAGCCAAAGACGCTGCGTCATCGTTTTTATTCGAGTGGCATTGAACTTGGCAGTTATTACAGCAAAAGTATTATTTCATTACAAGAAGAAGAAAGTCAACAGAAATTTTATAGACGAAATGACAAGTGAGTAATTTTAATTAAAGACAAATAAGACGTCTTTAAACAGGTATGTTTGCATTAAAACTTTTGGGATAGCAAAAACTGCAGGCAGTTATTTATATAGCAAAGCATCATTCATCAAAACAAGCTGCGTAGGCTGATGTAGCGGTGCATGTCCATTAAAAAATACTTATCTGCAGATTCGGTGATAATATTTGTTGGCGAGGAATTCTTAGCTGCCTCTGACCCAGAGGCCATAGAACGTTAATCTCAATATGGTGATTAGAAGTGGGCGAACGGCATTTAGGTTGCAGACTTGGAGTACTTGGATATTCACGGATGTCTTATTTCGACCGTTTTAGATAACAAATATGGTAAAACAAGCGCAATAAAAATCTACTATATTCATATATTTTTTTAGCTCTGTCTGATGCTGTCAGAAAACCAAAGAAATCACACGGAGAACTGTTCGAGGTGATAAAACCATTCATTACATAGTTTTCCACTATCCTCCCATAAAGAAAGCCGTCGACGATCTTGTTAAGTAATTAGTAGGTTTCCAGTTGAATCTCTTTATTCCTAGCAGATAGTTAGTGTCACACGTATTTGCTGTGTAAACAGACATGGGAACTAGATGGCGCAGTGACATGCGGCGACCAGAATTATGGGCCACCAGCGGTGAACAAAGCATCTTTGTAAGAACCTAACAAGTGAGTACTAATCGATAGAGTACAGCCGGCAAAAACAAAGACAATACCGACACGCTCCACCACCCCAAAGGAAGCAGGTGACGAATGCGACCAGCCTCACAAGACCCGTGGAGCTTCCATTAGCAGAACTAGACAAAAGAAAGTATACAAAACGGAAGGTCAAAAGAAACTGGTGAACATGGATGTGCTCTTAGCGGTACAGGCTATTGACGACAAGTGCTCGCAAGGCTAGGTCGCATGTGAAAATGTGAGTGGCAGGATAAGACTTGTTTTTCCATTTGCATCAATTAAAGCACTCTTGATTTCAAGGCGATGCGGTTAGGAATAGTTTAGGTCTCGTTGTAAATATCAAGTCAAGCGACATGGACCTTGCATTTGAAAGACTTAAGTTTATGTGGTGGATTTAATCAAAACAGTCGCCCATTGTTTGTCAGGCACGATGTTTTTATAGCCAGTAAAGATATGAGATAACGAACTTCAAGCACGTCCGCGGCTTAGCTCACCTTGGTATTGGAATGTTGAAAGAACTAGTAAGTTCGCATGAGGCAACTTTCGCAATGCCGGAATGATGAAGAAAAAATATTCATGGAACGACCACAAGTCGCTTCGACTTCCGAGCTTTTAGTATCGTGAAAATCGCAAAAAGTCTCATTAAACTGCATGACATCTCTGCCTCGTCTCTGGAACTTTTATTCATTTCAATTCATGATGAAAAAGTTTTTTCGTAACGTCCACGGCACGTGAGATCAATGATGCATGGCCGGTTGGGCGGAGATCAACCATTTATCGACTTATTACGACGCGGTAATCATACCCTATCAATAATTAATGGAAACAGTGGAATAAATAAATATCATGTAGCGAGAAGCTAGAGCAAGATATTTGGAACAGAATAACATTGACGAAACTAGGTCTGTTAGTGTGATGCCATTGGTAAATAAATATATAAGAAGAAGTAATAAAAAATCACTTATAAATCAGATAAATGTTCTATAAAGTTTACTGCGGCGGCAACGCGATGCTTTGCCAGTAACCACATCAACTTGTTGCAAAAACTTTAGGAGCGGGAAGCATAAATTATATATGAAATACAAGTTTGACTGGCTCATGTTGTCACTGTGTACCAGAAGAAATAATTAATGGCAGGCTTAGCAGGTAGACTAGGTATTTCACGATATGTACTTACATATGGTATGTATTTAGTTATTATAAACATTTGGGTTGATGCGTGATTCTTTTTGATGTTGCCTCATGTATGACCTAAATTGCAATGGAACTAATTTAGTATTTTTAATGAGCTAATCAGAGATCGTGAACTTTTCAAATTTTTTGTCAGTTATTTAGAAATAAATGATCTTCAACTAATCAAAAGAGTTCATTTAAAAACTGAATTGATTTTAACAATAATCAATATATATAAAACTCTTCCGTTACTGACTGACTGTCTGACTGACAGACAACGCAAAGCTGAAACTACTGGGCGTACAAAGCTGAAATTTGGCATGTAGTTTCCTTAGGGACTGTAGGTGAGCACTAAGAAAAATTTTCCCCCGTTCCCAAAATTCCCATGGGAACGGGGGAAAATTTGAATTTTTGTGTTTATGAGAAATTTGCGCGAGTGAAACCGCGGGACAGCCTCTAGTCGTTTTAAAAGACATTCAGACCATGCTCGTCACGTATATTGCACCAATATGAGTGGTTATCATATAACATGGCACAACACGCACTTTCGCTGCATTGTCAAGTAGACAAACGCAGATTATTAATTTGCTTCAGTTCACTAGCATTCGGGTCGCGTGTGAGTTCAAATGTTGTTTGTAATATAAATACCTCCTGTTTGACAACGACGTCCTTCGATCGATATGATTTAAGAACGATATGGTAATGTGTCGCGTAAATTGGATTATAGTCGGAAGATCTTCTAAGTCCTTGCGAGGGAAAGTTTGGGGATGTAGAAAAGGAAGGAATTACCCAAATTTACAAGGAAACTAGTAAAATCGGGGTAATTGTATGTAGGTAACTTGAACAAGTTAAGAGTGTAGAAATACTCGACTTTAAAAATAGTGGTGGTAGGTAACGACCATAGTATAGAAATACGCAATATTACTTTTCTTATTAATAGTGTTTATTTACTACTCTTGAACACTAACGTTAAACTTTAATGATTATTTATGTGACCCAGCTAATCATTGTTGTATTGGAATTTGATCCCTTCATCAAACATGACACGAATAGTAAAATTTAGAAATTTCGTTTGTTCGACCCACATTTTCCGATATATAATAGTGATCCTTAACATCCGTGTTGATTTATGTAACGATCACACAAAATGTTCTTTATTACGATTGCAAAATCTATACCAATATTATAAAGACGAAAGATTTGTTTGTTTGTAACGAATAGGCTCCGTAAATACTGAACCGATTTAAAAAATTCTTTCACTGGTAGGAAGCTACACTATCCCCGAGTGACATAGGCTATATTAGATTTTCAAAAAAATTAGGGATCCTTACTTAAACTCAAATAATGTAACCCAAGGTGCAACATTTTTTCCGTTGTTTACATATTTTGACAGGTGGTTTGTTTGATGTAGTTGTTGTTTGTTTTTTTATTCGCCCATTCTGGGCAGGCAAAAGAACATAGTCTATAGAGCCAAGTCTTTAGAAGTATTTATATTCTATGGCGTAACGAAGTAAGCCGGGATAGCTCGTAAATAATATATAGGATGAGCAAGATCCACCCAAAGACTACCCATATAATCCTCGAAAATGTACAAGAGGAATTTTATTTAATAGGGTATATCTATCTTGTGTGGGTTTTTCAAAAATTTATTCGAATTTTGTTTATTATGGTATCTACTTGTGTGGGTTAGTGCAACTGAGTGGATTTCTTCTGGCAGAAGAACGGAAAAGGTTTACTTTTCGTGTAACGGGACCTCTGGCCAGAGGTGGCACAAGATCCAAAGGTCCCAGCATTGGGAAAGATGCTACGTAAAAAAATAAGATACAAAAATAATAAAAATAAAAAGCATACAGAGCAGAGGTAATGGTTCGAGTTTATCGCTAAACACAAGCCTCTCGACCTCTCCGCTTTCTATGCTATAATAATGTGACGTGACATGCTCACGCGCAGGTTTCGCCGCGACGCGATGCTGCCTTGATAACTTTATCAGTAACTAGAGGCTGCCCCGCGGTATTTCCCGCGCAGATTTCTCATAAACACAAAAATCCCGTTTTTTCCCGTTCCCGTGGGAATTTTGGGAAATCCTTTCTTAGTGCTCACCTACACTCCCTAAGGAACCTACATGCCAAATTTCAGCTTTGTACGCTCAGTAGTTTCGGCTCTGCGTTGTCTGTCAGTCAGTCAGTCAGTCAGTCAGTAACGGAAGAGTTTTATATATATTGATTAGGTCTCGCACGTGATTCGTAATGTTCATTATTTACTTCGTTTTAGGTTGGAGTTATTAGGTTTTTTTAGCAAATCATAAAAAAGATATGAAGAAGAGACATTTTGTTTAGAGCAAAATTTGTGTATCTACTTACCATCCTATGAAGTTATAATCTATATTTGATACCTCATTTAAGAAAGTACGTTAGTAATATTATAGTTATACACGGTCATTTATACCTTAAAAAATATGTTTGGTTGATAAAGGGAGTTATTTAAACTTTGTAGTCTCTACAATATCACATACTTACATATATTTTTTAAGAAATGAACAACTCTCAGGTCTCAAACTAGGTTATAGAAGCCTGCTATCTAGGTGCCTGAAAACATACATACATACAACACCACTTAAGGTCTTTTTAACAGGTACTCCTTTCGCTTATCTAGGGTTTTTTTGTACAGTCACGGACTAGGAGGCCGTAACAGATTTGTCTATGGTTGCGTCAGCCCTAGACTGTATTACCAAAGAACAAGAGCTATTTTGCAATACAGAAAAACCGGAAGTGTTACGCCGATCGTGTCCGCCACTGTACTGACTTATGCTCTGTAGATGAACGAAAAATATTTTACCAAATGTGACCCTAATAGAGCCTCTGAATTACAAAGAATTTTGAAACTGTCTACCTAAAATTACCATAACAAAAACTAAAATTCCATTTCAAACAAAAAGGGCTCATTACAAATACTCTTAGGAATGTCGGAGCCGAAAAGACGGAATACAATACATGGAGTAGGTAGGTACAGATACTTTCTTTGAAATGCATTCCATGTGGAGAACGCTTTGGCATATTAATGTAGCATGGTGTATGCGGTGATCAGGAAAGTAGAGTTGAACATGAATATGCTATTGTTTCAGTTGTAAATAGTTTTTAGTTAATTTGAAAGTGTTTTTAGATCCACGAGTTTTGAATAGCTTAGCGCGACTTGATTTTCTTTTAAATTTGTAATATAAAAAAATCGTCTTATAGGAGGATACATTTATATATTGGTTAATAAGTAGCAGTAGTTCATTTAAGTGGTCTACAACCCCGGTGGTCCACAGGAGTCTCGACGGGGTCTTAGTTGGGGTGATAAAAAGTATCTATCTATCTAAGTTTTGTAAATATGGAAGAAATGTAGTTTTTCAAGGAGTCCACTGGAACCAGCAACATTATGAAAGTGGTCTATAAGAAAAATAAAAAGTCTGAAAACCATTGGTTTAAATAAATAAATAACGTATCACACTCGCATCCCATACCTAAGTAGAACCTGTCTAATCTACGGTGCCTATGAAAGAAACTAAAAAAACCAGACCGGGAAACAAACATCGATATTAATCATATCAATGTTCGCCTCCGCCGGGCCGGGAATCTAACCGGGTCACAGTGGACATCTTTGCCAACTGATCCACAAAGACTGCTCTCTGCTGATGAGGGTAAACAAAGCAAGCACTTACACTAGCGACAGCGGGAACGGGTGCGACGGCGCTCTGCGGCGGCACCGACTGCACGGGCCGCGCCGGCTTGGCCGCCGCTCGTTGCAATGTCGTCCTTTTTACTGACGCCATAAGGTACACGTCTTCTACTCTTTGAGCCACCTGAGGGAGAAGGAGTTAAAGGATAAGTTTGTTTGTTACCCCTTTCTTATCTATGCTGTAAAATCATTGCGAAAGGGAGTTAAATCATTTAATAGAGATGAGTTCGTTTGGTGTTTTGTACTGTCGTGTCGTAAGGCAAGGCAAACATTTGTTTGCCTAAGCCGCTTGATAAGCGCCCTGACTACCTCGCCTCTCGCAGTAGGTATAGGATACTTTACCTAAAAAGGTATCAATACCAGTTAGAGTTAATAATCTAATTGACTTCTTCTATCCTATACTAAATAAATAATTTTATTCTATTAAACTGTATATTTCAGCTTTTCGTTACGAAAGTGCAAATTTCCCGTTAACTTGTTTTTTTTTCAAATACTTTAGCCAATGTTTCTCTTGTAGTTCCATTCTACACATTAGTGCAAGAATTATTGAAATCGGATCAGGGAGGAGTTCCGAAGCTTACAGCTCACATCAAAGTTTCAGACCTCTTTCTATACTAAGTAATATTATGGAAGAAATTTTTATGATTTGTTTGTTTGAATTCGCTACGAAACTACTGGACCGAATAGAAAAATACTTTGATCATTAGAATCCTACATTATCGCTGATGAACATAGACTAAAATTAAGTAGGTAAGTACTTACGATATTTTCAAAAAAGTGTTTTTGTTATGGCGCTAATAAATCAAAGGAGGAATTCAGAGGGGTAGTTAAACCAAATTCATACCTGTGTAACAAGTGCCCTAGTTTCCTGCGTGGCTGACGTCATCAGCATTTCTCGGAACTGCTCCGGCGCCGTCAACCCGAAGCTCTTTGCGTCCTCCAGAAGTTTGTCGACAGCGATAAGGCCGCCTTCTCCCGCTAGAAGCTCCACTCCCGTCGCGCACCACTCGTTTGCCTAGGGTTAAAACGTATAAATATTGTACTTTTATCATCATCATCTTAGCCGAAAGGGTCGGCGGGTACAAGAGACATCCACTGTTGGACAATAGGCCAACTCCATATATCGCCATTATAACCAGTCTTGCGCGACCCTTATCCAGTGTAGACCGGCAACCTTCACCAGGTAGTTTGATCGCCTTGTTGGGTGGCGGCCTACTCTACGTTGTTCTGTGCGCTAATGAATACTAGTACTTTCATTTCCATTCTGTTTGTGATGCTTGACTGCAAAATTGTCATTAACTTATTTGAATGTCGCGAGAACACGAAAAGAGAAAAAAAACACGTCGTACTGTGGAGGCATTATTTATTTTGTTTTTTTTTTTATTTTATAATTTTTTGTTAATTTTATTTAGCGTAACTCCAGGATGTCCATGTAGCAAATAATATACACGGTATTACACGTTACAAAATATTGTTTTACATTAAACACAAACGGGCACAAATAATAATAAATTACAAAAGTACTATTCGCGCACCGGAAGACGTAGAGTAGGCAGACAATTATTTTTAATCCTCGACATTTACCTTGTCAATCCTATCCATCAGCTCCCTGGCTTTGACGAGTAGAGAGTTCCTCTTCTGTATTTTGTCCACGAGCAGAGCGCTGGTCCGGCGCAGCTCCTCGCATTTCGACTCTATGTGATCCACGGAGCTCAGTGGGTCCAACATTAGTGATTCTCCTGTAGATAAAATGTTTTTGTTTTTAGTATAATAAACGTTGACCCGGCGAACTTCGTATAATTACCGCCTTATTCATTTTGCATATATTTTTAAGGGCGCGTTGTCTGTGATATATACTAGCACCAATATCGAAAAAAATAATATTTTAAACCATGGCCGAAATTAAAAATATGCGCTAATGATGCACTAGATAGAGATAGAATTTTTCAAGGCACTGTTAGCTTTCAGGCTCTTTCAGGATAAATATCTTAGAAATTAACGTTTTGTTTCTGGTTTAAGGTGGCCATTTAATAGAGTAGGTTCCTAAATACAATGAAATAAGTTCAAAACTAACCGTCTTCAATAACACCGGAAGCAGTCTTCAGATCACAGTTGCAAAGCTTCTCAAAATCGTCGGCTTCCTGAATGAGGCTTTCCACGCGACTTGCCGTCTCGCCCACTTCCGTCATATCGCATGCTGTCTTTAGATGTGCGTCTAGGGTAGCCTGTGAGAATATAACATTAGTACATTAACGCCATCTACTGGGAGAAAATTAAATTATTTGATGTACTGGCTGGTAAACTTATGATAAAAAAAAGACATAAATACAAGAACTCGCCGGATATGTATCGGTTGGTGTGTTTGTTTGACTGCCATACAAACGCACGCCCCAAAGCATTGATGATAGGTAAGCCATAGGCGTTAGTGAGTTTAAACGAAAATATAATCACACGATCTTACAAAAATTATAACATTGTTTGTTATGTAAATTTACATTAGAATATAAAATAAATAAAAAGGCAAAGCTGGGGACTCACTCTAGTGAAAATATAAAAAATACTGGCTGCTAAATCAAAAAAAAGTAAAAAGACAGAATTTTCACAGGTCTCAAAATTATAAAAATGAAAAGAGGGGTTAGTTTTGGAAAATTTAGCAGCATGTTGAAAAACTTGAAAGTGTTTTTTAATCTGGGTGTTTTCAGAAAATAATGTTGGTAAACAAAAGTTGCTTTCATAAAATCAAGTAAAAAATATTTTCCAGTAGGTACCTATACCTAAGTAATTTTATTGTAGATGTAGATTGCAGTTTGAAACTCAAGTTAAGTATTAATAATGACTTTAGACATGGTGTGTAATTTTCGAAAGTGCCGGAGATCGTTGTCGAATCAAGCGTGGGTGACCACGTGTTCACATGCATTTTGCATAGAGCACGGAAAGAAAGAATTCAGGCGGAATGCTGAGAACGTATTGACGTGCCCGGCCTGCGGCAGCGAGCTACGCGATAAATTCGACGTTATTCAAGCAGATTTGCAGCCAACAGAAACTTTCAAGTCAATTGTTTTGGCGGGAATGAAGCCAGACACAATTATGGATATTGCAATGAGGGCCATGTCGTTCTGGTCGTATCAAGTTGAACAGGAGACTTTGTACCAAGAGAGTTTAGCTAAACATACAAGGGAGAAATTAGAATGTCTGGAAGAAGTCCATACGTTAAACTTGCAGAAAATCAAGGCTGAGCTAGAGACGTGTAAGCGTAAAATAGTTTCTTTGCAAGCAGAGTATAATAAAAAGAGAAAGCAGACGGACGAGCTGACTGCATGTGTAGAAGAGAAGTCAAGGAGGATACAGAAGTTGACATTTCAGTTGGATGCTCAGAAGAGGAAGGGGATCCACATCGGCGACGACTTTGAGCGGACGACGGTGCAAGAGAAATGCATGGACATATCAGCTCTTGTGGGTAAGAGAACTGCATCGGAAGCGTTCGTTTTTAGACCGGCTAAAGAATCAGATGAACCTAGAGCCCTAATGTCACCTAAAACGCCGATGTTTGACTTCAGACATCGTAAAAAACCTGCGCCACCTCACAATTTCCAGTTTCGACCTTTGTCGTCATAATTTTTAACAATTCTTAGCTGGTAGATAATGTATAATGTATGTAGAGTAAGTACCTAAGTGATTAAGCATGATAATAGATTATGATGTTTTTGATGAATTACCTGCATCTGTTTGAAGTTCAATAAAAACGTTCTAAACCTCAGCCAGTGGTTCAATTTCGTTGAATGTTTCTGCCAGAAGTTGTCAAATTGTTTCTCAGTCTCATCTAATTGGACTAGTAATCTGAAATAAAATAAATAGTAAGTGTTTGTATGACTTAAATTACAGTATCGCAATGAGAGTTAATTGAGGGTTTCAAGGGTTTATTTCAGCACTTATTGGAGGGTTTAGATAATAATAATTACAAACAAGAGCATGGTTTTTAATGATTCAGATGAAGTTTTTCCAACTCACCTTTCAACCGCAGCTACGTGACTAATAATATTGTAAGTGAGGTTCGGTTTTCGCACTTGTGTCAGCAACTCCTCCCCTTGGGATGTCGCCGACAAAAGTTCACTTTTTAAAGCTTTATACCTGAAAGTCACATATATTTTAGTACATATTTTATATACTTTTATGAAAATATTAAACAATGTTGATACAGTATATCTCAGAGTTCCATATAGCTATCGGGCTAAATGAAACAACCATGTTTTCCACATAGGAATTCAGTGCGCAAGGATTAAGCATCATTGATAAAACTTATCTATGAAAGAATCAAAGAGTTTACCCTTTTTTGTAGTAAATAAAATTATTTAATGGAAAACAAAATTATCTTTTGGCATAAAACCACAAAATCAATAAGTACTTACTTGAAATTTTTAAGTCAAATCACTAACGTTTCTGTATTGCCTTTATTACGAGATTTTGTGTTAAAAAAAAAACAAAGTATTTCCTGTTATCAACAATTAGGCCGACGCACTATTCAAATCTAAATCGAAGTAAATTGTGACAAATGAATGCAAACATTTAATAATGTACTGACCTATTTTCCTGTGCCTCTAATAATTCTTTGGTTTGTGTGGGGTCATTGCCCATGTCGCAGTCTACTATTCCGTGCATGAAATTGTCCAGCTTGCTTGAGATGTCTTTCATTAGATTTGAAAACTTCTCTAGAGCCTGAAATATAATAAAAGATAAACTATAAAAAGAGTCCACGTTTAAACCTAGACTAGTTAAAAAATGATCTCAGCGTCATGCATGACTTAATGCTAAACGAAAAATTTTATCTTGAAAAGGTTTGTACGTAGAACAAAAAATATCGCAACATAAAAAAAAAATACCAAAAACGGATGAGCTCAATGCAAAAACCACGTTCATTGACTCATGATCATGCTTTCGTACCTGCGAAGTATATCATAAAAACCATTCAACATAAGTTAGAAAATTCTTCCATTACCTCATAAAGCAAATCGTATTTTGTACCTACTTAATTGTGTTTGGCATTATCAATTTAAACAAAATTTAATAGAATTATGAAATCATTAAACAGTTAAATGAAGTCATAGCTTTTGTTATGACAAATGAACACTTTGTTTGTTACGATAGAAATATATTTCAGTACATACGAAATGAACTCGCTCATCGTGAATCCTCCTACTCCAATATGATTAAGAGGAAATAATTATTTGTTTGTTTGTTGAATGGATTAGGCTACGGCGATTACTAGGCGGATTGGAAAAAAACTTTTACCACATTATCTGATGAACATAGGATATAAATATTAATAGGTACGAAGGTAACGAAGTTTGCCGGTTCAGCTCTTATGTTATAGAACCAAAATACTTACAATCCTCTGCTGTATCCACTCAGAATGCGAGTACTGCAGCTCGCCGCTCAGATCCGGCGTCAACTGCGACCGGTCGAAGTATTCAAACAAATCGTCGATTCCTGAACAAACGAGTACTCTGAATCGAAACTCCTCCTTGAAGAGTTTACTGCTGACTTCTGATAGAGCCTTCTGGATGAAGCTCGCTGGCCGTAGCACGTACACTGTGTGTATTACCCCGGGAAAGAACTCCTGGAAAATTTATCGAGTTTTTACATGCATGCATAGTGTAAAAGTGGCAGAATGCTGTCTATATACATTTCAAACGTAAAAATATCCCCTAGATGAAAAAAGAACTGAGTTTACTAATTCGTAAAAATCAAATAGTAATTCGATTTTTACTAAGTTTTAATACAAACACCGTTCGTTTCATAATATACATTGCTTACAATTATAAATTAAAAGTTTCTAAGACCAGACAAGATAATATAATATTCGGTTTGCCATTCAGTATCGAAAACTTGGCAATAATAATTGCTTTCGCTTACAATAAACCAAAGTTCGAAGCTCTATAGAATATAGAAGTTACTAACTAGATATCTAACTTAGTATTTAGTTCAGTGGATGCTGAGAGGCTGATCTCTCATATCTTGAAAGCTGTAGGAAATCTAATCAACTAAGTTAAGTATCTCTAAAGGTCAGGAGGGTGGCAGAAAACTACGTAAGTGCATTGCAATAATTGATACTTAAGTCCAAATGTCCAGATACATCGTTTTACACGAGTAGTCTACATGGGTATGTTAATGTCTGAATTAATGGGAAGACTAAGACTTCGTATTTGGTCAATTTCTTCATTAAATGTAGAATGACCGAGGTACTACTTATTATAAGTAAATAAGTAAAAAACTTACCGAGACTCTCAATAATACTGTTTTGACGGAGTTCCACCTGTCTTTCCGTCGATCTATTATGATGTGGAAGCCCATATCCGCCTCGAGCAATCTGGGAACAAAGGATGTGAAATGAGAATCGAGTAAATTTTTACTGAATTTTTAAGAATGTTTGAATCTAATAAGTTTTATTTGAATTACTTTAGTAGGTTACTTTTATAATCTTTTATGTAGACCGGTTGGTGTAGCGATAGCGATGTGGTGGGGAGGCCTATGTCTAGCAGTGGATGTCTATCGGCAGAGATGATGTGATGTAATTTTACGGAATTCTTTGGTTTTTAAGATGAAGTCACGCTGGTAAAACTAATTTGCAAATTTATTTTACCTAGGTAATGACTAATTTGTAGAAATGAGGACCGATCACATCCCGCCCGAGCTGTTTCCGTAAACGGACTAGTCAACAGCATTATGATTTGATACATTTCTGAGATTGCACGTTGCGTTATCATTACGGTGTATAAATTGTTCATGGTATCGTAGAAGCTTGTTAGGTACAGTCCGGTCGGTAGCTAAAAAAGGCCCAATCGACAAACTGACTTAAAACTATTCTTTCATAAAAAATAGACCGAATAAAAGTGTAAACCGTGTAAACGTTAATAGATTCAATTAAAAGTGTGCACAATAATAAACGGCTTTTTGTACTAAACTAAAAAGTCGCAAGGCCCAACATACCACAGGAAGCTGCCTTGACAGCCACTATCTATTTAGACTTAAGAATCCGCATACATTCATGTATCATATTTAAAGAGTTAAAAAAAACACAAGTTATACCCTGCATCACTTAATCTGTCTCTCAAAATAACATTTACAGAACCTAACAGTTATCGCATAGTAAGTATTAGGTAATAGGTAAACTTACGAAGGAACAGATGTGAGGTAAAGTAACAGTCTTCTGTACTCTGTAGCAGTAAGCAGATGGAAGTTGTTGTTATCAGGGAATGTGATAAGGGGCCGGTGGTCCTTGGCGAGGCCTCCGGTCGCCAGGGCAAACTGGGGTAGAAGGAGCTCCCCCACGCTTCGGCCTTCGTCCCCGTTTTCGCCACAGCCTTCGCATTCTGCTTCTGAAAAAAAAAAAAACAAAACATTAGGGTCAAGTTTTTATTGCATTTGTATGGTCGGAAGGGAAAGGGCTGGAAAGTAAGCCAGCAAAGGATGGGAAAGGGACAGGAAACTATGCAAACAGGATGCAAAGTATTTCCTTCCGAAAGAAGATTAGATAAAGTGTTGTAGATTTAGGAGATAGAAATGTTGTCCTTTGATGTAGGATTTTGTAAAATGTGGCTGCAATATTACACAATAAATTTGTTTGTGAAAAATGTTTGCTTTGCACCGGAAGACGCAGCGTAGGCAAAACCCCCACAAGGTGGACAGAAGACTGGTAAAGGTCGCTGAAATACATTGGATGAGTGTTGCGCAAGGACGATCACTATAATATAGAGATCTGTGGAGGAAGCTTGGGGGAAGTCTATGTCCAATTCCAGCAGTAGATGTCTTTTGGCTATGATGATGGACAAGTACATATTTTGTAAAAATTCGTAAAATAGTATGTATACTTTAACAAAATTTTACAAAAAAATATAATGTAATATTTAAAAATTAGCAAATAGGTAATTTCTGAGTCAATTAGCACATCTACCATCTTTTACCTAACAATCACACTAATATTATAAAGGCGAAAGTTTGTGTGTATGTTTGTTACGTATTCACGTCTAAACGGCTGGAGCGATTTTAAGTAAATTTGGTATGGAGTCAGCTGACACCCTGGATCAACACATAGGCTACTTAATATTGCGGTAATAAACCGCGGGGCACAGCTAGTTGGATATATATATATATATATATATATAATACATACTATCATGTAAGTACTTATAGATTATAAATTACCTAAATACCTATCTTGTTTAGAGGAATTCACTGTATTTGTCAATATTATGACCGTGATTAATATGTTATCGACGCGAACAATCCAATTGTTCTAAGTAGAGTCAAATATTTTATAATAAATTATCATAAGGTAGTTCATAACTATGAATGCTAGCTATCATAAGCAAGTGTAATTCATAATAATAAATTCTTCAGTTTCAGTGGTATACGTAAATAATGAATCAATATGCAGTTGGGAGAAAGCGAACTGTAATCTAGAGTAAAATGTTTTTTGCTTTCATAAATCATCGAATGTACGAGTAAATTATGAAAGCGAGATGAATCAAACTTTTCACATGACCGATTCCATTTTTTTTTCTGCTATGAATTTTGGAAAGTTATAAGGTACTAACAATTAGGTAATAGGTAGGTATATAACTATTTAGTTGTATGTATTTACCTTAAAACTAACTAAATCAAGATAAGGTAACTTTACACTGACTTTGTTAAAAGATCGCATGACCTGCAAACATTAATCTTGGGAACTTTTTATCGACAAAGTCACCTATAAGGAAAAGCATGTTGCCTTACGATAACTAATTATGTTACCCAGGGAGTTAGCACATATTTTGATTTTCTTTTGAAATGATAAAGTAACATACTACTTTTAAAATAATAAATAGAATCTTGAGTTTATTTACTTAAATCAATAAAAACCTTTAAACTTATTTTGTTCTAACAAACCTACAAAAAGAAACCGGCGGGCGCAGGTTCTGTTTACATAGAAATAGCTTTCTATCTACATAATCTTTTGTAGCAGGGGCTTAATTTGTATAAAACACTATCTGCAAATAGCATTCAGTGCAGGGATGAATAGAGTGACGTCACACACGCCGGACGCTGTCTAGCTAGCTTTGATACGTGCAGAACCGGGGGCACTGCAGCATTTAATTAAATACCGAGGATCGTATCATAGGTATTTTAACCTTATAGAAGAACCTACATTAATGTAGAGGCAGGTTAAATGCCCATATTTAGGTTGGTAATAATTATTTCAAATTTTTATTTGTTAATGGTCATTCTGAAATAGATTTTCAGTTGTGCGTCTAGCAGTCACATAAGTCACTCGCGTGGGTTGTTGCTGTTCGCATCATAATCATCATTTAGGGCACCTGTCATGGAGTCAATATTGATGGAGCGGGGATCCGGCGATTCTGCATCGCCGCGCCCGGTGTGTCTGGCCGTCTGGCGCTTAGCTGTCAAAATGTCAAAACCGATTCCAATCTCGATGTGTTGAATGACGACCCACCAGTCACATAAAGAGACACACATAGAACCTAGATGTTTTAAATTTTTATAATAGTAGTACAGTGGCGGTCTAGGATGGCGTGTGAGTGAGTATTCGCAATGTAGTGTCGATTTTTTGGACGCGTACGTAACTAATGCAGTACAATTTTCCTTATCTAACGAACAGCCCGATTATCTACCAAGTATTATTACATAAACCGATAGCAAGGTCAAAGTCAGAGGCGTGACTCTCAACTCTCCAGTTCCTACCAAGCAAGAGCCTACTTAGCTTTTTAAAATGCATCGCACACGGCATCTTGTTAGAGAAGCGCGTGCAAATGCCAGTATTAAAGAGGGATATTGAATGAGGATATTTTATTTGCTTCTTGCCCGCTGAGGACTCCATTGTAGTTCAAACCCTGCCCCCGCCTAATAAAGCTGCATCGGTCCTCTTACTTTTCTGAATTTTTGTAATAAATTTTTACTCTAAATTAACGAAAAGTACTGTACCAAATGTCATCTTCATAAAGAGTCCCTGAATCTAATTGTTTTGTTTGAGGCACAGTAAGCTTAGTTACGAGCACGGTATACTAAGTAATTTTTTTTTATGGTGAATATTAGGTTTGAATGAAAATAATAAAAGGAAACATGCATAGCGCATGTAGGGGCGAGTTGTCATCCAGTTTGGTCTGTCTATTTTGCTCTCGTGTGCACAGGCCTTCTTTTCTATGTTGTTTATTTTTTTACTCTCGTGCAGATAGATATAAAACAGCAGTCGCGGTAGCTTCGATAGATTTTTACGATGGTATGGCTATGAAAATTGAGAAATGTATTTATTAGAAAATTCATAGGAAGACACTTATTTTTTACATAGGTGCTTACTTACTTATTTTATACTACGTCCATGCATAAACAACGTGCACTAGGTACGGTTAAAAAAACGTGAGTTTAGGATATTTTTTTCACTGCCAACAATAAGTAATAGCTTTCGAATATCAATTTTGTTTTTTAAATAAAGATACTTATTGAAAATGATTACTTAAAAGTTTATAAGTATAAAACAAAAGGTTGAGTCAGCTTACGAACTACAAACAATGGATAATATTTGGTCCTTACTAGGCTGGATGCGACCCATTTGAGGATGTCCATTGTAGTTTGGACTAGGTAGTACATCCAGCACTTAAGACTTATTAAAATGCATAGGCGTGAGGTCAATAACCGATTCAACAAGGTGGATTCATATTTCTGAACAAAATACAAAATGTTTTTCTGATAAGCACGTTCTCACAGTTTGGCTAGTATTTTCCTTCAAGCAACGAAATTGAGCAGAAGAATCCTTACAAGCCTATTTTCATGATAGACGATCAGGAAATATTTCTCAAAGGCAATTTATTAGTCGGCGTATAACATCCCTGGTTCAAAGCTATGTGCGGCCTTGAGTTTTTCCATTTCACGCGGTGAAATTGCTATATATATGTCGCAATTTCTTGGGGCATTAGCCGTTATTTATACCGTGTAGATTGCCCTCAGATATGCAGCTGCTGCCGAGGTGTTCAAGCCAGGGGCTAAACGGAACAACGCCAGACAAAGATTAATAGGAATGTTTAGTTTACCTTGTGATTGTGGACGTAGAGCGCATTCAAATGTATTTTAAAAGACGGGCACATGTCTTACCAAATTAAAAATAATTGATTTTCCAAGCACTAAGTAAAAGAACATTATAGGTAAGTAAGAACTTGCGCATTTAAAACAAAAGTATTTCCTAGGTTTAATTACGATTTAAGAACTTACTTAGCACAGAAGATAAAAATGGTAAAAAAAAATCGCAAAAAAAAAACACTTGCCTAGTGTTAGTATTTTCTCCAAGATCGAGTAAAATCTCATCTGGGCAATAAATTAGAAGCGGTCGTAAAGTTTATCACCAAGTGGCACGCGTCCGTTGCGGCCGCGAGTACTGACGCGAATAAAGACATCTTTGAAGAAGCGACTAGGCTAGCGTGTAACAATGTGAACCACAAACAAACCGCATTACTAAACGCTGCTTCGTTAATAGTAAATTATCGAATATCAAAGCAAGCAGCTGGCTTGAGCATTGAGCACACAGCACAACGACGCGACGTCAGTCAACAATGAAAGCAAGTCTACTCCCCTTCGCATTACGTCGTTAAATCTTGAGGGGTTGGGAACCAGCGAGTTTAAGCCATCAAAGTCCTCAGCTAAATAAAACATTTGAATTTACAGACCTCTGAAACCAAAGCACTGCATCCTGCGGCGCACGCGGCAGCACGTGCCGGCCACTACCACGACACTGCTGTCTCGCTCCCACATCACTTTGACATATGACCTAGACTTTCAAACACACTCGTAACAACAGGTATTAGAACCTCAGAGAACACTAGTTATGTTACGATTACGACCAGTGAACGACATGGTTCAACTAACAAATGATAGATTTCGACCGACTTGAGTTACGCTGAGGCTAAGATGCAATCATGCTTCGGGATGAAATCGAGATGCCACGCTATCAAATGTCAATCAAATTTATCAAAATTATCTAGCCTCTTATCGTTCTCTCGTATCGTTTGAAGCTGACCAATCCAATGTGAATTTGTGAATAAATATGATTATTCCACGTATACTCAAAGGAAAGGATGGAATGTAAACAAAACATCCGAACGATTCCGCTTCCATCGAAACTCGGCCGTTGTACCGTCCGCCCGTGCAAACTGGACTGGAACTCATCAAAACCGAACATTCCAACAGCATTCCTAACGTTTCTGATTATCCAGAACCAAATACGTCTTTTAAACAAAAACAAATACCGATTAGCAGCATCAGACGACTTAGTTAAAATACCAAATTAAAAAACAATGAAGAGTCAATATTGAAAGAAAATATTCGTTAAAATAACAATACTCAGTCGTGAGATCTCAATTATTTCGTCACCCCAAAGCAAAAGAACAGTGACAATAGAGTATTGAGATAAACAAAACGTATCATAATTGACTAAGCATCTCTCGTCTCTAAAGAAAGTGAATCGTCATGAATGTTCAATGAGCTGGTAGATAAAACGATAAAAAAAGCTAATAGACTGGGAAATTGCTATCACGAACGTTGATTGTAAACAATATTTGCAACCCTAGTGCATATAAAAGAGGTAGCATACCAAGCATATGTCTGTATAGTGTTGTTTGATAGCGCGCGCATTGTTGAAGTGACCTTTTCCATTGTAACTTGCGCAAGGACAGTTCACATGGCTGCCGGCACGAATCAAATCGATCAGATCAGCTTTCAACTAATTACTACATACATTGCGATCCGCCTGTAATGAGAATTTAGCTATTTTGGCACTAATAATGACAACTCTATTAAAGATAAAAGAATGTTGAAAGCAGTTGGAAAACTTTACTTCAGTCAGCCAAATAGTTGAAGTGGCTGGTCGTAGTAATGAGGTAACATTAGTCTTAATTAAATAGTTTTAGGGATTACGTAATCAGTTTGATTGGGCTAAATAAATATCATGTTTACAAGATGCCATTCGCACGACATCCACTGGGCGCACCAGACCCAGGTCAAGGTATAAATAAAACATGTGTAAGTACTTAGTACCTATATTGAATTTCACTATTACCAGTATACATATTTAGCCTTGTCTTAGGTGTGGCTTTTTAAGAAATAACTTGCGACATATTTAATTACCTACCAACTTACATTATGAATTTTATTTATTTACCTCCACCCTACGCCATACCCACCTAATAAATTTTGTTTGCTGACTTTGTTGTTTCGTTGATATGGATATCTCTGAGTTTATTTAGGTGTTTTACAATTACGTCGTATGTTGATTATTATAGAGGTACACATAATAATAATAGTAAGGACTCCTGAGTAATAACGTACAGTGGCGGACACGGTCGGTGTAACACTTCCGGTTTTTCTGTATTGCAAAATAGCTCTTGTTCTTTGGTAAAACAGTCTAGGGCTGACGAAACCATATCTACCAGGAAGGAATCTCTGGTATTAAATCAAAATATACAACCTAATTATAACACAAAACACTTTATTCAAGAACGCATTTATGTAAGTGTTTAAATTCTATGCTAGCTGTTAAAATTTTACGTATATTTCCATACGAGGCATGTAAACACAATCGCGGTTTCACGGTTGTGTAAGCTATGTTGATAATGAGAGACTAGCCTATTTAGCTCGAGCCTACCGCACGGCTACCATTGTCAGCGGTTTACGCTTATTACAGTTTTTTGCCCTGTAAGCGATTTTAGAGTTAAGGGTCTTAGTTTTTTCTTTATGAAGCGTAGTAATAGAGACCATCAGTAAGCGTTTGATTAATCGGTTATCACATTTCCTATTAGGAGACTATTAAAGATAAAACCAAGACCATTAATTGTCACAGACATCTCATGAATCACTCACTATAATCTTAATTGATTATCAATTTTCTAGGATGTTAGAAAAGACAAAAATAAACAAAACGCGGAAACACTACCTGAGCCCTTTCCGAAAATTATCTCCAACTTGTTCGGAACTTCGAAGCGTATCCGCATTATCTTCCTTTTGATATTCATTAAGTTAACACATGCACAACTTCCGGTGATTTAAAAAGAGAAAACTTGTTGGGCTTATAAATTGGCGCGAAATTTCAGACACGGTGGCCCGGTCATGAAAATGTCTGAGAGCAAACTGGCGGACGGGCGCTCGACCGGCAGCGGGCGGCCTTCCGCACTGGAGATGGCTCCCGCTGCGCTGCCCCATTTTACCCGCAAACTCTGAGCGAGCACTTTGCGTGAGATGTGTTTGTGATGTAACCAATGTGACGATATTATGCAGATTAGAGCTCTTCTGATAACAGCCAGCCCGCGTCACTTACAGTTGTTTGACAAAAATATAGGGAACTCTACCAGCTCAATCTCTTGTTGATGGTATAAAAAGACTTGTTTGCTCGCAAGGTTCAAAAAACTAGGCCAGTTAAGGTAGGGAATTCTTATCAAAAGCTAACTATTTTTGATATGTTTTGTACAAAATTTTAATAATCTAGGCTAGGCACGCTCTAGGTCCGTGTCAGACAGGCGTCTCATTTTTTTTTCAATTTTTCATAAGACTTCGTATCACAAGAATTCATATTTGTACACTTCTTTATAACTCAAGGAAGTGTGTGGTAAGTAAAATCAAATTATTTATGTTTGGTCAGAGTATAGATTGGTACCTAAGATTTTAACGACCAAAAAGAATGCATTTCGTTGTGTTTATTTAGGAAAGTTTTGTAATGTTTTTCGAAGCCGCCACCGCATCGGCGGGCGCAGGCTATTTATGTATAGTTCAACGCAACGTTAAATGTAGACGAATAATTAATTAAACTTCGATATGTAGTGCCCGTGACTGGACATCGTTGCTCTGGCGACTTCTATGTCGATGCGTCGTCGTCGCAAAACGCTAGTAAGTACTTTCTGTGACTCTACAACATTTATTAAAATTTAAAATAAGACAAAGAAAGGTCGAAAAAAAGGTTAACTAAAATATTAATTGCTCTAGGTAGAGTTTAGTTAGTATTTTGAATATTGTTGCGGTAGACGGTAGACTTGAGTTCAAGGTTCAAACAATCTACAAAAAAAGACTCATTATATGGGTAACTTCTGAAAACTACCAAATGGATTGGCGACACTTAACGAAGAGAGTCACGCACGTGAACAAAAGACAAAATTAAATTTACAGTTAAATAGTAGGATAGCAGTTGCGAGTTACGACTAAGTAAAAGTTCATTGGCCACTTCTCATACGCGTGGTAGGTACCGTGTGGCATCATTAAAATGTCAATCAGCATCAGCAATGAACAATCATTCGGAAGAACAATGAAAATGGCACACAATGCCGCGGCTCGTGGGCCGGTGGGCCCACATGACATGACTAGCATAGAAAGAAGGATATAGCCATGGAAGATCGTTCATCGGTTTGATGTTTCAATGCCTTTGTATTTTGGATTCACTGTTGTTTTAGATAGATAGAAACTCCCTAACAGAACCTAATTTGCCTAAGCAATCGTATTTAATTAGCTTTTTCGGAATGTTATAAATTCTTACATACACAGTAATTTTATTATAGGGCAGAAAGGTTCCTTAGTTGATATTGGCTTAGAGAGATTTGTGTGGTTAAAAGCTTATTTTTAATCTTTACCACAGCCCATAGTTTATAATTGACCTATAGCAGCTGCAAGCTTGCCTAGGGCTGAGAGCTATTTTAGGCGATCCAGCTTTTCTTAGCAGATGCTATAAACTGGAATTACTAATTTACATATAAAGATTTTACTAGTATTTCATTAATTAAATGGAACATGCTAATAAAAAGGTGTAAAAAGGTATAATGTTAGTAATTTGTGTACTTAATTAAATGTAAAGTAAAAAGTAAAGTAAAAAATGATTTATTCAATACAGGATACAAGATATCGCTTATTGAAAGTCAATTAGACTAATCTAATTAATATTGATACCTTATTTCGTAAAGTATCCTATACTGATAGAGGCGAGGTAGTTCAGGGTGCCCACTAATTGGCTCGGGCAAACAATGTTTGCCTTGCCTTACGACAATGGTCGCCTGGAGACGCCCCCAAACGAGCCCTCCTCTGTCAAATGATTCTACTCCCTTTCGCAATGATTTTACAGCGTAGAGAAGAAAGGGGTAACAAACTCTACTTTACAATTTCTCTCTCTTTTTTTTTTTTTTTGTTCTTATATATGTGACATTACAATTCAATTTACAGTACAAAGAACATAAATTAATAAGATTTAAAGTACATACATGAAATAATGAAAATATCGTGCAGAGCTAGACTACTTCCATGCGTCTTTGTCGTTTTCATAGTCATCAACATTGTAATAAGCTTTCTTAATCAAACCTTTTTTGATACGAGTTTTAAACTCATTATCATTCAGGATCAAAATCTCTTCTGGGATCTTGTTATAAAATCTTACTTCGTTTCCTATAAAGCATTTGTTTGTCCGTTTTAGTCTGTTCTGTGGAATACTTAGTTTGTTTTTGCTACGCGTTCTAAGGTCTTTAATTTTATCACATTTTTTATCAAACATATGTAAGTTTTTACGAGTATACATAATAATTTCAAAGACGTACTGGGACGGAAGCGTCAAAATATCAATTTCTTTGAATTTTTGTCTGAGGGACTCGCGAGCTTTAAGCTGATAAATGTTTCTAATTGCACGTTTTTGTAGTATAAAAATGACGTTAATATCTGCAGCTCTTCCCCATAGAAGCAAGCCATAGGTCATTAAGCTATGAAAGTAACTGAAATACACAAGTCTCGCGGTAGAAACATCAGTTAATTTTCTGATTTTCCAGATTGCGTACGCAGCCGAACTGAGCCTTGCCGCAAGATTTGAGATATGGGGGCCCCACTGAAGTTTCGAATCTAGAGTGATACCAAGGAATACAGTTTGATTTACCAGATTAAGCTTGTTATTGTCCAAATGTATGTCTGTATCATAAGCAGTCACATTTGGCAAGGAAAACTTAATGCAATTAGTTTTCTTTGCGTTCAAAAGTAAATTATTAGAAGTAAACCATTGAGAAATCTCCACTAATGTTTTGTTTATATCTAAGTTGAGGGAGTCACCTCGTTTAACTTTAAATGTTAAAGAGGTGTCGTCCGCAAAGAGGACAACATCAGTAAGTTTATCTAACATGTAAGGGAGATCATTTATGTAGACTAGGAATAGGAAAGGCCCCAATATCGATCCCTGAGGTACACCAATCTTGATAGGACAACCTGCAGACACCGCACCACCCACGTCCACTCGTTGGTCGCGATCAGTAAGATAAGAGGCAAGTAGATCAAGTGATTTATCAATTAAGCCATAGTGCTGTAATTTAAGTAGCAAAGTCTCATGATCAACGCAGTCAAAAGCCTTCGAGAGGTCACAGAAAACCCCAATAGCATCGTGAGAATCCTCCCAGGCTCCATAGACATCGCTGATGAGTTTGTGACCTGCGTCTAAGGTAGACCGCCCTTTCCTAAAACCAAATTGATTTTTGTGTAGGAAGTTATTGACTGAGAAGTGAGACGCTAATTGTGCAAGAATAAGTTTTTCAAATATTTTACTTAAGGCTGGAAGAACCGCGATTGGTCTATAATCAGTGGGGTTTTCGGTATTTCCAGATTTAAAAATTGGAATAACTTAATATCATACAAATAATAATTCAAAGAGAATCAAATTGCAAAGTAAACAAGTGCCCAAGTTAAATGAACAGCTTCCCGTGTCGCTTATTGAAGTTGTCTGCACAAATAAAAACTCTTCTTTTTGTTCAATTCAACGCCCCGGCTCAGTTCATTTAACGTTACATTTTGAACACAAAACTTTAGAGAACTAAAAAAAAATAATGGCGCTTAAAAGTAAGGAATAGGGAAGATAACTCTGTCCCTGATGCCAAAGAGGTTGGAAACCGGCGCTACGCTGGTGGACTCACGTGCAACGCTGGTTACAAGCGCTTGTTGGCGCTGGTTTGAAAAATGTATAGAAATACCTGCGCGGACATTCGCGGTATTTTCTATACATTTTCGAACCAGCGCCAACAAGCGCTTGTTACCAGAGTTGTACGAAAATGCACCCGGCAAGGAACTGCACTGATACTAACGTATCACATAATATTCATGTCGACCGCCAAGTGGTTTAAATTAATACCTATTTTATTTGAAACAGGTTTCTGTGAGCTTTATAAAAAGTCGGGGCAGAGGTTGATTATTAATAGCCAAGTTGTGTGTGAGTCGTGGATCGTGCAAAATCATTGCAAAAGACCCGCATCGCACATATAAATAACAATAGGTTAAGGTTTACCTACAAGTAAAATTTGAATTACATATTATACACATGTCATGCACATGCATTTTAAAGAGAAACGTTAGAAAAAATATATATTTGGGTTCATTTAATTGTAAGTATATATACAAAAGGGTTAAAATATTATGTTCTGACTCTCACATCTTGCAGCTAACAAAGATAAATGCATAAATAATTGAATAATATTGAAAACTAGGTTGAAACAATGAAAGCATGCAGTTGTTATAACAATCAAGGGTTGCTCTCACCAATGGCTGCTTGGCGCCGAGCGTCCTTGGTGCTGCACTTCCAAAACTTCATGGCTGGTGTGAAGGTCGCGGGGTGACTCCACGTCGCGCCCGCTAAGGCAACTTGCCGCCGCAAAACTGTCCGTGGCGCGCCGAAACAATGACTTTTGTTTTCAAACGCGCGGAGTCGCGACGTGCTGTGTTTATTAAAACTGCCGGTCGACGGACTCCGCCAGTGCGTTACATACACTACACCGCAAACCCCAACTGGACTGCTGCACTCACTGAATCCACTAATTGGAGGAAGGCGTGGGACCCCGCTCCAGTTCACAGACCCTGTGTATCCCCCAATCACGACTTACCCAATAAAAATGCCAATCTAAAACAATTTCAAATAAAACGGGCAAGTCTTATCGTAAAAAAGTTTATTCTCTATCACATGACTCTACGTTATAAATTTCAAACTAAATAAATTAGGTATGAAACAATACGGCCATCTAGATGGTTGCGGATAATGTTCGGTCGCCTCTATGGCATGGCATTAAGGCTGGCGCAGACTGGGATGGCTCGGCAAAGGATTTAATTTAACATACTAAAATAGAAATATGACATAAATTCAAATGTTTGAAAATAAAGGTGTGGCATGTCTGTCGTTTGTCTCTTTCAATACCTGTTTGTATGTCCATTAGTAAAATAATTAAATCCTTTTCCACCCGGTCCCAGTGTGCGCTTAACATTATTTAACCGTCTTTTTTGTTTCATTTTCAAATAGTACACCAGCAGCACACTAGTTCAATCTATGAACGCACACAGATAAAATAATGGTAACCGGTGGCTTTAATATGCAAACCGCTAGCGATTTTGAATATATTGTTTATGTATAAAACTTCTTATAGATTTGCTACTCCCCGCCAGAGAGCTGGAACGGTTTTATACTAAAACGCGACTTCTCAACGCGACGTAACCGTGGTCAAACTCATACAAGGCATACTGAACCGTCGCGATGTTTACAGAACAAAGTAAATGCTTCAAATGTGCCAGAACAGCAAGTTTTATAATTAAAGCTCTTTCGCAAAAAAGTGTCACTCTCCAACTGTCTTAAACAAATTATTATGAACTTGTAAAAAAAATATACTGAGGACGCTCCATATTTTTAACTGCGACATTAAAGTTAATATTCTAATTTTTCTGAACACGTCTAAGCATTCAAGTTTCCTCAGTAAACGAAATGGTATTTTCTAAAATTGAAGATATTGCACTATGAAAATACATGATGAATGACAAAGCAACACTCATCTAGGCACATCTTTGCAATGGCTACAATGAGGCTTCCATTCTATGCTGGTGCATATGGATTATTATTTATATTATAGCTTAAAACAAATCGCTAAAATGAGATTTTTGTAATCCCCTCCAAAATATTTCACAAAGCTATTTATTTCACAAAATAGATTTACGTACAAAATCACAATGGTTCTTCAAATAGAAACTGTAGAAAAGTCTCGATTGAATATTTAGCCGCTTATATCAATATCACCCATTATATACAAATTATTTGATATTCTAAGGGTCTAAATTTTTTAAATAAATTTCAAACGTAGCAGTTGTTATTTTAAAATGATTTAGTTTCTATTTTCAATATGTTAATTAAAAAATGGAACAAAACACATTGTGCTGTTCGTATATGAAAACAGGGTTTATTATTTTCTACAATCGTCATTATTAGTTTCTAATTTATAATCATCTTTCAGAACAAAAAGTAATCATTAATTTCGAAGGCACTGTTTTTCCAAAATCTTGACTGTGCGCTATTCCAACGTAGAAAACGTGCTTCTAATTACAGAACCCAAATATAATTTGCGGCGTGTCATCATTCCACACACAAATTTAACACTTTTAAAACTTATAAATAAACTTTTAAAACAACACATACATACGTACATTATGTAATAAAATATAGGCTAAATACCCTACGGCTAAATAGATTGGCGTACCTATAGCTTAAATCTTATACTTAGTGATAATAATAATCGTTTCTATAAGTTAAGAGTACGAGCAATACTGACGTTACATACCATGAACTTCACTTATTATTATTGCCAAGTTTTCTGCTAGAGTTCATAGTCTTTTCGATAGATACCATTCGAATGTTTTCATTCGAATCAGGGTTCAACGTTGTGATAATGATAACGTAGTTTAGGTGACCTGGACCTCTTGCGGTCAATGTCTGTACCAGGTGCCCTGGACGCGTGTCTGGAAGTGGGAGACGGGGGTGACGATGTAGGCCTGCTGCGGCTGCTGCACCACGGCCAGCGGGATGACCTGCTGCGCCATCTCCACGGGCTGGTTGGTGTCCTCGGCCACGCCCAGCGGCTGCAGGTGCTGCTGCTGCATCTGCTGGTGCTGGCTCACCTGCGGCACCAGCATCTGCTGCTGCATCTGCTGCGCGCCGCCCTGCTGCTGGTGGATCACCACGTGGCCCGCGCCGCCCATCTGCTGGTGCTGCACCTGCACCACCTGCTGCTGCTGCTGTTGTTGTTGTTGTTGCTGCTGCTGCTGTTGTTGTTGCTGTTGTTGTTGCTGCTGTTGTTGTTGTTCTTGCTCCTCCTGCTTCTTCTTAGCCTCCATGGCTGCCTTCTTCGCATCAGCTTTCTCTTTCTCCTGTTGCAACCGCACTGGATCTTTATTTTTGTCGTACGTCATGCACTTTCCGCTCCGGAACGGCACCAGCTCCTTAGGAGGCTCCTGCTTCTTAGTGCAGAACTTGACGTGCGGGAACTGATCCTTCATAAACTGCCGGAACGTCGAGTAGCCCATCAGCTTCACTCCCGGCTCTAGGATCTCACCGTACTCCTTGTAAGCCTCGAACAAGTGTTTCCTGGAGTCGCCCTGAATCAAAATGGCCTTGCTGTTCTTTTTGTTGCCTTCCCCTGAGGGTTGTACGTCCTTGGGCGAGCTGGCGTGCTGCTTCAAGTATTCCTTGAGGAAGTTGGTGGCGTGCTTGTATATGTCGAGTGTGAAGGTGTTGTAGGGCTTCTTGCCGACGTTTCCGTGGATGCGCGGCGCCACGCCGTGCGTCATCACGTGCTGGCGAATGCGCTTCAGTTGATAATGAGTTACGTTTTCGAGATACAGAAACGCTTCAAGGCATACCTTGCGGCCTTGGTAGACGTAGCATGCCCGCAGTCTCCTCCGCACCTTGTGCCGCGAGGTCTCCGCCGGGTTGGCCAGACTCGCCATTGTGATACCCATGAGGTACATGTCATGCTCGTTCTTTGTCAGTTCAGCAATGTTGAGCCTGTGCTTGTATACAGCCTCTGGGTTTAAATCACGGTAACAATTGTCTTTGCATTCACAACCTCGCATCAAGCGTTCTTTGACCTGAAATGTTTAAAAGTAAAGTTACAGAAAATGTACAAAAACAATATTTGACAATCCTTATTTCCAAATAAAGCCTAAGAGCAAACATGCACAATCTTATCATACAACCAGTAAAGGTCCACTGCTGGGTGACAGTCTCTCTACAGATAGCCACAAGGACAAGCATTGTGGAGGCAAGTAATTCAATTAGACTACTGCCTGCTGCCCTTACTTCCGCTGTTTTCTTAAACTCCTTTTATGAAACTCAAAAAAGAAGAAGGGTGCTGGCTGTCTGATATTCAATGCAGACACTACACAGCACTAAGCTTACTTGTATGGAACAGTTATTGCATAAACTTTTTATAAACTTATTATACCTACGTAAGCAATGAGTGTCAATACCTGGGTAGGATTGTCTTCTAGCTTGTTATCAATGACATCATCATCGCTATCCATATCAATTTTCTTTTTCTTTTTAACTGCTTTCTTCTCAACCTTTGGCTTGGTTTCCATCATCTCACCATCGGGGTTCGGCTCAAACTGTATGTATGCACCTCCAATGTTCTGAATGTTACTTTCACCATTTTCAACTTGAATTGTATGGCCTTGCCAAAGAACCTGGAATCGAGTTTAAAATTTGTTTAGGTTTGGTGCTTACCTTTTAGAAATTAATTAGTACAAATTAGTAAAACATTTGAACATAAGTAATTTATATGAAATCGGAGATAAACAAATTCAAGCAAAATAACTAAAACAGTTTGGACTGCTCTATAGCTCAGTTGGCTTGGCAGTGATGTGAACTGAGATGAGTGTGCAACTGGGTTTGATTCCCGGCAGGGCAAACATTGTTATGATGAAAATCTATGTTTGTTGCCGGTCTGGGTGTAATTTTTGTCTTTGTATATTTTAGGGCACCCTAGATACAGGTTCTTCCTAGTTAGGGGCTCTTGAGTATGATGCATTAGAGTAAAGTTCTTGACATACACTTTTGTTTAAGATCAAGAATAAACATTAAACTATCCTTGTATTTAATAATCCGTGTAATGTTTAGACCGCCATACCATACTACCGGGTTGCTTGAGCGGTACTGCCTAAAGACCGGATTCCAGTCCTTGATTAATGTAAAAAATTCAATAATAATGCCTCAATTTTAACATGAAACTTGCCGAGTCTTAGAAAAGAACTTTACTACAGAAGGCCCAGAACCAAAAGCTACATTTATAATTCAGCATACCCAATTGCATGCTCTACCATTCAATTCTTACAAGGTAGGTAACTAGGATTTTCAATTAAAATATAATCACACCTGTTCTTGATGACCATTGAAGTTATGCTGCTGCATGTTCTGCGGGTTAGTCATCTCAAAGACGGAATGCTGCCCCATGACGGGCGTGTGCCACTGCGCGCCCTCGCCGTACTCGCCACCCTGGTCTTGCTGGATGCTCACGATGATGGCCTCTTTACTGTCCACGCTCCTCCGCTCAACGGACAGCAGCGAGTGCAACACCTCGCTCGCCTCCTTCTCCGCCGGGTTTACAACCTCCATCTTCTCGAAAGACATCCCGAGCTACAAATGGGCGTAAGTATAACATCGATGCTTACCTACCTATATGTACACGCACGACAGCACACATGACGGGACCCTGCCCTGACGCCCAATAATTTCTCGAGGGCCATCCTGTCGTGCAGTCTAGAGAAAACCGCGATATCTTTTTAAATTTCATGTAAATAAACATAACAAAAATCACGCAATTATTAACCTTAATCGCGTTTTTTAAGTTTCATTATCGCATAGCGGATCGAACTCCCGTGGAATATTGGGCCATATAGTCATGGCAAAGGAAGAATTAAACTTACCCTTTTTCACTCGATTCTGGACGTTAATATAGATAAAACACTTTTAATACGATCACAAATAAACAGCGGAACGTTTTGATACACTTTATTTCCATTTCACAGTCATATTGATTGAGAAATAACGAAATTATTTCACTAATTTACGGAAGCAAATATGGCGATTCGCTTTTCCGTGACAAAATCGGAGGACGCCGTAGAACTTGTCAAAGTTACAGTGCGCAGCCACTAGGAGGCGCCTTTGTTTCAAAGACGCAGAGTCGTGATTCGTCAATATAATTTCTTTGTGATTCGTGATCATCCGGTTCTGCGCGCGCCACACCAACCGCGGGAATTTTAAATCAACTAAAAGAGACAGGCACCGAAATCGTAATGGATATTACCCCAAAGAATATATAGGTAGAAATGTATTTAGAAGTGTGGCTAGTAAGTATTAATAGGTCCATGTATTACACACCGAGTGTAGTAGGTAGGCTCAGCAATGAATGAAAGTAGTTAGGTATTCCTAACCAAGTAAGTACTTAGGTACCTACTAGGTACCTATTTATAATTTTAATAATTTAGAAAAGCAGTGGTAAGTACTTACTTACCTAATTCGCACATTTTGGGACGGCAAAAGAACGACCAAGTCAGCCAGGTAGTCTTCTGTAGCATTTTTCTAAGTTAGGTACCTATCTAATATTTTGGTACTTACTTACTTAGTGTCAAATTTCAATAATTAATACGAGAGTTAGATTTTGGAATTGGAAAACGCACCTACCTTCCTTACCATAGAGGACAATCACAAGTTTAGTTATATTACAAAACAAACAAAATTCATTAAAACCATTAAGTACATAAAACATTAATTCGGTTTATATTAATTCTGTAACTTACTAGTAGGTACTTACGTAATGTTGCCCCTCGATTTCGATATTTTTAAATCTGACTGAGCCCGTCTATTGGCCAGAAGACGAAGGAGTGTGCATGCATGCAGATAAAACGCATTCCTAATATAAACCAGGTGCGCCATGGGCGCTATTCTACTTACATTAAAAGAACTTACTCCGTGGGGTTTCGCATCGATGCCGACCCTCCATCATTGCAGATTCCTATCAAACGTAATTTTGTAGGCGACCGTGTATGACCACAACCACAACGTGTGTGTAGGTAGCACAAAAATGTAGAGCCAAAATAATCAGTTTTAACAGTTGCTTTTTAATGATAAAATAAGACATTTCATGGCTTTAATGAAGTGTAGGGGTTCTTCTTCTTCTTTTCCTGTTATCCCTAGAGGGGACATAGGGCTTCAAGAATTTTCCTCCAGTTTTGGCGGTCTTGAGCAATAGCGGGTAACTCCTCCCAGTTTAGTCCCACACTATTTGCTTCTTGTAGCGCGGACCGTCGCCAGGTTGCCTTCGGGCGTCCCCTTTTGCGTCTTCCGGAGGGCTGCCACAACAGAGCTTCCCTGCAAGGACGTCCATCTGCTCTTCTTTTAGAAGTGTAGGGGTAAGTAGGTATAAAAGTGCGTGGACACCACAATGTTTTTTTTTTTCACAAATTATGTGTAGCTAACAACATTATTTTCACCATTGAAATTCTATATCATATTAGACTTATCCATGGAACTGAAACGAAACCTCACAAGGTTAAGCTTCTTAAGATTAATGAAATGCATCGGACCAAGAAACTTACTCGGGTGCTATAAATAATATAAGTAGTTATACTTAAGGTATACATAAGATAATAATGGTAGGTATTTGTTTTTTTTAACTAGGTACCTTTAACTTAGCTACAAAGCTTGATATTACCCGTAATAATGCTTTACTTATACATAAGAAAAGGCGACCCAGCTGCGTATACAATATTCCTAATAAAATAATTACAGTTATAAAGACATCTTAGTAACTTCTTAGTAAGCAAGTAAAAAAATAATGTTATAAATTGAAGTGCTTGAGAAATTATTATTTACTTGAATTAATAATGCGTCTGAGTACCTATTCTGCTACTTACAACAATCTTATGTTATTTTTTTTACCTCTAAGTATTTCTTAATAGTTTTTTTTCTACTGCCACTTATCTAAAGGATTAAACAGAGTTTCAAGTATTTCAGGGTAAAACTTTCTAGGGCTTACGATATATACCTTACTATATACTTTAAAAAAATTCATAAGATTTAACTAATGCGTGTCATGGAAGTAAGACATCAACTAATGTATCCAAGTTTTAAAATATTACATCAATCACCCTGTCAATATGTCACCGTAGCGTATCCGTAGCGCGTATTCTAAAAAATTACCAGGATAAAATATCCTGGCGGAAACGTACAGGGAGGCCTGACCCCAAATAAATTGGGACTAAAGGCAGGAAGAAGAAGAAGAGCATATTCTAAAAAATTATGAAGCTAGGTAGATTTCAATAATAATATGGTGTAAACTTATATCGTAAGGTGATACGAATTTCGCCGTTTCAGCTATTCAATGAATTTATGGAATTCACTCTTTAAGATATATACCATCACATGTATAATCAAAGTAATAACTTAGGAAAATGATAATTATCTTAAATCGGGCACTTAAAATTATAATTATTTTAAAGGGTTGATTTGGACTTCACGAAAATTCTTACGATTTGAGAATTTCCGAAATTAGACATCACAATTAACATTTAGGCATTGGATTAGATAGCATTGGTCAGCAAACGTTTTGTAGTCATTTGACACATGGTATTGTTATTACTTGATTTAAAAAAAATCTTTGTAGTCAAATGAGACTGGTCAAAGTCCATTTTTTGGAGTCGATGGGACCAATCCGCAAATAGGGTGCAAATACGGGTTAAGTAACTATTTAGTAATCTGTGATCCGGGTATAGGTACAGTCACGGACTAGGAGGCCGTAACAGATTTGTCTATGGTTTCGTCAGCCCTAGACTGTATTACCAAAGAACAAGAGCTATTTTGCAATACAGAAAACCGGAAGTGTTACGCCGATCGTGTCCGCCACTGTACCTACCCCAAAAAAAAAAAGTTAGATCCTAAATACCACACCTGAGACAACACAAATTTAATCTCAGTCTAAATAATTTGTCTAAGAAGCAAGTACTTCGTAATTTTAATAAGCTTACTTCAGAATGTGAATGAATCATTTATTTGAGGAAGCTAACATACGAGCTTGTAAATCTTATTTAGTTAAATATTTCTTGTTTTAATGAACGCAAAAGCATCTTTACTTTACCTTGTTAGAATCACAGTAGAAACCAATGAGATTTGAGATCATCGTAGGAAAGTATTATTTTATCTTAAATTTTTTTTTTGCAGAAGCCTGGATGGATTTATGACTTGGTACTTTCCTACGTATTTTGCGTAAGAAGCAATGCTTCTTTTACGCAAAATTAATTGATTGAATATCTGAGCTTTTATTAATGTGCTTATTACAAATTTACAGTAGTGAAAAACTTTGTTGGTATGTCAGCTGCCATACCAAAATTATTTTTTTGTAATGTTGAAATTAAAGACAACCATTCCCTTACCCAAACCAAAACCCAAAGCCTAGCACAACAATGAAAACATTAAAAATCAACGCATCGTTAAACATACCGGAAGCTGCATCCAGGGCGAAGCAACTGCTGCGTGACTTCACCACGGACCCTGGAGACGGTCCGTCGGGCCACTCCATCCTCTCCTCCATGGCTTTTGAGGCACTTCGCTTGAATTGCTCCAAGAAACTGTCTATTTGCGTCTCCAAGTTCGTCGGCGAACTTGCCATCTTCACTCACCCCGAACGCGAAACAATCACTGCATTTCTGTTAAAAACTTTAATTGAACCGACTATATCTAAGGTCTTTAATGATCGCGCTTCAAACAACGACTCGTTCATCATTGTTGTGTATGAATCGTCCATCGACCCTGCCTGCTACATCAAAGAAGACCGATAGCCCGATAGCCGTGAAGGAAACTAGCGCATTGGGTGAATTTTACTACGGATACCGTTATGCTATACAGGAGGCAGGAGGCACGAAAATAAAGCAACACCCACCGACATCTATCGATCGTTGTGGACACAAACAGCTGTTTCATTCGTGTTGCCAGTGAGAAATAATCAAATGGTACTGTTGATGATGAAGTTTCCCACCCACCTAAACCTGAATCTTGATAGAATAGTAACCGAATTAAACGGCTTTTGTTTATTGTAGAAAATATTGCCCCAGCTAAGAATAGATTAACGAAAACACAATGATATCATACAGAGGAATTGATAAAAGAACAACGCATGCGCTGAACGAAATGAATACGTATAGGTGGTGAAGCATGTATGCGTGTCTGTGGCTGGATATGTGTGGGTTGGGAGCATGGGTGCTCCGCGGGCCGCGACACGCGGCGAGCAAGGGGCTCCCCGTGCCCGTCGTGCCACTTGCCAGTTCCGCGCGTCGAGCGCGTGTCGTGTGTGATAGCAGAGCAGTTGCCGGCTGGAGCTGTCAAACAGGAGTCGAAAACCGGCCGCAAAATGTCAAGTAAGTACCGACTGCTCGGCACTTTCCTTTTCCTAAATAGGTACCTACTACCTAGTTATTAAAAGCAGAGATTCAAATTTGGAAGCTCCTATAATTTTTTTATAAATTTAAAGTTAACCAGAAGAAAATAAGCAAGTGTTTTTAAATAACCCACTTGAAGGTTATCATCGTTTTTATCCGGTAGAGACAATTTTTAACTTGCCGATTAATTTTTTAAATATTTTCCTATAGCTTCGGAATTTATTTTCAGTTGTTTTCAACGGATTCTGAACTCGAAACCTACCCTCAAATACTGTTCCAAATATTAATTTCTTAAATTGACCAATTATATTTTTACTCTTTCAAATATATTATGCAAAACAAGTTATTCTAAGAATAAACAGAATTTTGGAATTTATGCTCCAGATTAAATTTTCACGATCTTTTTTAAAATCGAATGACTTGATAATGAATTCAAAGTCATTTTAATTTAATATGTATAAATACTATAATACCTACACTATACTCGTGGTTAGTTTACATCGAACGACTGATAAAGAATCAAACTGCGTTACGAATAACTTTCTTGACATTCACATTCACACTAATAACAACAGAAATAAATAAGCAATAGAACACATAATGACTGTTTGTCAAAGTGCTAAGACTACTAGGTGCAAACCACGGATCGAGATACGTACCTATCTTTCTATATACTACATAAGTTGTCTCTATAAAGGCGGACGACAAAACGTTGTGGACACTTTAACCTTCTGACCTCTGTCTGTCGCCGTCTAAGATCTGTTAGTGATTTCGTCAAATCAATAAAAAAATGAGAGAATCAGCGGTAAACTTTATAGTTATGGGTGGTTATGGTAATAAACAACGTTTTATAATGTCTCCACAGAAAAATATAAGATCAGTTAGGCTATTTGCCGTTCACAATGAAAATAAGAATGAGTTTTTTTGACATGTATTGTGATAAGTAAACATTGCGGGTTTACAGCTGAATCTCTTGTGTAGACAAAATATTCACCTATATACCCGCAATATATACTTATCACCTGTCAAAATGATTCACATTCTCATTTTGAACGGCAATAGATCCCAAGGATCAGATATTTAACTATTGTGGTAGTTATTCGATACAAGCCACTAAGGTTCATCTGACCACTCTGCGTCTGCGGCCGATCGAGGTTTAACCAATCTTTATGATTAAGTAAGTTATTTTATCAAAAAAAAAATTGCCGCAGCTGATGAAGCCATTATAGTAACTGAATGCGAACTTTAAAGAACACCCTTACTTTAGCTACTCTAAATTTAAGCTCTCTTTATAATGCCAATGAAATCAACAATTTCTCAAACCTTTAAAACATTGACCTCAGGTTTTTCACAGTATTTTGTCTATTCTGACATAGTCACTATTAGTCTTGCTTGTTCACTCGGTACGTACGGATTCAAAAGGAACCGTAGTTGTCGTCATAGCATTCCTTTATACAGTTTAGCGGTCGACTGCCCGCGTGCGGTTCCATCCCGGCGGACTGGACGAACCTAAATAGAAACCGTAGGGACATTGCTCCCGAGATCTCCCGACCATCGCCTGATCCTGCGAATCTTTCAAGTACGGATTGACGCATCTAATCTAAAAGTGTTTTTGGTTAACGTTTCGAAGGCT
The DNA here is from genome assembly GCA_951802225.1 of Euspilapteryx auroguttella. Taxonomy (NCBI): domain Eukaryota; kingdom Metazoa; phylum Arthropoda; class Insecta; order Lepidoptera; family Gracillariidae; genus Euspilapteryx; species Euspilapteryx auroguttella. The sequence goes on from OX637646.1 coordinate 3,490,820, forward strand.
ACGTAAAAAAACCATCTGATTTGCTACCGTGCGTCGATCTGATTTAAATAAATTAAATATTTTTCCAATTACTAAAATAGGATGATGCGTGATACTTTTTGCACAGAAAGTAAATTTATCTGAAGAGTCCAGAGAAAATATTTTACGCAATATGCATCTACAATCTACAAAATATTTATGTGTGCGTGCGTCCTGAAAAAATACATAAAAATCATCCGAAGGCAATTAATTTACAGCTCTTCAATGACGACCTAATCAAAATATTTACACCGTAAAGAAAAATATTTGATTTTCCAGAAGCTATAAAATGTTGACCTCGTTATGGTGTCATTTCCGTGATTCATTTAGAAAACCACAGCTGGTGGGTTGGATGCAAGGCTTGGATGTGAGATTTATTTTTCCAACTAAACAAATTTTCATTGCCAAGATCGAAGGGGCGATGTGTTTAGTTAGTTTGTTTGATTAAACCAAGATACATAGGCGGAGCATCGACGTCACCGCGACCAAGCGCCACACACAATAATGACGCTATCCAGGAGATTTATTTTGAATTTTATTTGTGTCGCGCTATTTCCGAACAAACATGCAGACACACTTGTCTATTTACCCGCTAGCAAGACGCAGATGCCCCACGCTTTTGAATACTGAGCAAATGTTTTAGTGGTTTTATTTACTGCAAAAGGACGTTAAGTATTCAATTTATAGTAACTAATAATTTTACTAGTTTAAAAAACCTACCTAATTAGTACTTGAACTTGAAAACATTTGAAATATTGTACCTACTACGATGTTTTTTTTTTTTGTGTTATAATCGTCTTGGTTCTTTACAACGTCAAAAAAACAGAAAATGTCACACAATCAAAAAATCATCGAATCAAGACTTTGTTAACTAAAATATAATATCATCAATATCATAATCAACAAGGGCTAATTGCCACTCACAATGATCAGCTAAAACTATAAATATTTAATTAAACAGCACGTGTCAATATTGATCTGAATGGAAATGATGCGCAAACGCCGCGGGGGCGACATTAGCCCACGTGCCAACTGAATCTACGCTGTGCTCCTTGTTTAGGTACCACGTATTTACGTGTAGAAAATTTGCATCTTAAATGTGCGCATTATAGGTACCTAGATAGATAATATCTAAAAAAAAGTTCCGTCTGTGGTCTGCATCCAAACTTACAAATATTAGAATGTGTCTTTTTTCTTATTTACTGTTTTTGAGAATATTCTATAGCTTAAGTTACCCGGGGATGGTGTAGCTTCCCAACAGTAAATTTTTTTTTTAATCGTTTCAGTACCTTCGTAACAATCAAATCTTTCCTCTTTATAATATTGGTATAGAAGAGTAGAAAATGAAAAGTAATGATTTGCTGCAGAAAGTCTTCATAAACTTCAGACTCGAACCAAGGAAGACTCGAAACAGCAAGTCGTAAAGCTTCCGTCGCAAATGAATTTGCTAAACGCCGGTTTTAAACATGACGGGCCAGCAGGAATATGCGGACATGTCAGATTCTGATAATTTACGTAATTCTCCAGCGAGTGATTACTAGTTATTTTGGATATTTTGCGTTGTTGGCATCCAAAACTATAGTGGCACTCCAATCCCTGAGCAACTAAATTAATAAGGATACTGTATCATTTCGTTATGTGAATTTGATAAAATGTTGTTTTAATCAACTGCAAATGATGGCTCGTGTTTGCAATTACCATTAAAATTTGATAAATAGGATGCACATATAAATTTGGAATATGCGAGTAAAATTAATTTTGGTTAATGGTAAAACTTATTGGTTAATTAGCATCGGAAGTTATAACATTTGATATAACTTTTAATGAGTAATCCTAACGTGAACTGTAAACTTCACCAAGCACTGGCTCCTGCTTATAATTTCAAAATCTCCATTAAAAATCCTAATTTTCTTGCTCAAAATAAAACCCGTGCAATTATGTTTTCCAACTGACATGTTATTTTATTGCTTTTTTATATTTAGACAATGTTTCTCCCTCTAAACTCTTAAATTATCCATCAAAACACGCTTAGTTTTTTCAAATAAGTACATGAATATTTTGGTCTTCTCTTATAGATCGAGCATGGGTAACGTTAGCGACGAACGACTCTTATGGCTTGGGAGCATTGGTGCTGGCGCACTCCCTGCGCCGAGTCGGCTCTGCCTATCCTGCTGTCGTGTTAGTCACTCCGGCACTTACTGATGCTATGAGGTGGGTCCATCAGTCAGCTTTAGTCGATGAGCTTTATTAAGTACCTATCTACGTTTACGTCAATGGTTTTAGCATAAAATCAACGGCAGCTGTGCAAGTTATCCTAGGAGATGGAGCAGCAACCAAAAAAGAGTTTTCTATCAACAAGAGACTGTCATTGATATAAATGCCTTTATCCAGCAATCATTGCTAAGATATTTTGAAATAATAATTTTGAAGCCTATCATGCAGTAGGTAGGTGTTCCTGTCCCTGATATTGAAATAAGTTTTTTGTATGTAGCAATTTCTGACCAAGAAGATTTGGCTTCAATATTAAAATTATCTTCCAGAGACCGGTTAAGTGCAGTCTTCGCTGAGGTAATCACAGTAGATGTGCTGGACTCGCGTGATGACGCCCACTTGGCTCTCCTGGCACGGCCTGAGCTCGGCATCACCTTCACGAAGATCCACTGCTGGAGCCTAACTCAGTACGAGAAATGCGTGTTCCTCGACGCTGATACATTGGTAAGATTTTTCCTTTCTTTTGAGTTTCAATTGTAGCTATCTTTGCAACGGCATTTGTTTTTTAGAAGTGCAAGTGCAACAATTCAGACCATAGCGCCGTTGTCTTCTATTTGCATGTGATAATATAGTGCTCTCGGCCACTTCCCTAAGAATATACTAGTAGTAACAATGTCCAACATGTCCTTAAATTGAAGCCCTTCCCTATTGCATTGTATGGAAATGAAATCCATTTTATCTGTAATCACAGAATACCTAATAGCTTTAGTAGCAATGATCTCAAAATTAAATTATCATAATATGATTGGCTCACAAAGGGTTCATATAGGCTGCATTGATTTAGTCAATTATTGAAAAAACTTGTATTTTTATGCAAATAGCTATACCTATTTAAATATACAGGTGTATATTATGTATATTTTAATTAAAGAAAGGGCAGGGACTGTAAGAAGACCACATTTGGTGGAATAGTTTTACTTCATATAATATTGCACAAATTCCGTATATTATAAAATAAACTCCAAATAAAAAAAGAAAGTATTTATGGGGCTGATTCCAGGGTCTTTGACTACTCATCAAGGGTTCTTGTTGTGAACTTTAAGGTTCATTTGCAGAAGACATTCAAACAATTCAGAAATCTTCAAATAACGAATTGTCCGAGAATCCAATCCACCTACGTGATTGTTATTCTAGTCTGATATCACACGCAACCTTGACTCTGCTAAATATATTATCTGGGTCGATTTTATTTTCTGAAATCTTTCTCTTTTTCGATCACAGGTTTCAATATAACGGATATAACAGCTAGCTAGCTTAGTAAGTAGCTTACTTAGTTAGCTTAGCTTAGTAGTAGTAAGCTTGGAAGCTTCCTTGCTTTTCGTATCTTTAATAATAAACTATTATTCTAGGTGATAGGTGACAATTACTTGTTGTAAAAGCTTAATCCGCTTTCTTTTATGTTTTTATTAGGTATTAAAAATATTAAATGGTTATCGCGAATGTTATATTCACCAGAACAGAATATTGTCTACCGCAATCATTATAGATTACCAAACTCTAGTCACCACTATCTCAGTTATCTTTACTCATGCAGATACTATGTTATGTCAAATTAAAAAAAACACAATGTATACTTATTCGTAGACATAATTTGTTATTACTTACCTGAGGTTATAGCATATACAAGACTTTTGATTAGTAACTGCTTAGTACTTTTTTGATATATATATTTTAAAATAAGATACTTAATTCTCTTTTTGAATGCATTACGAAAAATAATAACCAACAATTTGCTTGTTCTTTTCAAAAAATTCAAATTATAAATTATTTATTAAAAAATTCTTAGACAAAATTAACAAAATTCTGCAAAACCCACATTGGGGTTTGTCTGCAGAAAATAAAAGCCTAAACTTAAATCTATTAGAAAATATTTAACAGCTTAACATTAGTTTGTTAAAACTTTAAATCTTTAAATTATCTTCTTATACGCGGAAGAAATAAAACACCAAATCCGAAGTCATTCATTTTTGTTTTGTTATGTAAGTATAATAATTTCATGCAAATTATAAAAGTAAACGCTCTTTCCTCCGCGGGTTGACGTGTTCAGTCAATATTACCGGATGTGTACGTTTACTTGAGAAACAAAACCGTGGCTCGGATCCCCTTTTCATTGGACTAGTTCCAGATTTTTGTTTTTTTTTTTTCGAATGCCGCAGCTGTTTTACTTTTATAAGCATGAAAATGCGTAACACTCTCTTCTCACAGTTTTCCACTCTATAAATAAAATCGCATAATTATAGCAGGTCAGGAGTGCGATAAATGTATGAATGATACTATCGTGTCATTACATAATGCTTCGGTAAATAATGAACGAGATAAAGTTGGGAACTAACTGAATCATTCTGAGGCCAAGTTTTTTATCTTTTAGGTTATTGTCAACGTGCTATATATTAGGGTAGATATAATACTTTATTTTGTTTATTCTACTTTGAATTCACGTGTGATACAGCATGTCAACGAGTTCGAATATCTTCTCCAATTCTTCTCGTTGATTATTATACGAGTGGTATTGAGGCGGTAACTAATCATATTCTTTCACGTCCACGACATAAAGGTACAGCTGTATGATATCTGTTTAAACTGTCGATCAAGGTTTTTTTAAGAATTATCTTGAAAAACATTTCGTATATTTCATAACGCACTCAGAGGCTCTAAAACCTAAAACTAATTTTTTTTAGTAAGTACCTATAAAAACTTTTTTTAATTGTGACCTCTTTTCAAATTTACTTTATCGACTTATTCCAGGTGGCCCAGAACTGTGACGAGCTCTTTGAGAGAGAGGAGCTGTCGGCAGCTCCAGATGTCGGCTGGCCCGACTGTTTTAACTCCGGTGTTTTTGTTTTTAAACCTTCAAAGAGAACCTTTGATGCCATTATCAAATTCGCACAGGAACGCGGCAGTTTTGATGGTGAGACCAAAAACCTCAGTGATTTGCTTCTATGTGGTGGTTAGGTACTTGGTCTTACTTACCTATTTTGTAAAACTCAATTTCTGAACATATTTTTATTTTTAAGTATTAGTGTTTAAAGATAGAAGCTATGCATCTCGTAGCAAGATGATAGCCATAAAACCCAGGCTGCATTTTATGATATTGTAATACGCTACCGAGTCTACTGTGCCACGAAAGACATACTACACTATACGACTATAGACAGACATACATATTGCAATTTGCCGCTAATAGTGTTGAAGGAGTTATTTTCAACTTTTTCATTCCGCTTTAATGACTACCCTCCAGGTGGTGATCAAGGTCTCCTGAACTCTTACTTCTCGGACTGGGCGCGCGGTGACATTAACAAGCACCTTCCATTTCTATACAATGTCACATCTGCAGCCTTTTACTCCTACCTTCCGGCTTTCAAACAGTAAGTTTTTTGTAGATTTTGATGTTCTATGATCTTATCCAATAGTAAAACATTGAGTAAAATGTTAAATAAGTTCTTTAATAACTATATATTTACTTGATTTTTAATTAGCTTAATTATAAGCATCTTTAAGTCTTTTAAAAAGTTAGCGCAAATTGATAATTTTAGTAATTTTAGCAAAGAAAGTCAAGTTCGTGTTCAGATCTACAAGTCTACCACTGACCCTAATACATATTTTTCTATTGAACTATGAATTTCCATTCCAGTTTCGGGCAGGACCTCAAGATCATCCACTTCATTGGAGTGGCCAAGCCCTGGCTGCAGAACTTCAACTGGGACACCCAGTCCGTGGACTCTCCAGAACACTTGAAGGGCTGTCTCCAATTGTGGTGGGACATTTTTGTCTCCTCCGTTCATACGCAGCTTGATGCCAATATGGTAAGTTCTGAGAGATTTACTGTAAAAATTTATTATTTTTATACCATGTCTTACCAAGTTGAAGCATTGACTTTGCAAAAATATGTAAAATCTGTCAAAGTTGTGAGATCGGTTTACTTATTTTATGAGATTTCAAGCTCCACGAGGTTACAATTCCCCTGTTTTATTCCAATAACGTTTAGGTTTACCAAAGTATAGAATATAAAATTCTTATGCGAATCACAGTATGTAACATACGTATCTAAAACAGGTTACATATCTAATTGAAACTCTATCCTGTCTTGTGGTCATATGTTACTATCATAAGAAATCTATACTAAAACCGCGGTAGAATCCGAGGTCAAACGCTCCAGTCTTTTCTCAGTAAACTGATCCATAGCTCATTAACACTTTAGAGCTCACTGACATAAGCTATGTTTTCCAAGCAATCCAAACAGGATTCTCCAGAATCGAAGGTAGGTAATTCATGGCGAGATTGTATAAATTTGTACCCACCGTTCCTCTTTAAGCCCCTTTTGTGTTAATATTTGATTTAATTTTTCTTTCCCTTGTTTGTTGCATAGTATTTTTTACTTTAGTACCTTTAGCTTTGTACTGACAACACTGTATTTAAGCATTGCATTGCTGCTATCTTACCTTAACAGATACCTAATACTTATCTTACAGCAAATAAGCTTTCACCAAATCTAGAGCTGTTTTTGCACTTTCCTAGTTTACAGAAAAAGGTTTTGTCACTCGTACAAAAAATAGTTTTATCAATGCGAATTAAATATTTACATATTTAAATAATTTGGGTCATTTCTCTCAATCTATGTAAACCAGTAAAAATTGATGTTAATTGAATGTGCCCGAAATATTTAAAACCGATATTCTTAATTGTTTTATTGTAATCGATGAACTCGAAATTTTTATTGTAAAAGTGTGTGATATTGTCTATTGTGATACAATACATAAAAGTTTATACTTTGTTTGACTGACTTTCTAATTTTTTTTCGTACGAAAGACACTACCTCATGAGTATTTCCCAAAATACTAATACTGTGTACATTAATGTGTTGTTTGTTGCACGCTTTTTAATAGGGTGTTGGTATTTTGGTGAAATTCTCGTCGTTTGAACAGTAAACCTTTTGACTTGCATATTGTGACTTTATATTGCAATTTGAATTTTCATTCCTACTTAAATTTGCGTTAAAGTAGTTCCGTAATGCAAGTACTTAGATGTATACTTTTGAACGCTTCTGTTTTTGTAGTGTAACTAATACGCTTGGACTAAGCTTTTAGCCTATTGACTGTTACAAAGCTTTGTTCAAGTTGCACTGCATGTTAACACTAAGTTATATTATCGATTCAACCAATAGGTTGAGGAGTCACCTACAGAAGTCGAATTGTATGAAGAACCTACCTACTATACACCGGAAGTCAACCCAGATTCAGAGTTTCCCTGGCACCACATTAACTCTGAAGAAGTGAAAGAAGAAGATGAAACTAATAAAATTGACTTCTCACAAGTCTACGATCCTTGGGCGCATCATAAGGGTACCATACCATTGCATCAGTTTCAAGAGTCAGATAACTCTAGTTTAGGAAGAGTTGAAATAACTTCAGAATTCAGAAAATATATTTGGGAATACAAACAAGCCCAGGATGAAAACGCGCATGTTCACGATGAAACATACGGTCAGACACATCAAAGTCAGGACAGCAAACATTGGGAATCACCATATCATCACGATCATTTGCAAACCGACATGCGTCAGTCTGGCTTCCAGCGCCACCATCAAACACATAATTATCATCACATCGATCATCATAACAACGAGCATTCCTGGTCATGGAAGGTCGACGTTCAGGTAAAGTCACACTCACTTAATCATTCATTGCACGATCACACACCCTATGCTTTAAACAATCCCAAAACCCACAACGAAGAGAAAAAACCGCAACTTCAAGTTCATAACGCTGAAATCAAGCCTGAGAAAAGGCGGGTGCGTCGACCTCGCACTCAAAAGAGGAGGAACGTAAAAGAAATGAACGGAGATTTATCTGGAAGCGAGAGCGACCAATCGGATGTGATAATCCCGCGTCACCCATACGACGGGTTTTATTTACGGCACCGTTCAACTTTTGATTGCCGTGGAAGAAAAATATGTACCCACGAAGTGCCATCTATTTCGTCACCTTCGCCTCCGCAGTCACCACTCCCAGAAACAGCTGGGGAACTGGAAGATCAAGTAAGTTTCCAAATGGAAAAAAAGGTTATGAACGCGGTTCGTATGTCTAGCATGATCTGTATTTAGCACTTCTTGCATGTTGTAGAATGTGTAACGTATTTAACTAGCTACTTCTAACACCCAACCAACACCAATCCCAAACGCCTAGGTCAACAGGAGTCCAGTTTTTATTAGAAAGTTAAATAATTCTTTGATCATGTTTTGTCTGATTTCAGACGGGAGTAGCAGGAGTGCTGGCACGCGTGTCCGGCTCAGGCACTACCAGCAGTGAACGAGGCGCTGCTATTGACGAACTAACGAGGCGTCAGGGATGGGAGCAGGGCAACATCGACTACATGGGCGCAGATTCCTTTGACAATATCTGGGCGAAAATTTCTCAAACCCTAAATAAGTCACCGCCTAAAGAACCTTCGCCACCAAAAGAAGTAAAACAACCTTCACCTCAAAAAGATCAAGCTCCAGCACCAGTTCATCAGGAAATTCCCGTTGTACCAGTACCTGTTGAAAAAACAGCAGTAGTTGAACAGACACCAGCGCCAGTAGAATCAACTCAAATACCAGCGCCTGCTGAACAAATAGCGGCGCCTGTTGAAACATCAAAAACTTTAGTAGAATCAACCGCGACTGCTAAAGAAACCCCAGTTCCTAAAGTAGATTCACCAGCTGAACAAGCCAGTGAGCAAAGTACTCCTGGACCTTGTAAGCTTGTCTCCGAATCTACACCAGAAGAAATAGAGCCTTCCCAACCCAAAGAGAGCGTTGTTCCTAGTGTAATTCCCGTTGAAGAGCCCAAAAAGGCTACGGCGGTAGTACCACCAACGCCACCAGTAACCCCCAAATCGACCTCCGAGTCTTCAACACCTGTAACAGAATCGCTTCCGGTAGTAACTAGCACAGTTACGCCTGTCACTACGAAGACGCCTGTAGTCTCTTCATCGAATGTTTCTTTAGATACCACTGTTACCGCCTCAGCGGCGATCCCAGACGTATCACCGAAAAGCGAGTCAGTCGCCTCACAGTCCACACCCGTTGCTCCTGAATCCCTAGCGAAGGATAAAGCAGCCTCAGCATCACCAGCAGTGGTGGCTGAAGCTCCTGTTTCACCAGCGTTGGAAGCAGTCGAGACAGCAGTGCCCAGTGTGACAACCCCTGAAAAGTCACTAGACTTGAGTGCCTCAACCCCCGATAGTCCCCCACTGGCTCACACGCCAGGAAAAGAGGATTCCAGCGTGACCCCAGCCAAATGTGAGTAGCCTGCGAAGTACAATTTTGGCTTTGCACTCACCGAGTTTTATTTTGCATTTACCTTTTTTTAAAACTAATAATGGCATAGCTGTTTTACGGCGATGGACTCGACGGTAGATTGTGGTTTAACACCGGCTCTTACGTCCCGTAGAAACAATGCCTTTTTTTTTTTCTTTTGTGGTGTTTTGTGATGTTTTTGGTTTTTATGTTGATGCATAAGTTACAAAATTCGTTGTATTCCTCCCAGCTACCGAGGAGGCGGCTCAAGAGACGCGGCTTTGATAGCTCAGGTAATAACAAGTGTACTTGGGTGCAACACAACCGGGACGATGATATTTGGTAAATTATAAGAAATTTGTTTATTACATGGTGGTCGGTCTATGTCTGCTTGCGAAATAGACATGTGTCATGTGGTGGTGGTACTACAGATGGTAAAGATATTTTACACTGAAATGAATGGTTTGTGACAATATACCTAGGTAGCTATTGATTTGGTTTTTGAAACGCGTTGGGTTGCATCCAAGTGAAGGTATGTTGGACGGCCTGAGTCTCATAGCGTCATCTTTGCATGTCTCTGCGAATGTATAAGTTTTTACTACAAGGTAATAAAAAAAAATCAATAATAATAAAAAAAAAACATCCAAGCAAAATAAATTATTAACTCGATTAAAGTATGTATTCATAATAATATAAGCTGTAGGTTGTAGGTACCTATTCTGTACTTCAACTTGAAATTCATCCTAAGTTTATTGAAGTAAACGAGATTTTGTTAGAATAGGCCAAATTCTTATACCTAAATTTGTATCATGAATGCGTGATTCGTTCAATGTCGTATTCTGTTTTTGTTAATGGCTTTACATGTTTTTGTTATACATTGCAAGGATCACCTGACCTAACTTTCAGTCCTTTCACTTAGTTATGGATATTAATACATTTCATTTGTTAGCTCACCTTGAGCCTTTTGACTCCTTGCAGTGTCACGCCACGCGACTTTTAATCTCAAAAACTAACTTTCCGCGCTTGCATTTTTCAAATTAACCATGTAGCTTTGTTTCCCACGACATTGTTTCAGGCCCTAACCGAGCTTGCTCTCTAATGTGATCACACTAACCGCCTAACGTAACAAGAGAAATAAGAAGCCGGTTATTGTGTAGCGGGAGGGGAGCGGGGGCGCAAGCCGGCCGGCAAGCTGATGCTGAGCCCGCCGGCCGCGGCCGACGCGCTGCCCACGCCGGACAGCGAGCTGGAGGACGCTGCCTCGCTGGCGCAGAGCATCATCGCCGGCGAGCTGGCCGCGCCCGCGCTCGCGTCGCCCACGCCTGCCACGCCCGCACTGCCGGCTTCACCACCCGCTGCTACCGAGCCCGAACGCCTTGCCGCCGCTGCCACTCCGCTCGACACTCCACCCGCTGGGCCTGTGTCACTTGCTCAGATAGGTGTAAAAACTAAGCCGTCCACTGCAGCACAAATAGAGTCCTCGCTGGCAGACCCCGCACCTGCGACCCCAGCCACTACTGACCCTCCAAAGAAAAAGTTGGTCAAGAAAGTGGTAAAGAAGGACACGACGGCGGCGAGCGGCGACGCGCCCGTGCCGCCCCCGCGCAAGAAAGAAAAGAAACCTAAGGAGAAATGAGCGGTCGAACCGCTCGCCTATAGTTCCTCAGTGCCATAATAGAAGCTTCCTCTTGCGAACTAAGACTTTTTATATTTTTCTCTTATTCGAATAATTTATTTAGCTTTTCCTGTTTTTAACATTGTGTAACAAAGGTCTAACTTTTATCACGTCCATTTTTTTTCTAGTCCGTTATCACGGTTTTGTATTGTTTATTGTTAGACGTGTGTTCATTGGAATCTATAGATATATTGTTTTAACTTTTAACTAAATGAATGTTATTTTGTATTTATTTTATGTTACCTACCCATTTATACTTTTATACGAAAAACTGTTCAGGTTATTATTGATGAACATAAAACTAATCATTCACCAAAGGATTAAAAAAATTTAGGCTCTATTGATAAAAAATTTAATAACTTATATCAATACTTATTAAAAGTTTATTTTAAAATATGTTTTGCTTTTATTTTCTCCTTTAAATCCACTTAAATGCCTTCGTGGTGGCTATAGTCTAGATACATTTTATTGGCATGGAAGTAAATAGTAAAAGAATAATCGCTATCAAACTTTTAGGATACCGACGTAGTTATACTTATAGTTATATTAATTCGCCACCGTCGTACAGTGGCGGACTAGGATAGGAGGCCGTAACAGATTTGTCTATGGTTTCGTCAGCCCTAGACGTATGTATTGTAAAATAGCTCTTGTCCTTTCATAATATGTATTACGAAAGGACAAGAGCTTTTTTACAATACAGAAAAACCGGAAGTGTTACGCCGGCCGTGTCCGCCACTTTACGTGTAGTTACCTACCCTACTCTTCATTATGCTGGAGCGCCGTGCCTCAAGCGATTTGTAAGTATACATACATACCTGTGTATAGATAACCGATAGATGCGGAGTAGGCAGATAACTTAAGGTTGTCAGGAGGGAGTAGAACTGGTCGGTGAAGATTTCGGTCTGCCTACTCTGCATTTATCGGTTATCTATTTACTTACAAAATGCTATAAACTAACTATAAAGATAATTAGATAACCGATAGATAAAGAGTAGGCAGTTGAAAGCAGTTGGTGAAGATAGCAAATGAAACAATAGATAGACTGGTGGGTAGCATTTCGGTAAAGTACTTGCACGGAATCCACATCGCGGTCGGTTGCAGTTTAGGTCAGTGCGAATTGATTTGGTTCAGTAAAATTTTGTCCTATGTCGCTGCGTTTTCGCGTTACAGCGGATTGAACGCATGGTGGCAGACGCGGTCGTTGATGTTTGTTAGGGTATTCTGCCAAGCGTGCTTATTATTTAGAAAATTTGCTCGCCACCTACTTATCCACAAGGTTATCTCCCCTCTCCCTCTGTAATTTATCGTGTTGTTGATCCAGGAGGCGTTATAGACCAATACTGCATACAACAAGGGCGAAAGGGGGTTAAATCATAAAGTACCTACTTAAATATATAGATAATCAGGTAGGTAAGGTATAGATAGGTTGTTCAGGACTAGAGGCGCCATCTAGTCCTTGCTGGACGAAGCAACCCTAGCGGGGAGTAGTGGAACTAAAGTGACGTCGATAAATTAGCTTTTTTAATTTTTATTTTCTAATGTTGTCTCTAACTTTTTTTACGTCGGTTAAGTTGTCACACGTCACACAGTGATTTGCCGGCCTTATTAACTTTACCATTGTAACCTGTAAGAAGCGAATTATAACAAATTGGAATTTCACACTATTTTCGTCGTTTTCCTTAATTCTGGGCATCTACCTACCTCCTGAGGGACACAACTATAAAGACAGAGCTGCAGGACTGTCACGATCCTGCACATGTGGTCCTTCGAGCCGGATATCCCAACTTCGAGCCAGCCTAACCTGTGGACACGCGGACACGTGTTTGGAGGAGGACTCTGCGCAGCCATCACACGCAAAGGATACGACCACGGACACCCTCTGGACAGTGGAGAAGACTGGATGTTGTTGCCTGGACCCCTACACTACGAGAAGCACACAAAACTCGGTACGGTCGGCCAGCCACGTCATCCTCCCTTTCCCGTTCATTTGTGTGAATACCGTGTTTCTCTAAATTCCAGTGATCAGCCACAGAGTGGACCCGGGTCAAATCGTTGTCGATCAGCCGCCGCCGGCAGTATTTGCAGCCAGGACTCGTCGTCAGCGGTCTTTCACGTGAGTACCCCACTGATCACAAAACCCCACAATGAGCTTAGCAACTGAAGGTTCTAGCACGAAATCACGCGATAAATCTCCGTATAAGGGTACAGAGAATGAATGCGCTAAACAGTTTTTGCAAGATCTAGTCAAAAAACGCGGCATTTTAAAAGCACGACTAACTAAATTCGCATCGCAAGTTAGTACTATCTGCCGAGTAGGTTTAGAGTTATCGCTTGAAACACTTATAGATCTGAAATTGCGCTTGACTGGAGCAGCTGATTTATTCTCAGATTTTTGTATCATTCAATCACAAATCGAAGAACATGTCGATGCTTCTTGTCTGGACGAACAGCTGACGCAGCGCGAACAGTTTGAAAACACTTATTATAGAACGCGCGCTATCGCTGAAGCGTCCATGCAGGAAAATGAGGATAAGGAGCCTAGTTCCAAGTGTAATGGCAATCACACACATCACTCTGTTAAGTTACCTGTTATACAGATGCCCACCTTCGACGGAACGTTCTCATTTTGGATACAGTTTCGCGACAAATATGTGTCTTTAATTCACAACAATAAGGATCTATCTGACATCGAGAAGTTCCATTACCTGAGGACGTCACTGTCGGGGAGTGCGGCGTTGGTTATAGACTCAATGGAGTTGTCAGCACACAATTACAATGTCGCGTGGAGCCTTCTGCTAAATCGCTTTAATAATAATAGGTTACTCATTCACAATCACATAAAATCTTTGTTCACAATTGAACCGTTAATTAGGGAGTCACACACATCCATTCGGAACCTCATAGACACCACACTAAGAAACTTACGTACACTCAAGGTTCTTGGTGAGCCCACAGAATCTTGGGATACGCTCATGATTTATTTAATAGTTTCAAAATTAGATAAGACCACAGAGCGCGAGTGGGAGCAGTATAAAAGTACGTTGTACTCTGGCGATCAAGAGGCCAAGCTTACACTAGATTGTTTAATTAATTTTCTCACTGGCCGAGCCGATATGCTGGAAACATTGCTAGTTTCACGCACCAAAGATACTTCTGTAGACACTAAAAAAGTATTCACACACACTGTCCAGAGGTCATACTGCAATGTTTCCAACGACAAGCCGTCGTCGCCGCAGCCGCGAGATCGTCAGAGTCAAAATACATCGCAGTCTCGTTTTAATAAGTTGTGTTTTATGTGCAAGCAGAATCACCCAATTTACTCATGCATTAAATTTCTAGACAGTAATTTGGATTCTAAGCTGAATCTCATACGCGAAAATAAATTGTGTGAAAATTGTTTGCGCGGAGGGCACACAGCTGATTCGTGTAAATACGGGCCCTGTAAACGTTGTTTGAAAAAACATAACACGCTTATTCATAATGATAATAGTTCAAGTTCAACAACCTTGCACTCGTCACTTACCTACAATGCACTACCTGCTAATGATCCCTCCCCCGCCTCACGCGTCTCAGGCTGCGATAACTCCATTTCTTTACAAAGTCACAATACGCAACTGCAACCGGTATTATTATCGACTGCGCTGGTCGAAGTATTAGATAATAACAATGTATACCATCTAGCCCGCGCATTGCTAGATTGTGGTAGCCAGCGTTGTTTTATTTCACAATATTTAAGCGATCTTTTAAACACACAAAAAATACAGTCCACTCACGAAATTCACGGCGTAGGTAACTCAATAACTCATTCTACGCAGATGTGCGAGATTGAGTTAAAATCACACACGAGTACCTATAGTACACATTTAAAATGTTTTATTCTTCCACAAATTACTTCAGTGCCAATTGCATATAACACACACTTCACACAATTGGAAATTCCAGACCATGTGCAGTTGGCCGACCCCGACTTCTTAGAATGTCAAAATATTGACATTTTAATCGGGGCGGAAGTATTTTGGGATTTACTTCTCACAGAAAAAATAAGGTTAAAAAATGGACCTTATTTACACAACACAAAATTGGGCTGGGTTATTTCAGGCCCTATTTCTCAGCAACGCACACAGCGTCAGGAAATAGGTACTGAGACCCAGGCCAACACATTCAGTCAGTGCAATTTCACACACAGCACTCTCGACTCCCGATTACAGCAGTTTCGGGTGATCGAGGAATTACCCAAGCCAAAGGACACACAGACTGACGAACGGGCTTGCGAAAAACACTTCGTTACATCAAACACACGAGATGTCAACGGAAGGTTCGTAGTAAATATACCGTTCAAACAGTCACCATTGGCGTTGGGTGAGTCACACAATCAAGCTGAACGCCGTTTTTCAGCACTAGAAAAACGGCTTCAGCGCAACTATAAGTACAAACACATGTACACCAACTTTATTAACAAGTACGAAAGCATAGGGCACATATATGACTCGCATTCACGAGTGAGGTCACCACACTATCACACACCTGGAAGATCATTCAAAGGTCATACAGCTTTGTCACGAAACTGCCCAAACACTGCAGTTGGGCTGTTTCCCGCTATGAAATTTATCTTTTAACCGTTTTAACTTTAGTGAGACATTGGAACACAATAAGTACTTCGCTAAATTATTTAACACTTACTCACACTCGCAACAGAAGTTCGAAAACTTTGTGCATAATTTGTAACCAACACACACTAGTTCACCTAGAGCTGCACATATTCGGACGGATCTCTTTCTCAGTTCCTCGCGTTGTGCGGTCCACCGCCTACAGCTTTGGTTTATTTACAACACACGCAATAAGAACAGTAGGCGGACGGGCGCTATCGGTGTGGAGGAGCTCAGAGAGTCAGAAAGAGTGCTAGTTAAGCTGCCTCAACTGGAATCGTACCCAGATGAGTACAGATTGATAGCCAACACACGCACATACACTTAACTACACACACAAAGTAAATAAAATTTATTTTAAAAGCACACATAATTATTTACTATACTTTTATTTCGTTACGAACACAAAAGGCTTATCCACGCAGCACCTCAAGCTCTGCTGTTTCGTTACTCGTGCCATTCACTTGGAGCTGGTCAGCTATTTATCTTCAGACGCATACTTACTAGCATTAAAACAATTCATCTCGCGCTGCGAAAAACCGTCTGAAATATTTTCAGAAAATTTCATAGGTTTAAAAAATAGTTTTGAAAATTTCTTGTCTGTTGTATTTAAGATAATAATCGAGTACGCAACCAGTCAGCACATAAAACTTAGGTTTATTGTACCATATACAGCTCATTGGGGGGGTTGTGGGAGAGGGGTTCAGTCGTGTAAGTACCATTTACGACGAGTGGTAGGAAACGCGCACTTAACATTTGAAGAGTTTAGCACGGTAGTCACACAAAAAGAAGCCGTCCTAAACTCCCGTCCGTTAAGCCCTCTTTCCACAGATCCGCACGATTACCTACCCCTTACTCCCGCCCACTTCTTGGTCGGCCGTGCCCTGACCGCGCCGTGCAGCGAGGACCAGCGGGACAAGCCTCCGCATCGCCAGCACTTCTGGTCGCGATGGGCAAAAGAATACGTCTCGGAGCTACAAACACGCATAAAATGGAGAGAGCACGTCGGAAACTTTGAACCGAACACTCTAGTGGTGATAAAGGACGACAACCTCCCGCCATTGAAATGGCATCTGGGTCGTATTATAGTACACACTATTATCGGCAAGGATGGAGTATCCCGAGCAGCTGACATTCAGACAGCCACAAGAGTCGTGAGGCGAGCTTACACAAAGATCTGTCCACTGTTCCACGGAGACACACACGATGATGCTGAGGAAGACTCTTGAAAGTCATCACTTCCAAGGCCGGGGGCATGTTCAGGACTAGAGGCGCCATCTAGTCCTTGCTGGACGAAGCAACCCTAGCGGGGAGTAGTGGAACTAAAGTGACGTCGATAAATTAGCTTTTTTAATTTTTATTTTCTAATGTTGTCTCTAACTTTTTTTACGTCGGTTAAGTTGTCACACGTCACACAGTGATTTGCCGGCCTTATTAACTTTACCATTGTAACCTGTAAGAAGCGAATTATAACAAATTGGAATTTCACACTATTTTCGTCGTTTTCCTTAATTCTGGGCATCTACCTACCTCCTGAGGGACACAACTATAAAGACAGAGCTGCAGGACTGTCACGATCCTGCACATAGGTACTAGATAATCTTACGCCCTGCAGGTGCAGAACCAGGCCGGAGAATAGGACTGAGATAACCCCTGCCTGTCGTAAGAGGCGATTAAGTGGGGATCCCGGAGTCGTTGGGTGCACGAGGCGGGGGCCATGTGCAATATGTGCATCCATATAACGACCCCGAGAAGAGCTACGGAACGCGGGTGTCCAGTTTCCGTCGTTAAGCGTTTGGTTGGATGGACCAGCACAGACCACGCTCCGGAGGGACGACCACCATGTCCAGCCGAGAAGAGGCTTAACAAACAGCCGATGCTGGAGGGGGTCGCGGAGATGAACCAGCTTAAATAGATCTTCCGTGACCCCCTTGCTAACAAACAGACGCGGTGGACACGGCGTGATATTTTGCCATATGATAAAAATTAGAGGCATGTTGAGGCGTAGCGTAGGTACGATAACCTAAGTACAGGAAGCAGCAGAAATTAATTATAGGTAATTAAGTTTGTACCAGGTACTTAGGTCATAAAAAGATATAGTTCTAAAAAATACATACTTAGCCTAAAGTAATCCTCGTGATTTCGTGATTTCTAGGTGCAAATTACAGAGAATAATATTGAATGCTTCAAATTTTTTAAAATTTGCAGTGGGACAAGTAGGAGTAGGTTTACCAATTCAAACTATATCCGCACGTGATCAAAATCTAAAAAAAAACTAAAAAGGTGTTCTCCGCGGCGGGGAATCGAACCCCGGTCTCCCGCGTGACAGGCGGGGATACTTACCACTATACTACCGCGGATATGATGATATGGTTGAAAAAGATGTATAATTTCGTTTATTGTCATCGTAAAACACTTTTATTAATTTTGCTTTTTTTGATTTGAATCAACAAAGTGTAAATGAATAAAAAAATATAATAAAAATAAAACATTACCATC
Organism: Euspilapteryx auroguttella; assembly: GCA_951802225.1. Classification (NCBI taxonomy): domain Eukaryota; kingdom Metazoa; phylum Arthropoda; class Insecta; order Lepidoptera; family Gracillariidae; genus Euspilapteryx; species Euspilapteryx auroguttella. The sequence continues at coordinate 3,509,205 of OX637646.1, forward strand.
AAAATTATTCAAAAAGTAGTTAAAAAATAGCAGCGCCATCTATTGGGTCAACATAACAGCTTTAGGAATGGAAACTTGTTCTTGTTTCGAACTGTTTCGGAGTCCCCTAGCGCCAAATCTTTCCAGTCCGGTCGTCAAAAATCGAAAACAAACCAGTTTGACGGCAGAAGCGGTACAGTGAGCCTGTGTCGCGATCCGACGCAAAGTAACATTCATTTGAACATTGTTTATAAACAAAATACGCGTATGATATGAATCTACTGTGCTCTAACGTTTATGAAGTGGATTCGACTTTGTAATTAAGTTTTGTATTTATATGTAGGACGCGATTTGGGGTGTTTTTTGTTCGTTTTATTCAAATTACTGTAATCTGGACACCGGTGTGCCGAGAACAACGTCAGACGGGGCGGTGTGGTTCAAAATAATGTGTGAATGTGTTCGTGTACTTCGTATTTTGGACTGATATGATGTCTTCGACGAGGGTATAAACTGATATTAAGAATCCAACTATGAAGATGCAGTGGTTTCTGGTGTTGCTGGTTTTGCCGGCGTGCCTGGCCCACTTCAATGTCTATCTTAGCAGTGCAGAGGTCTGGAGACTGCTTGGTAAGTTTGCCATTTTTACATTATATTATGTACCTACCCACCTACCACTACCATTTAGGTAGAAAACAAAAGAAATACCTACGTACTTAGGTACAAACAAAAATTAGGGTTAAGTTACCTATAGGTACTTACCTACTTACCGCTAAAAGTCATTTATTATCATATTATGAAACGACACACTTAAAGAGTCAATACCTGATACCTACCCTATTATTATCAATAATCAAATCATGTATGGTAGAAATCTACCTACAAGAATAAACTGATACTTACACCAACTCAGCACTTCCTCTTTTTCGAAGTCGGTTAAAATAGGTACTAAAACCTTCCTCCTGAATGTAACAATATATACTTATCTGAAAACCGCATCAAAATCGGTTCAGACAAACTCGAGATAGGTAGGTAATCGCGGAAAAACATAAAAGTAATACATTACCAGGTCAAACTGATACCTCCTTTTTTGAAGTCGGTTAAAAATAGCTCTTGTTCTTCGCACGAGACAATAGACAAATCTGTGTTATACGCCCTCCGAGACCGCCACCTGTACCTCTACCTATCCTATTGTATTATCTCCTAATTGGTTGCCTGGAAGAAATTTTAGTGATAAGGCCGCCATTTGCATTGATATTTTGTAACTTGTTTTTATGAACTTTATGTTTTATTTTGATTGCAATAAAGAATTCTCTTATCTTATCTACCTACCGTATATATATTTTTTTAATCGATTTCCAAAAATCATCAGTTGACCTGTATGTATGATAGGTAGGTAGGTATGTCATGTAATATTCATATTCATATTCAATATGTTTGTCTGTGATTATCTCGCGTTTGGCTGAAGCGATTTTGATGCGGTTTGCTATGTTACATTCAGGATAAGGTTTTGGCAACTATTTTAACCGACTCCGTAAAGAAGAAGTTTTCAGTTTACGTAGGTAGGTATTAGTAGTAGTACCAACCAGTTTATTAAAGTCAGGTCTCTTTAAGAAAAAATCGCTTTGTTCTATTTAAGTTGGTCCTCTTTGTTGTAAGTTGTAAATTAAAAAAAAAAATGGCCATCTATCTACCTAACCTACCTACCCTACATTCAAGGTAGGTCTACTACTTAAGGCGGTAACTCACGGTATGGCGCGAAATTCAAATTTTTTCGTGTTTTCTATTTATTACGGCGAAAGTATTCATTTTTAATAAAGTTTTAATGAATTCGCGTATGTAAAAAACCATTTCCCACATTGTTATACAACGTTTTTTTAAGACAGACCTAACAGATTTTGTGTCTAAGGACATAACTTGATTTTAGGCCTTTATGTCCTAAGACACAAAATCAGTAGGTCTGTCTTCAAAAAACGTTGTATTACAATGTGGGAAATGGTTTTTTACATACGCGAATTCATTTAAACTTTATTAAAAATGAATACTTTCGCCATAATAAATAAAAAACGCGAAAAATTTTGAATTTCGCGCCATACCGAGAGTACCTTAATACCTACCACAAAGGCCGTACGTTCGGTTCGACCTAACCTAGTGTATGCAAGCAAAGGCATGGACGGGACGAATGCAAATCTAAATTACTAAATTTATTTTTAATTACAGACCCACTACTAATAAAGTTTATTTTTAATTACAGACCCACTACTTTCTAAGCAACGTGTCTTCTGATATTTGTTCAAAACTCTCCACATTTAATTAAAAGACAAAGCAAGCTTAGAATCTACCCTGCCTCTTTTCCTCAAAGCTTTCGTAAAAAATAATAATCTTATTTCACAGCAATTTCAGCTGCCAAAATAATCTCAATCCTGTATCCATTGGTATCGTTCTTCAACAATTGAAGTCGCAATATCTCAGATCTTTACTTATTCATGGACTTGGACACCTTTTAGTACCTCTATACTTGGAGAAGAAGAAGAAAAAAATGAGCCTTTTTCTAAATTGTGTCCCGCAGCGTGGTGTTCCCGGAATTTTATTACGGACCCTTGAATTGGTTGACAGATTTACAACACAACCTTTCCAAGATGGTTTTTGATTGCGCCCCGCTGTCGTTAAATAATGACAACGCATTTTGCATCATTTTGTTACCGTCTCTAGTTCCTAGGAAAGATAGAGATGAAAAGCGTTTTCATTAGGAAGATTACTCTTTAACTTATTTGCTGGTTATCAGTGATAAGTGAAGATAATATCACACTCTATCTATAGCTCTTAAAATAAAAAATCGATCAGATTCATGAAGAATCTATTCTTGGTAAAAAGCGAACAGACTGACTAAAAAAACTGTTTTGTTAATTCAATCGTGTCAGTAACCTACCTACTTTCCTGTTTTCTTATTTATCCATCAAATTTTAGACTTGTTGAATGAATTTCAATGCTGAACTGCTGCGAGACTGAATTTGAGGATTATTAAATTTTAAATTTAAGAAAATCAAATTTTTGAAGTACTTAAAGTGTACACCAAACCTTTCACAAGTCTTTTGGAGCATTAATCTGAAGTGACAGATTTACAAGGACATGCGCCAGCGCAGGTAATAGGCTTAGAGAAATGTCGCGCCTCGCTCACCACAATAAGCCGTTTTTTGTTCGAGGCCTATTGTAGAGTAAGCAGAGCTGAGCTTACTGACTGAGCTTTTGTCTATGCCCAAAGACCATCTGCTTTTTGTTTTTCCCCAAAAGTTTAAATCAGAAATAACGTGAAATAAACATAAAATTGAGCTTTCACTCGTTAATGCAGCGGGAAGCCAGAGATTACAGATAAAACTGGATGGTACTTATTCTTCGTAATTTGATTTTACCCATTTCAATAATATTTTTTATTTATTGCGGTGTTTTTTTTTTAACCAATTAATAAGCTGCTTGATACCATCTTTAACATTGTCTTGTAAAATTTCAAATGTTTATGAAATGGGCAGGTTAATCTGGTTCTTCGATCTCGGATCGCGCGCAAGAAGTCGTTGGTTATCTAGCGTTATTTATTTCAGATGACATTTATTGAGATTCCATGGAGCCAGGTCAATAATGTGACATATAAACCGTGTACTGCAACACGTTTGGGTCCAAGTTTTATCGAGTTTTGATAAGAGTTGCCGGAGAGCGCGGAACATTATTTACCGATTTTATATTCCCATGTCATGTTTGCTAGATTCATTCTGAGTTTCCTCTGCTAGCACGCCAACTCTATAATTCGCACCTTGTATAATTTTGTGGACAGTTACCTTTATTTTAAAATTTAATTTGATCGCTATCGTAGCGAATTAGATTGTCGTGAATTGTAATGCTTGCCTTATTATTCTCCACTTACGAGACTTGCAACGCAAACTGATTTAGTAGAACTAAAATCAAGGTATTGTTGCGGGGACTCGGAACGGCCGTTCTCTTTGTGCAATGCAGTATATAGGGCTAGAAATTTATGCGACAAAAGTTTCTGTACCGCAATTGACACTACAAGTTTTACTAAGTCTTTTATCGCATTGACGCACGAAGTGTGTTATAAAATGTAAGACGGCAAATTTTTTGAACATTTTAATAACCTGTCTTATCAAATCTGTTAAATATTGGAGAAGATTGGAAAAACTTATCGCATGAGGTAGGACTTTTGTTGCGGGCTTGTGCTAACCCTACTTCTTAGTAAAGGTAATGATAAGGAGCTGGTCAGTTTGCCAGCCTGTGGCTAAGGATGGGCGGCGTCCGACGACAGGTTGCTTTATGAGCATTCTATATATCGTCCATCTGGACTGGAATTCAACCAGAAATATACAAAGGTTTCTTTTTAATCGTAAGTATTTTATTATTAAATTCTCTGAGTAGGTACTTTTCTTATAAAGCATAAAATATAATTTAATTAAGTATTCTTCGTACTCAGAAACAGCATCCGTCGGTAAGAAGATACCGCGCCCACGTCTTCGGTTTCGGGGCTAGAACTTGTGGCGAACCAAAAAAAATACACAAAAAAACTCAACGTAACAGGAGATCTTGATCAAGTGTTGCATTTCGCCTAGCCGACTAACCTCGTCACACGGTAACTATCTTCATCCAAGCTTGCAAGGACTGCACGCAAGCAATTATCTCAAAGGATAAGGTTTTTAGTATGTCCTGGGTACTGATAAAATTGTTGACTCTAATCGTCCGTCACGTACATTTCCGGTCCCTTTTACCTTATCTCGGCACCTTATCTGAAGGACGATCTTGTTTTTTCTCCGACCTATGCCAACATTATCAGTTCCACGTACGCCTCACTCACCTACGTGTAAATTGGTGTCTTTCAAGGCTTATCCTTTACGTCCGGAGTCGGAGCCTGCGTGGACGAACCAGCACAGATTTCGTTGCTCAGGTACCAGCCAACGATAAGGGTCACAAAATAATCAAAAGAGACTGCTCCGAAATAGTTATTGTTATTATAATAAATATTGTTGAATCAGCATTCATATAGCGCCATTTAGATCTCGTCCCCCATTTCAACGGGGACGTCGTTATAAGAATTAACAATGCAATAATTCAATAAGAGGCGCTATATAAATATGGGTGCGTCCTTCTCGAAACTATTCTTTATGTAAATACAGGGTTGACACGCGCGTGACGTGGAGTGGTGCCTAAATAAATTTAATTTCATGGGCGGTAGGATCGGGATGCGGAGTGTAATCTCGTGTCACGAAGAGCCTGTCGGATTATCCAGCTCTCTTTGTCATTAGATAAAATAAAAAAGTTAGGTTTCTACCAAAAAAATAAAACAATTATACTTAAAAAAGTATTAACAGAATTTTAAAAAGTAATTAACAGCAGAATCAACTTCAGACTGCTCAGTAGTGCAAAAGATCAAAAACCAAAAGTCAGTTCCAAATTTTATTTATAGGTAAATCGGTGATAGGTAAAGTAATTTTAAATCTCGTTAAATTAAAAAAGGAATAAAATATAAAATTGAAGCAAAGCGAACTTACCAGTATTTCGGCAACTCAATAAAGTAATCTCACTCGAACACAACAATAGGGTATGTGTGTGATCTCTCAACGACCTAGTGTCCGTCCGTGAGTAATCATCCGCCGACGTGCAGAGCTGATCAATTTAGCGGTTGAAATTGTTGGAATCCATTAAAGTGTGATAATGGCAAATGTTTTTCTGACGCGGTGCGGAATGGAAGCCCGAGAAACGTGCCGGCATCTGCTTGTATCTCAAGTATTGAAAATTTGTATTCTCAACGAAGTTACCTGATTGTTGCACTTGTGCCAATATTTTAGTTCGCCATTGGGTACTCACTGGTAGGCTAGGCTGGGAAGGCTTAACCCGATTTCATTTCGCAGTTTTATAAGTTTGAAGTTTTCTAAATCAAATTCAAAGATTGTTAAAGTCTACGTCTACAACGAAGAATTCTTGTTGAATAGTGATTGATGCGCTATAAAAACTACAATAACTTCCTCCCCAGTTGGCCGAGCAACTTCTCAGAAAATGGCTTTGCGGTTACCTTTCGACTTGTAGGAAAAAATCGCTCATACATACAATATAGGCACTAGATTCTCTAGTTTGTCGAGTTTGGTAACTTCTTGGAACATTGTTAATATGCATTAGCTTCAGATATGGAGGGTGATCATTACAAACCAGTCGCATGATTGAGTCGAGCGCAGTCCGAATAAGAAAAGAACATGAATTCGAGATAATATCAATGTCGCCTTAAATTATTAGAATGAAAATAATGATTGCTAGAAACGTTACATAGTCTGTCTTAAGAATTTGCTTGCAAATTTCTATTACCAAAAACCTGATTATTTGGAAAGATTATTTTACATTTTACAAATTGTGACACGGTAAATTTAAAAGATGAATTTCTTATGTGTCCTACTACTCCATAACGACTAACGAGCCCTGGTAAGCATCTTTAGCTTAGTGCTTGACTACGATCCGCCGATAAGGCAGCACTATTACTCACCCAGGTACCTACTCGGTTCTCGGAGATCCACAGCTCCTCTTGCTTTCACATAACAAGTTTTTCTTACACTTCATGAATTATCAATATTACGTTTCTCAGAGGACGTCTTATGAATTTATAAGCATTCACATGGGTTATGATACTTTTTGTTGGCAAAGTTGCATTGCAATCTATTTTACCCAGTATGGTATTGGCATAGCAAGAAGCAGTCTTTATAACTCAATATTTAATTATCTGGTATATTAAATACGGATCGGCGATCTCGAATTTAATGCTGAATGTCATGCTGGCAGAGTATCCAGGTCAACTCTGTCTTCAGCTGAATAAATAGCTCTTTTATAAATAACGCGAAAACCGCCCAGCTATGTCGACGGCCCGTTCCACAAATACATTTGATAAACAAGCAATTTGACTAACAAAGCGATTGTGTCAAATTTAAATTGACCTTCTAGCAAGTTTTTGAAATTAAGCGGATAAATTGTCACCAACTGGATCAGATTAATATCCCTACCACAAACGTACTGCTTCCGATTACTACATGCTACTGCTGAGTTATTTCATTCAAAATAATTAATACTTGTAGATTTTTCGTGTGGTCTGCAGCAAGGAGTTGGTTTGTTAGATGAGCATGACTCAAGTTGAGACTTTGATAGTGAATATTATGGAAAGCTTGTAACAAGTAATACATATCTCCAAACTATACTCCTACAATAAATTAATCTTCAACACACACGTGCAGGCGTTTTAAAATGTGTTTTCTTCTTGTGATCGATCGGTTGGCTCATAGAAAGTAATGGTCGTGGAGTAAGGCCCTCGATCAAGTCCGACACGGGGTTTTGTTGGTTTACCTCCTCTCTTTTGTGGCAATTTGCCCGAGGATGGATGGAGACGTCAGCGCGACAAAAAGCTACGATCGATCAGTGTGCGCGCGCGCATATGTCACCGGTCCACTGGACGCAATACGCTTCCCAAACTACTTCCAAGTCAACTACACTATACGAGATTTCTGATCTTTTGAATTGTGCTGTATAACTACTACACTAGAAGGTGAATAAATAAATTATCACTATTTCAGTAGATTTTTTGGTGATCATTTTACAGATAATAACTTTAAACATGTTAAAGAGTTGTATGTAAAATGTGCTGTGTGTGTCTTAATGCACAAAGCCTAGCCTAATAGTACTAAAGTGGTAAAAAAACGATGCCATGTTTTCTTATAAATGTAGATGTGCTTCATGTTTTCGTAAATGCAAAACGAAATCAGAGGCACCAATACCAATTTCAACCTTCATTAAAAACTTTGATCTACGAGAGTGTTCTTTCCAATAACTTGTCACGGAAATAATGACGTCGGAGGGCCCTGCGCCTGTGCACTTCTCCTCTGGGACAGTTGGGGAAGCTTTGGGCCGCGCCGAGACAATAGACCTGAAAAAATGCTTTCCCGAGATAAGGTGCGACGCCCTACCTCGTTCCTGAATGCAGTTAGGCGTGTTTCGGTTTTATTTTTGTTTTAAATCTTTTCGTGGGGTCCTCGCATAGTTGCATAAGATTTACTTAGGTATTTGAATTTGTTTTATTTAAGGTGCAAGCGAAAGTCTTTGAATCATATTGAAATTATTATTAATACTCGAATCTAAATCATTAAATTTCTGAGAGAACCTCCATGACCCCTTCCAATTCCAAAAGGTCAGTGTGATGCCCCTCGTTGCCAGCAACAAGCTGACGCGCCGTCTGCCTGTCACAGCGGCAGCCGCCTCCGCTGACGAGTCAGTTTAAGCCCAGTTTAAAACCTGACAGTCCCAGCCAGCCATGATCGATGACGAGCGAACGAGGAATGCACCTCAACCGAAATAGCATGGCCGGGTTGCCTTGCCGCCCGCCCGACACATTAAATGTACGCTAATGACATTACAACTCACTGATTGCACTAACAGTTTTGGGAATTGAATACCGATTGAATAGGACGGGAGCCTGTAGGATTACTCAGTTAATCCACGCTGCGGAGTGCCCAAAATGAAATCCCACGACAACATTAATGGATCTTTTAATATTCCATGAAGCAACCCGCTGTGTTGGTGCAACGAAACAAAAATAATGGAACGCCCGGTTGCGGTGGCACACGACTAGGATTTTTATTCTCTCACTGTTTATTCAGAGCTCAAAGTTCTCCCATTAGGGATAACGGTATGACAATTTCGCGAGCAGTAATTGAATAGGCGGGAAGCGCACCACGCGACGACCCAAACATTGTTAAATAAATGTGTGTGATAAACTATTGTGTGGTTCATGGGTGTAATTTAGCGGATGAAAGGAGCCGTCTCTCAGCCGCTTCACTCTTTGGCCCGGCTCGTGTTATAGCCGCTTTAGCACTACTTTCAACGACGTCATTATCTAAATTGTTAAACGCACTTAGGGCGGTCAGGGCTCCTGTGTATTACACCTTGTTTTCTTAAGGGGTGACTCGACTGTATTTTTATGTTGTCACGCCGCGTTTACAGTTACATTCTTAGTTTTCTGTTTACTGAAGTATCCAAACTAAAAACATCAGGGTAGGTAGTTAGTTGCATAGTAACAAAGTAGCAGCGACGTATTAGGAAAGCCAGACCACACACGTTTGCCAGCCTGTTCCCTTGGTCAAACACGAGCGAGCAGCGAGGCTGCGCTTGCTCAGTTTGCCTTCTCACTTAGGTGATGGGTATGGGCGTTGCGATAATCAGAATCAAACACGATAATACTGTGATGATGAAATATCATTCTTCATCTTATTAACAGGTCTTACGTTCTCGCCACTTTCCCATAGTTAGAAATAATCTGTTGTTTGATTGTCAGATTATCATTTTCAAGTATTTAAAATGTTAATCAGTCCATTAATGATTTCTATTTTCCTGACAGTTAGCCGAAATTCTGTTCTATATAAAAAGCTTTTATTTCATGATATTATGGTAAACTGTAAAAAAAACCTTTTGAAATAGAAACAATCTAAGGCCGTATAATTTGAGTAGCGTGAAATATGACTTGAGTCAATTGTGTCGCAGTTCTGTGACAAAACACTATTTACGAAGGACCAAAATAAACAAACATCGGGCGCAATCGCGGGAATAAATATGGAGGCACAATGCGCGGGCCAGCAGCCAGCATAATAAGGCGAAGCTTTTGTAACTCGCGACTGTAAATCATACAGTCCTTTGAAAAGAATGGCATACCATAAATAATGTCCCGAAATTCGACTACGATACTGTGCGCCGGGATATTGTGTGCGTCCCTGAAGAGAACTTTAATGGCGAAACGAATTAATCAATGGGATTCATACAATGCCTTACTTTTTCGTGTACCAGTTAAGTGGGAGATATTTAATACTAACTAATATAAATAGCGTTACAGTTTATTAAATGTAATTTTAGAGTTATTTATATCGCAAAAAAATAACATGTCTTGCGCTTATTTATCGATCTGCTTTCTGCCACTTGAGCGTTTAATGAGTGTGTAAGACAGCAATCAAAGTCAAGTATTATGATTGTATAAGAAGAGTTTAATTTAACGCGGTCGCCGTTGTTACGACTAGACTATGCTTTAATGGTTCACTGCTCGACGGCCGAGTGCACCCTGAATAAACAGCACTATGCGGAGCTAAATCTGATTGCGCCGTATACAGAGGCACTCGAACTCCTCCCGGGCTCTACATAAAGTGCTAGTCACTTGTGTCTATTCTATCCTGCAGAAGAGTCGACCACGCTCGTTACAGACCGTCGCGCGTCGTCGGGATGCGGTCAACTGACTCACCTCATCTTATGTTACGACCAATAAATCTCCCAGTTATGAGCACTTAAATAATGCCATTTTATTGGCCACCTTCGCTTTGGCCGTGAGATTGACGAATGCAGGACACTTTATCTAAACGACGCAACAAATCTCAGGACTATCGTGGTGAAGGCTGAAATTAATGCATTTTGTTTTATGACTTCCTACGAAAAGGATAATTTCAGAGACAATTTCTGTCAAACAGTGTCTTGTTATTTAGAGTATTTTCCCTAATGCAAAGGGTCTAATGGATAGTCCATTAGCAAACTTTTTTGCTGAACTAAACCCAAAACGTTTGCGTAACATATCTTATTTCTCTACATTCCTTTTCTTATCGACGTTCGACCACCACAGACGATGACTGCTCTGTCTGAATAGTGCAAACTAAAACTGAATATAAATTTAGCGAAGCTCAGCATCCTTTCCATGTGGGGTCTTCTTTATTGACTCAGTGTAAGTTGTTCTATAGCTCTATTGGTGGCATGTTTGGAAACATTGCTTGCATTTTTTTTGTTGACAAAGTCATAATTCCTCAGGGTCGTAGATTGATTTGGGTTTCAACTCTAAACAATCTTGAAGTGAATCCGCGTGTTTCTCAGCGTGGCGTGGAGCCTCCCGGGCGTCCCGCGGCGCGGCCCGCATGCCCCTAAATTTACATTTTGAATACCAGCAAGTGGGCTTATGCCATTGTGACGAGCTGCTTCAATAGATCGACTAGATAACGGACATTATTTCTCATAAAAAAGACAACTGACTAAAATAAAATTTACTTTTTTATTAGTTCTCCAAACTATTTATTTTATCAGTCTCCGATAGCCAAACAGCATGTCACGCTTGCAAGTGCTTTAAATAGTCGAGCACACTGTTAGTTCCCAAGAATACAAATATTGGCTGAATCCGTTCGGAGGCGGTTGAGGAGTTTCGACTAATATTTGGACAATGTGAGGAGGTCGTTTATACGACGAGTGTGTTGGCTTCCAGCTCCTAGGTAGTGGTAGTGTAATTAACACCAACCTCAAGATCTCGGAATACAATAAACCAATCGCCACTTCTGTTTTCTCAATTCGTTAGCTTGGGCAGGGAGCTGCCTTCGTCCCGTCCTCTCCAGTTAAATTATTTCTGGCTCAGTTTACGTTGCACGGGTTCCAATCGTATTAATGGGAGGCTGAGTTTATTTAACCGCTCGTAACTCGCCTCGTTAAGACCGCATGTGGATTTTTAATCGGTGCTGAGCGTCCGTACATTACATTTCTTTGACGCAACCATACGCTTCATCATCGGAACTTCGGAGACGTGTCATATTTAATATATTTTATTTATAGGAATATATATTTCTAAACAGTTAATAATCGTTTTTTTGTTCTGGTGCTTGCTTGTAATTTCTCTCAATCACGGACGTGACAAGATGAATCTGGTATGTTTTGTTTACTCAAACATACTTGCGAAATGCTCAGAGCAAGTTAGGACAGAATGAGAGAGTAGTGGATACTCGAACGCGACGTACGCAGGGGTTGTAGGTTAATTGCGCGCGTTGTCGAGCTTATCTCACGATCTACCTGCGACATTACCGAGTACGGCGACTGCGGCGGCCCGGAGACCGATTGCATCTACCTACAGCACACCACACCCAGCCATTCCAGATCCTGGTCAAAGAGACCAAAAGTACTTTAAATTTATTGCACTGCAGTGTGCAATTTCACAAGTATCAAAATAATTCTGTGGGGAAATAAAAACATAAGAACCTTAGCAAATTATTTCAGTAAATAAAATGGTGTCTGCAAAGCAGTTTCGTGCAATCTTGATGGCCGTAAAGGTAGAGTGGTGCGGGTGTCGTGGGCGCCCCGCGCCGCAGTACACTCGTTGTTTTGCACTCGTATGCAAATTTATTCCACCTTTAAAATCTTTACGAGGACATTTCGATTTGAATGAACATGTCCACTTTTGTATTTTTATTTAAAATACGCTACGAATTACAATTCAAAATGTTTGTTTATCTTGTACAAGATATAATAATAATATTATAATATAAGAATGTTAGTAAGTACATTGCTTTACTCTTCTCGTTTAGATAAGATTACTTTTCTCTGGTTTTATTTCCCTCAGCTTCTGTTTAACTGATCGTAGTTTTGCATCGTGTGGCGCGGAGGTGAACTTTATTTTGAATTCAATTGACTTTATCGCCGCTAAAAGGACAAAGAGTTGGAGTTTCGTGCCGTTCGGACTTTTATCTTAGGAAACCGGTAGCTTCTCTACACGCGCGGCTGTCTAATTTAAATGGAGTCCGGCTTCGAGGAATAAACGTCGAGCTCCGCCTCGAGGCTCGTACAACAAAAAAAATGGAGGGCGTGGCGAGGCCGATGCTGTTTGTTTTCGGACTGTGCTTTAATCAGCACCGAAAGCCGTTTCTCGCCCGGTTGCTTCTTTAATTCTGATTTATAGATGACCTATAAAGCTATGGCCACATCATGACGTGAGTCGTGAGACGGTTTGCTTCCCTCCTGACTTCAGTATTAATGCTCATAATTTCAATTAACATCCGACATATCTCACAGTTAACTACCGCATGAACGGCTAACGGGCACGTAAAAGGGTTATGATATGATGTATTTTTTGTATACTTAATTTCTTTGGAAATAAGCGTAATGAAATTTAATATCTTCTTATCATTCCTCGTATAGAATGGTCTGTGGAATGGTGCCGTTGATATTAAACAAATTGTGGATAATCCGGTCACATGATTATGAGATAAGTGATAAGCTTGTGATGTTTGTACAGTGAGGCAATTTAAAGGGCATAATGTGGCTTATTTCCGATGGTAGCCTTGCAAAGTTAACGTGTAGGTCTCTCGGTCGCGTTTCGTATTGGCTTGGTAGAATCTTTACCGAGTCGGTTGTTCAAAAGTGCATGTTGGGATAATACAAACCATCCATCTCGGCTCGAGCTCTGATGGATCAGTGATGGAGATCACGACTCGTTTCTTTCCTTTGTTGTTTCTCTTTGTTGATAAACGCCTTGTTCGACGATACTCTGCCGATGAGCTACACGAGTACTTACACTCCTAATAGACTCTCGCTCGACGCTAATAAGCTTTCCTCATAAGATGCATTGAACAGTGATTTTCTATTTCGTTTCGTGATTACTACATAGTTTCATGGTTGAGTTATGGTTATTCACTGCGGTCAGCTCGGTTTCAAGTTACGTGTGATGATTATCTGAACTTAAAGTATTAGGTATCCGGTAAATGTTGGTAACCTAATCATAGTTAATTGATATCATCAGATAGTAGGTTGTCATTAGTCGTGGGGCAGCATCGTATCTACACCATATCTACACTTCATCATCATGGTGTGTTGTGACAGCGGATATAATACAATAATGTGTAAGGCTCGCTCGGCGCCCGCCATGTTTGTTTTATCTCGATTCATCGCTCGTCCGTGTTAATAAATGTCTTGTATTGGAAAAAAGCTTATCTTTTTTTTTCTCTAATATTTTTATGTCCTTCCTATACGTCGTACGTTTTATTTAGACATCGGTTATTAATAATAAATGGGTCCTGTAGTCGTTAGATCAAAATTTAAGATCTCTCATGTCTGTGTAGGTTGTTTTTATGGTGAGTTGTTTTTTTGTTGAGTTGCTCACGTGGGTCTCCTCGTTGAGTTAACAAGGGTCGAGTCCGTGTGCTGTGTTTCTGTATTTTATATTCGAAACAGATGCTATCGCGAGAACGCCGTTTTGGATACTAATTGAATTTGTTTATTATTCGATTCGAATCACACGCTTTTTGAACATATTTCTCACATTCCCATTTGATACGCAGAGCTATGACTGAATACTAAGTTTTCGGCCGGCAAATGAATTAGTCGGTGCATGAAATACATGATAAAGGTTCAATTTGTAATCCCTGATTACCTGATCTCCTGTCGTCACGGTTCTGATGAGTTGTATCACGTCTACCAGCAGCGTGTCGAATGCGGGACCCTGCGCGTCGCCGCACCACCGCGCCCGGCATTGTGTCGCGTCCGTCGATCGACACAGGAAACATTAACACCGACCAGTGGAAACTGAGCGAAAAGCATGTAATTAGCTTTCTAATGACTAACGCGAGGTGTGGGTTTACATATTATAATAGATCTGAAATTCTAAACAAATAACCAAATACCGTTTGGTTTTACGAGAATATTTCGCGCTAAAGCAGGCATTTTCTGATGTTCATTGTTGCTGCACTTTATGATGTGCAAAATTAAATTTTACAAGAGTTGAAAAATACCGCGCCCGATCCGGGCCCGCAGGGCACGCTTGCTCCAAACCACTCGACTCTTGCTCTTTTTGCCCATTGTTTACTTTACGGGCCTTGTTTAAAGTTTATTATTTCCATCATGGCGGCGGGACACGTAAATTATTTTTCGAACGGTTGCCAACTTGATAATTTCAGGTTGCGCGAGAGTCCTCGTTCGATTGCCTCTGATTTATTCGCATCGTGTTACTGCAGGCGCTTCTGATACAATCTCGGTTTTAATTGTTGAGTGCGTCTCGCTGTATCGTCCTGCTGCTCGTCTCCCTCTCGCTGCATAAAATCAGTATTGCGTGCAGGTGTAAACACAGCGGCTGTGGCGCGACTCGAGGGCCCTCCTCGAGGGTGCTTTCATAAACTGCTCACTTGGCAGCGACCCGCCAGCGCCTCTCTAACATTTTTATGACTTAATGTATAATATTCCTACCCGAACCCACCCAGAATTATGTCTGCCTTCGCAAATAAGGCTAAATTCTGATAGGTCAGACTGTTTGCCAGTTGGATCGACTCTCTGTGTGGCCGAACCTATAGGTACTCATATCATACTGTTTGCATAGTTGTAATCACTATTGATTTTCTAGTTTTTAATAACACGCCATACCTCACGTAGGTACACAAACAGTGGAAGCTCCAATGTAAACGTTATGATCGCTCCTGTGCCGTTCGTGCCCTGCTGTACTGTTGTACAAATCTACGACAAACTACATTTCACTGTATACTGTATGCCACACGGATAATATTTGCCTTCGCTATTTGACAAGCGTAGCCGTTGGTTTTGTTATTGGACACCTCCACTCGGCACACAGTTTCTATTTGAGTTGCACTGACAAAAGACTGGCTCGGGACTCTTCGGGGAATACAACACAACTGTGTGTAGTTAGGCATTTCCCTGCCTGATTTACTTAGTTAACGTTAAAATTTTCAGTGTAAACGATAGACTTTGCGGATGAATCGCATAAATCCGTCAACGGATAACTTTTTGGTGATAAGAAATTCAATTTTACATTGTGGGTAGGAGTTATCTTTAACTGAGCGATAACGTCCTCCCTTGCGTGCTTCGTCGTCCATAATCTTTAGAATGTTTTGATGTTTAAAATCAATTATTTGCATTTCTTCTATAAATTTTGTTACTCCACCGTGTATGGTTTTTGAAATCAGATTTAAAGTGTACAAACACGTAATTACTTTTCGGGAGGGAGTGTGTTTTGTTAATCCTGCAACATTTATAAACACAGCACGTAGCGATACCGCGCTGCTCCGTGAGCCAGGTATTTTTCGTGTTCGGCTCTTTGTTTAAGAGACTCGTGTAAGTGCATTTGATGAGTGAAGTGGGTGCCCCTCGCCTTGAGGTTGCGACGATCCTCGTGTTTGCTAAGTCACGTCGGATTACAGCAATTTGGTCGTGGTATTGAGGGGTGGGTCCGCGGGCGACCACGACGCAGCCTGTCCGAGAATCACGACGTTCACCCGGTGGCTGGCACCCGCTCATTTTCTCAACTACAAATGGCCAGCGATTGAGATTGTGACAAGACAACGTTGCGCTAACGATATCTATAAAATATAGCCTAGAACTCTCAGAAGTGGGATGTACGGATTACTAAGCATATGTTTTCTGTTTTATGTTTACAGTGTAATTAACTTAACGAAATTATCTTCTCTCGCAAGCAATTAGGATATTTATTTACTATCCTGCCAGAGCACTCAGCGCAGCAATATGTCTGTCAAATGAATATCTTGTGATGCGCTTGCTCTCTGCACGAGGCGCTAATAAATTCTTAACGAATGTTTTGTTCTGCGTTTCAGCTACGCAATAAACACAATAATTAATGTTCCCTATTTTGTTTCGATAATCCGCACTTCCCCGAGCTTTGTATAAAACGAGTGTTATTTTACTGGCAGTGGTGTTTACAGTTCGCGACTGTATGTAATTCAGCGACAGGTGGATAATGTTTACGATGCGAGCGCCTCGAGCGTATAAATCTGTTTGCGATTAACACTATACACTAGCTAGACCCAGACATTGTGTTGCCTTGCCTCAGGGGGGCAAGTTTCTTAACTAAAAACGATCAACTCGTACTTAATTGTCTTTTTAGCGACTTCGTTAACCATTGCTGTTTTCTTTGGGCGTGCAACATAAATTCTCTTTGTTAAAGCGGCAATGGTTAACGAAGTCGCTTACAAGACAATTACGAGTCGATTAATTTAGTTAAAAAACTTGACCACCTGATCATTTTAACTCTACCATTTATAATGCAATATTTGTTTATTCCACTGCTAAAAACGTTTATTTATAATTTAAACTAGTCGACCCGGCGAACTTCGTACCGCCTAACCTTTTACTATGTTGTGCATATATTATACTTAATATAAACCTTCGTCTTGAATCACTCTATCTATAAAAAAAAACCGCATCAAAATCCGTTGCCTAGTTTAAAAGATTTAAGCATACATAGGGACAGACGCGGGAAGCGACTTCGTTTTATACTATGTATTGATGATGATATAGTAAGTAACTAATGCGCATTCGATTCTGCCATGTTTTATTAAACAGGATACATTTACTAGTAAATCTCCTTAGAGTTTGCAGCTAATTAGACAATATTGAAGGCGCATGATGAAACGTTTCCTCCTCGCTGCGCATAATTAAGGGTACAGCATTCTAATAAACATCTGTGGATTTGTGGAGCAAAAACTGTGAGAAGGATCCCGGCTGTCAGGCTAATTCCGAGGCATTACGAGATTGAGGCGTGCGAGCAAAAACCGCCTGTTTGACACTCCGAGGGCCGAGATGTGCTGCTTGGCACTCTTTTGTTTTCAGGATTCAGCATTAGATGATTTAGTGACTATTATTTGGTACAATAGCTCTCAATAACACATTTTGTTTGACATTGTTATTAACAAGTATTATATACTCTGTGTTTATACTTAAGATACATATAATACACTTCGATTAAGCATTATATTTATTTAGAAGAATTTAAGTCTTGTAGAACATAAAGTGTAATTAAAGAACCTTTGTTATAATTTTTTTCTTTATATTTGCAACCAAATTACTGTTTTTGTATCCAATCTAAGTTGAACAATTTCTGATTGCAAATCTGTATCTCTACGCGACATCTACGTGATCTTTCGAATGCTAAGAGAGGCCTAAATGTAGCGTGAAAATGGAGTTGTAAAAATTTACGTCATTACTTTATTTTTACGAGGAGATTGTGGGAATAAAACGAAAAGAGAGTCCTGAATAAAGTAAATAATTATATCTTTTGCAGTTAGAAATGGTAGGAATGCTGTAATTGACTACAGTTATATACTCCGGTCATTGGCACACATGACTTGTGCTAATATCTCAATTAGCCGCACTATCTCTCCAACGCTAGAAAGATATTTAAACATGTTATTTAATAGTAAGATATTATATACCGATTTTAGCACAAAATATTTCACCGAAATAACCAAACGAATCCCTGACTATTTGGAGAAGTCATACTGTTGATTAATGTTACGACTATGCACCATAATTTATACAGAATGCCAGTACTTATTTTGTAGAGCAATGTAATTAAAACAGCATGATAAAGAGGAACGTGGATCGTGGGGGAGTGATGGATGTTCGCGATTATTGTGTGCACGACCCTGCCAGCCTCACCTCGGCTCCCGAAACACCTTGATGTATGTTCTTACTTCAAACCATGCTTTTCTGAAACGAATAAGATTTTAGTGCAATTTGCTCACAATCCTCTCTAACATGCTAAAAATATTGTCATTATGCTTTTGCTCTAGAATTACTTAATGAAACTGGTTAGCTGTAAGCTGTTAGATAAAGTAAACAGTTTATTTTATTGAGTCCATAAGGGGTGCCCAATGGGTTGTTTGTACACAATTTTATTGTAATAGCACTCGCTCTAGATCCATTTTAAGACTGAGGGCGTTAAAACGGCGCCGTCCCGACGACAGTCCACAAACTTGGAAGCACTCAGGCTTGTCCCAGAACTATTGAATGGTTTATAGTTTCCTTAACTACGCTAATGGTTGAGTATACCCTAGGTTTAGCTCAGTTTTATGCCTCCTGCTGAGTAGGTTAGTTTTAGTTGAGAGTAGTTTTTTATTGGACTCGAATTGTTCTTTATCCGAGTTCTTCTGTTTATTCTTTTGTTTTTGCTTCCACGATTCCGTAGAACTTTGCGATCGCGATCCGCTTTGAAGGGGGCTTGAAGTGCGAATAGCAAATCTTGTGAACGCACAAAACCCTACTTAGTCGGACGGACAGACTGACAATGAGGGATCCTATTACTGGCCCCGGCTTGTTTCCGGGACGCTAGTCAGGGAATGTCCCCGGATTTTACACCTGACTACACCTGTCTGTATTTTATGCGGTAAATGCCATTACGTAATATGTGACGCTTCGCTAAATTACTATAAAAAGTATAAAACAGAAGGTGGTCTTAATAATGCGCTTGCTCTAGTATGCTCGTTCGAATCGAACGAATTAAATTCTTAACAGAAAATGCATTACTCGAGCATGTCTGGCATTTCTGGTTTCTAAATAAGAACTGTTTTAAAATACCACATTAGCCAAGTTTATAAGCCAACTAGCTTTAACTGGATTGTTTTTGTTAAGGGGCCGTGGTTTAAAAGCAATCTGAACTTAAATAATCCGGAATGTGTTGTATGCAGCCAAGAGTGGTCTGTTAATTAAATTGGATGAATCGCCGTGACAAATTTGATTGGGCGAGAGGCGCGCGCGCTGCCGTCGATTTATAACCGGCTAATTTAGTCGATTATCGCCGCCGCCACCGCGCCACCATGTCGACACTGGCTATCTGGTAACATCGAATTGAAACCAATAAAAATGTTCCAGGCCTCCCCCGGCTATCCTACCCGGATGTTGCCTCACGTTGCTCCGTGCCAGTTTATTTTCACCGATTTTTACGACATCCCCCTTACTGGCTGTTTAATGTTTTTCTTTAACTTATTTGTCAATAAACAATTGAGCGGGGTCGGATGTGGTATTATCGTAAAGTTAAAATGGCGTTGTTAGTAAAAGATTCTTTTTATGTTTTTCTTCGATACGATACGAGTGGTCAGCGATTTCTGGATAATAAACTTAAATATGAAAACACAATGTTATTTTTCTTTTTGGTTTGGTCTTGGTCTCGTCGTACAAATTGCAGAGCGGAAAGTCGCAGAGAGCCGTCACAATGCAGTTCTTGTGAAGCACCTGCACTGCTTTACTTGCACGACTATACATTTACATCCCACGTCACCTTTGCACTTTTATTTTATTTCCACCCCGCGTCCTCCGTCCGCATAATTCCACAATAATGGGGCTGTTGTACCCTAAAATCGTGAAGGGGGAAATTTCTATACGAAATATCAACCGCCATTGTATGCTCGGCATTATTCCTTACAAAATGCTGTTTTGTATGATTGAATGTAATGAAACGCAGGCTTTATTCAGAGGTGCGAACGCTGCCTGATGCCCCGATTGTGGGAGAGGCTTTTCACGCGCTCCAGACGGATCCTTTACTCTGCAAATAAAGAAATATCCCGCTCACACTTTAGCTGTGAAGATTTTTTCGATTTGCTTTTCTTACAAAGGATCTTTTGTATTGCTTAATGCTAAAAATCGTACGCCTTCTACCAGTCTACAAATAGAAAGGTCCATATATACGACCTGGCACCGGCACGCATCATCAAAGTATCTTATCTAAGATCAAGATAATTTATTTGAGCTGCACGATTTTTAGTATCATCTAAGCAACAAAAGCGGTACCCGCTCCGCTAAGTTAAGGCACTTACGCATTAGGAATACTGTTTGTATTGTGGCAAAAAGCGGGCGCCGAGAGGCGGGACACTCGTGCCGTCTGGATACAGTTATCTCTGGTTATTTGTCCTATCAAGAGGTTTTTTCTTCCTTTCTGTCGTAAGCGATGCCGCCAGATCAAAGACGCCGCCCAACGCACGGTAGCAGTCAGGCCGCTCAGGCCTCATCCACCGGGACTCCTAGAATCACTTATTAGCTATGTGGGAATGTAACGCGACGCCGACGCACGCAACTTTATTGCCCCATCAAAATTCGTCAGTTCCGTGGACGAGATCCGAGCGGCAGTTAAAACTTAATCAGATTTTGTATTATGGTTTGGAAATTAGGCTAGTTTTGTAATTAACGAAATAAATGCCGATGTAGAGATGATTATCTTGCAACCAGTCAGTTTCTTCAGTAGATTTTAAAATTTAAGAATAATTATTCTTGAGACTTTGAAAAGTCTTTAGATCCCATATCGTACTGCGGCAGCTTCTGTTATCAGAGTCAAATTATGTAAATGTGATCGTTCCTCGTTAACGCGTTAATCGCTCGTGTACCGGTCCCGGCGAGCACGGCTTGTTTACAGTGTCAAATTATTAATTTTGTCGCATTATACAAAATGTAAAACTCATTTGCATTGCGGGCTTGTATCCAGAATTTATCTGTAACATTTGACTTCACGCCGCGTTCGCGATAACGCGCCGGCCGCGGTTCTCATTTAGCTTGTTGGTCTCAATTGGAATCTTTCAAGTCAAGTTTTTAATGTTCTAGAGATAGTGGACACTTTTAAAATCTTGATAAGAATCAATAGTTACTAAGGAACCGGTTTATATAATGATCTCATCCGATCGCAAAATGTAAACATTTGTATGGCAAATGTTTCCATTTCGCTACAAATACCATTCCCGTAGCGGCCTGTGTTATTAATTTACGAACTGTGTCCGTTTATGTAAACACAACCGGTCAGAGCAGAGCAGACCCGTCGTATAAATGACACCTATTATCAATATCCATGTCACTATGTACCGTAAATTATAGGCCGTGCCATTCTGCTAATTATTATTATAGAGTCAACTGCAGTTATTTCTTGGAAATGAAAATGTATACTTTACGTTTACGACACTATACTTAGATGCAGTAATAAATTATAATTTTTAGTAGCTTTAGGGAAGCTTTAGCCTGATATATATAAAATAGGTCTCATCCGTAATCTTGACAGAATTGTTTTATATTTTCGATGCGTGTGTGTATGTCCTCTTGATATTTAGCAAAGTACATAAAATTGCGAATAAAATATAATATAATATCCTTGACAATAAACTTGTATCGGATTTCAGAGAAAATAAATCGTCTTGACATATTTTATGGGATCCCCATTTTATAGCCCCGGTTACTTTAAAAATGTTTTCGCATAATATTATTTATTTTGTACCCATAAAGCATACATTTTGTAGATAGATTAACATCGGAGATTTCAAGGAAATTATATTCATTCGCGAAATAATAATTTGCTTTGCATAACAAATTAAATGATACGTGGAAGGAAACGGGTATAAGTTATAGTAGGTACTTACATAACCAAAGACAGCCTACCAAAGGCTAAATACAAAGGTTCATTTGTGACAAAGCAATGAAACTAAAGCTCGATAAATTTCTATTGGATTGGAAAGCGGCAGTTTGACTCTGGCTGGCTGGAGGAGTTTGTAAAGAGGAGCAGGTGGGCGGAGCGAGGTCTCGCGGTGTCTTTGAGGAGCTTGCGCGCCTTTGATCCTGCCGCCGTGCATTGTGCGCGCGATCTGTTTTTTCGCAAACCAATTGTTCGTTATTGATGCAAAGATTGATTCCTGAATGCGCTCTGTACTCCCGATTCGGTTTAAACCAGATTTTTTTTTTTCACCTTTTGTCGTTGTTCCGCGCGAGACTGCTCGGCGTCGTGTTTCATGATCGATCGTACCAAATATGAGGCGTAAATCAAAAGTCTATTGTTAGGTTTTTATTACGGCACTAAAAGTGCTCTTGGTAAAGAACGAAACTTGAATCTACAGTACGTATCGGTTTCTTGGAGATCGCTCGTATTACAAGCAGTTTCCCACCCAGATTTGCCTTTTTCCTTTTGATTGGATTTGACTTGGATCTTAACTTTAGATAAGATGCTTACATATAAGTTTAGTCCCTTAACGGCCTGTACTTTGAAGCTTCTTACCTAATTAGGTATGAGGGTCCCCCACCCTCGCAGCTGTGACATGCGCGCGTCGAAATGCGAAATGTCGCGGCAGTTTTAAATTTTATTACTTTTCATACAAGCCGAAGTTAAATCGAGATGTTTATACCTACCGCACAATTTTTCTTTCCGATTTTCGTTTCAGCGCACAAGAATTTGCGTTTAGGTAAGGTATTTGTAATAACGAGTTTTTTTTAAACCATCTGAGAAATATAAAACAGATTTCTTAATTCTGAAAAATATAGATGTAGGATTTAGTTTAGACAAGTTATTAAAAAGTAACAAGATGTAATGAATTTCACTCTGTAGAAATAAATATCAAAGTAAACCCTTTTTGTAGTGTTTTCTCAATATAAATAAAACATTACTGGTTGTTTTAATTTAAAACAAATAACGATATAGTTTGAGTTGATAACTTTTTTTATTTGGAACTAAAATCACACCCTAAGGCCTCCTTTACGAAGACGCGGCGTGTTGTGCGGGATGTCGTGTGGGTTCCGACGCAGGCGCCACCACGGTCGCCGCCGCCGCGGGCGCCGCCGCGGGAGCCGACGCGTTTCCTTATACGATATCGAACATAGGCCTATGCGCGTCTCCGTAAACGGTCTCATACTATTGCTATACATTTGATTTGGGCGCAGCACGCCCCGCACGACGCCTCGCGCAACGCCCTGCGTGCGCTAGGCAGTACATCTCAGCCGCTGTACACATTAACATGCATTCATTTTCTTGTAAATAGTGTACCTAACCATGTGTAAATATATCATCCCTTCTTCAACCTCTGGAGTTATTTCTACTGCAGGCGGGCGGACATAGGAGTTCTCTAAATTGGCGACCTACGACGATTGGATTACAAAAACCGCAAAATTTTCAACACTCGCCCCACCAGTTCCATTGTAAGTGGCGACTACCTGCCTTCTTCTGGAGGACTCTGGGGGACTTCTGGAGAAGCGCCTCGCCGACTAATATAATAATAATCATCATCATCATCTCGGCTGCCCAAATTCAAAACCTAGTAACTGGTGTTTTTGCAAAAAAACCATTTTTGTCATTTTTCGACTTACTAGGCGGTATAGATTTGATATGAACCTTAAAACACCCAGTTTCTAACGTAATTTTAAAAATAAAATTTAATTTAAGTCTACCCAATTTGGAAAAGTTATTGAAATTTCCATGAAGTACATATTCTTAACATAGCGCATGTCGGATTACAAATAAAAAAACCTAGCAACTCAACCGACTTACTAGGTTATGAATTTGAAAGCTGACTTACTATGTTTTGAATTTGGCGCCGATTATAAAATCAATCAAATTTTGATGGAATTTAGTAAGTTACAAAAACAGTATACAAATTTGGCTGAATTAACCACGAGTCGTAACCAAATAGTAAACAAAACTTAATTCTGCCACAAATAAATCATTTGTATAACTTTTAAATGAATGCACTTCAAAAAATAACATTTTTCATTCGAAACGTACAACTAAAAATATAAATTGCTTTAAAAAGTAGAGAATTAACTCAGAGATTGTATTTCAAAACATAGTATTTCACACTTAGTTAATTAACTAAGTGTGAAATACTATGTTTTGAAATTGTTTTCATTGTCATATTTGGGTAAATTAAAAAAAAAAAATAGTGGGATCGATTTAAGTGTGACTATAGTCAACAATATAGTCAAACTTTTGGTCAAACACCGAAATCGCTATTGCGTCTGGTTTCTTCGGGGCAACGAATTAAAGTGGTCGACCCGTTTTTTGGCTCTCCTGAATATTTTTGTTAAAACGAGTTACTAGGTTTTGATTTTAAGCAGCCGATCTCACACGATAGCGTCCACTGCTGGACATAGGCCGCAACCTTTACCAGGTCGTCTGACCACCTTCAGGGGTGTGAGACCAGCGTTTGGAGGGTGATTTGAGGTGAAGGTGAACCTTGAAGTGAGGGGGGGGGGAATTCCTTAAAATTAAACTGAAAAGCAAAAAATAAAATCTTTTCATCAAAAAATTAAACAGCCGAAAAAACCGAAAAGCGTTAAATAAAAAGGAAACATTTTCTATTAAGACATAAATTACTGCCTTCTTAAAGTAATTTGAGTAAGTATACCACGTAATATTGTGCTAATGTAATATTAATATTGTGTTATCGGCGCCACAGAACTAACAAAGATATGATATAACTATATAATAAGTAACCTATGATTTAAGTTTTATTTGTGGGAATAAAAAAGGTAAGTTTGTAATGCGACGGTTTTATAAATGTAATATCGGTATCAAAATTGGTTTCTTTCAGCTCCATACAGATCCTAATCAGATGTTATGGTTCATTGTTTTGACATCTGTTGTCAAATTTTGTTTACATTTGAATAAAAATAAAACGAAATACGAGAGCGCGAAAACAAAAATTTGACACAGAACCGGCCTCGGCCGTGGCCACAAGGGTACTGACGTAGTGATGAGTTACTCCCTCGTGAGGGCCTCGTTTGAGGGGGCTCGTTACAGTGAGGTGAGTGAGTACCTCGTATAAAACTCGTGAGGGGGCTCGTGAGGAGGGAGGCGTCGTGAGGAGTGAGGCGTCGTGAGGAGTGAGGCGTCGTGAGGAGTGAGGCGTCGTGAGGAGTAAGGAGGCGTGAGGAATGAGGAGGCGTGAGGAATGAGGAGGCGTGAGCCGTCTTGAGGCGTGAGGCGTGAGGATTGTGTTTTAACGACAAGTAAACGAAACGAAGTACGAACCTCAATAAATGAGGACTAGGCGAGGTGAGTGAGGGAGGTATAGCCTTGTTCAAGAGTAAGTTATTCTTTTCATTGTAAAAAGGGCTATTATTGTTTAGCAAACAGAAAAACGTAAATGTTTTAGAAATCTATTATTAAGATACAATAATAAATAGGTAGATACGATACCGAGTCATATAGTATTTAGATTTAGTTATTATAAAAATAAAACTATAGTGTGCTTTTATTATTTATATTTATTCTTATTATTTAGCTTACCTACCTTTTTGTCGGTAAGAATATGACCAGCCTTCGAGAACACCCCACAGGACAGGCAGAGTGCTATTTAGCCAATGAATTTTATTTTATTTTAATTTCAATTATTTATTGGATAGCTTAGGTATTGCATTGCATGGTGTTGTAATTTTCAATCACAATTTAAACTAAATACTTACTTTTTAAAAATTATTCTATGTTCTATTTAAAGTAATCCTTTACAAATATCTAAATCTACCTGCAATATATCAATTTGTAAGTTATAATTTAAATCTGTAAACTATATTTTATAGTAAATAAAATTATTATTATTTTAATTATTATATTGCATTTATATACTTGTGAATGTCTAAAGAAAGCAAAAATAAATCTGAAATATGTAAATAACTTGTAAGATTAGTTCCGCTGCGGGAAGGTTTGGGCCTGTTTTTGGGTTGAAATGCCTCGCCTCAAATGAGGGGTCCTCGTGAGGACCTCATTTAGCCAAATGAGGTCCTCACGAGTCCTCAATTTAAATGACTGAGTAACCCATCACTGTACTGACGGGGTAGGGAGCGGCGCGGCATGGCATCGGACCGCGCGAAAACGATGTTTTTTTTTAGTTTTTGCTGGTTTTTTGTCTTTTCGTTAAACTTAAAAATTCTTACTATAGTAGTATGTCTAAAATTTAAGGTCAGCAATTTTCATTCCAAAAATCAAATAAAAACAATCAGCGGTTTAAAAATAAAATGGAAAAAACGGAACAAAAAGGGGTAACTTTGAGATTTTTTTCTATCAACTAAAATTAATTAGATCCTATTTCCCTTTAGTATGATGACTAGATTAGATCCTTAACTAACACATATATTTTTTTCAGAATGAAGACATCAATTTTGTATGTCTCAGATTGTTTAAAAAAATCTCAAAAACACAAATTTTTGAACCACCAAGCCTTAAGAATACAGTTTTTTTGTAAATTTGCAGCTCGATGCACTTCTGTTCTATTCTGTGTTCGTTATGCCTGCCACGTTCTGTGTGACTAGCTGTCTAACACTGATCTCTCTTGTCTCCAGGTCTAACAGCTGAGCTCTACTACGTGCGTGATGGAGTCATCAACTCTTACGCCCTGAACTTCGTAGTGCCTGTACCTGCAACCATCAATGATCTCCACTTCACGTGGCAGAGCCTCACCAGAAGACCTGTAAGTCATGTTCTACTCTTCCTAAATTGACTATTTAAAAAAATCATTTATTTGTATGGAAGTGAGTGATTTTCTTACATCACTTGCATGTTCAACAATATTAATTTCCGATGTTTATTTAGGCTCAATCAGCAATTGGGCTTTTTGCACAGCTTTTAGTCTCAATGCACAACGCTAAATCCATTTGTTTTCAATTTAAAATTGAGTTGAAATAATTATTGACTTCTTATTATTGAGAGGTTTTCTTTACTTTGAGAATGATTGGAATAGGAAAGTGTGATATCGTATGTTTCGAATCTTAAGTTTAGTAAGGTAGACTTCCAAATTTTATCAGATATAATTTATTTACAGTTAAAGTTAAAAAATTAAAGCTTTATAGAGCAGTTTCAACATTTCCCTATTTATTAGGAATTCTCTTTATTTACGAGCAGCTCAAAGGGAACTTTTTCATGCAATTTTCGCGCCGGAGCGCCGCAAAGCAGCATTCGTAGGGACCTACACCATGAAAAACTTGGTCGGATGTAATTAACTTGGGAGAAAAGTTTATTTTTCAAAGTTCTCTGAGCGGCGCTTGGCGCTTCCGTCGACTATGTTTGCTCCGACTCGCAAACAAGCCATTCTTATGGAAATGCCGTAGCCATCCTATCAGAATTTAGATAGCTCGTAATGTAGCCCCGATAACAACTTTGTTAGTGCGCTCTGCGATCCGCGGAGCGGCATAATCGGAATATGATTGATCGTTTGCATTCAAATCAAATATTGTTTTCCTTTCTAAGGATATATCCTTTTTTATTTTTATTTGATCAAGTAAATTCTGTTTTGTATACGATCGGCTCCTATGCAAATAGCGGCAGCGGCGGATCAGCGCTCTCGCGCATCCTGCATCGCTAACCAAATATGTGCATTATTTATTTTCCCTGCCCGTCAGCATGCGCAACTGACGAGAAAAGAAATCCAACTCGTTTATTCCACTGTAATGTGAAGTTGATACAAAATGAATCCCTATTTACATATTGGACGTCTGAGAACAAAAGTAACTTGTCCGCGCCTCTGCGGGAAAGTTCACCGAACTTGTCGATAAAACATCTGCTTATTTGAACAGTATTTGCAAGTCAGAATGGGGCAGGCAGGCAGAACAGCTCCTTGTCTTGGCTTCAGACAATGCCGAGATCATATTATTCGACGTATTCGGGACACTTGAAATGTGGGCACGATCGCTCTCCGTGACTGTCGACTCTATCACGAATGCCCATTTATTTACTTCTGAATTTATAACAACTGCTTTGTACACAAACTGCGGGTTTTGCTGAAATTAAAATTTCAGAATTTTGATTTAAATGCACACATACAGTTTAACAAAAAATACTTTCTACAAGCAACAACCGTGATTCTAAATCAGATTTCACATTTAAAAAGCAAATGCTCTGTGTGCCGCCGTTGCAATCATGCGCCCAGCGTCCCTTATCAACATCTCGGCGAGCTTTGTGCCGCGCTATCAGATTCCCCGCGCTCCCTCGCCGACCCCTTCTCTCCCTTATTTGCTACAGGCGGCGTCTTTGACTAGCCCACGGTAAATATTTGGAAACCGGTTAACTACCGATGAGCGATCGCGCCTCGCCGCAAACGCCACCATTGTCTGTACTCACCGACTGTCTAATGACAATATTTAATTAGCGGTGTCCGTGTCGTACATTAAGGACTTTACGAGCCGCGAAGCAATCATGTAAAGTTGTTTGTTGCTCACCGCCGCCGCCGCGGTCCGCCACTGAATAGTGTTCAACTAACGAGACCGTATACTCTTATTTGTCTAGAGCGCGCTAGAGATTGAGCAACGCTTTTCGATTCATTATTACTATGCGGTCATAACAACACGTCCTCCTACATGGTGCATCGTCCCTCCCGATGCGCAGACGTGCAGCAAACTCGTCATCCCTATAAGGAAACGTGGTCGTAAAGCGCAGCGCGGTCTGCCCGTGGACGTATGCAAATATAGGCGATGGGTGACGTGGGTCGACGGGAGTATCGAGGCTAGGCGCTCGCTACCGGCAGGCAGCGCAGGTCGACGGCCCGATGCCCGCGAGCTCGTGTTGCTTCAGACATTTGATCCCCGCTGACTTGACGTGGACATGAATTCAACAAGCCGCTTTAGGGTCGGTCGGTTCATGTGTCAGCCGTCTATCGAGAATGACGCATAATGATAGAAGCAGGCTCAGAATATAGTTCGATGAAGCAAGGTTTAAAAAGTTAACACACTCACAACTGCCGTTTATTTGATCACTTTGTTATTTAAGTTAAATAAATTATGAAGTAATTGATTGACTAAGTTATTTATGAATAATTTTTGTTACAGCTTCCGTACACGCTGCACGTGGATGTGGTGTCGCACCCGGACGCGTTGCTGCCTCCTTCCCTCAATATATCGAAGGAGGGCTTCGTGCCCACTGAGCCGCAAACGTGGCGAATCGACTTGCCTTGCACGCATACCGTGGCAGCTGAAGTTGAAATTACAATTTCTATGAACGTTTCTTCTGGATCATCGTCGACGGCACTGCATTTTAGGCGGAAAAAGATCTGTTTAAAGGAGACGGCGCGACCTGCTGTCAGAGTAGACAGTGCGCCTCATTCGCAGACTTCTGCGGATATATTCTACGCAGGAGCTGGGTGCGCGGGCGCAGTTCTGCTGCTGGCGGTAGTATCGGCAGCAGCGTGCCGCGCGCGCGCCCGCAAGCTCCGGCGAGCTCGCTCCGACGAGCAGGACGCCCACGCCTTCCTTCCTGACTCCTCATGCAAGTCCGCCGCGAGTTACACCAGCTACCGCCGCCCGGCGTCCATCCCGGCAGCCGCTGCCGAGGAGCGGGCGCGTGACCTTCAACAACGCATTGCCGAGCTGACCATCCAGCGATGCCGCGTGCGACTACGCTGCGTGGTTATGGAAGGCACATTCGGCAGGGTCTACCGGGGCACATACGCTGATGAAGAGGCCAGAGAACAGGAGGTTCTCGTTAAGACCGTAGCTGAACATGCATCTCAGGTTCAGGTAAACATCTTTAGTTTTTCAATTGATCTTGTTGCTACGTTTGTATTGTGCTGTAGAATAGATGATAACTGTTTCATTTTTTACAGGTATCGTTACTCCTCCAAGAAGGCTGCATGCTGTACGGTCTACGACATGAGCGCGTCCTCTCCGTGCTAGGCGTTAGCATCGAAGATCAGACGGCTCCGTTCATTCTGTACCCTTGGGCAGCTGGGTGGCGGAATCTAAAGCAGTTCCTGCTGTCGTGCCGCGGGGCGAGCGCGGGGGGCGGCGCGGCCGCCGGGGGGGCGCCGCCGCCGCCGCCGCTCACCACGCAGCACGTCGTCAGGATGGCTCTACATGCGCTCGACGGCCTGGCTTACTTGCACTCACAACATGTTTTGCATAAAGACATAGCTGCGAGAAATTGCATGTAAGTATTTTTATCTGACCTTTGCTGACTATGTTTTCAAGTCATGCATTTCTACAATGATCCATCTTTCCGCAGTGTCGACGAGAACCTCCGAGTAATGATAGCAGACAACGCTCTCTCGAGAGACCTTTTCCCAGCCGACTACCATTGCTTAGGCGACAACGAGAACCGTCCAATCAAATGGCTGGCCTTAGAATCCTTGTCAAGAAGACAGTTCAGCCCAGCGGCAGACGTGTGGGCCCTGGGAGTGCTCCTGTGGGAGCTGACGACGCTGGCTCATCAGCCCTACGCTGAAGTTGATCCCTTCGAGGTGGGGGCGTACCTTCGCGATGGGTACCGGTTACAGCAGCCAGCGAATTGTCCTGATGAATTGTAAGTACCTATTTATTACTTAATCACTTATTCTGTGTCCTTGTTTCATTAATTTGACGACATCACGAGATTGACCGAGTGTAAATGAAGCTTGAAGCATTAACACAATCTCTAACTAAGCGTAGGAACTTAAGTCTAAAGAAGGTATCAGAATTTTAGTGGTAAAACGTATTTTCTCTTCATCAGATTCGCAGTGATGGCGTACTGCTGGGCCATGTCCCCGGACGACCGGCCGACGCTCACACAACTCCAGATCTTCCTACGGGACTTCCACACGCAACTCACGCGTTTCGTCTGAATCTATAAAACTGTGTAGTGACAAGTGAAACAGTGAAAAGACAAAGTTACCGTTTTGGTACGGAGTGAAGTGAAGAGACTGATTCTAAATAAATTTTGTATAGAAAAGTGTTAGATGGTTTTCGGTGTTTTTTTCACAGTGATGTTACAAATATCGATTTATTTCATCGAGGTCTTATGCTAACCTGTTAATTATGGTTATAATTTTGAATTATTTTATGTTCTGTATTTATTATCGAACAAAAATTTATTTGAAAATATTGCTTTTAAATAACAGCGAGCCAACATGTCACCGGTGATATTACAGTATTTGTAGCAACATTCGTAAGAAACAAAAGTGTAAACCTCATACCTACTGCCATATTAGCATGTAAACTATTTGTAAATAATATTGAAAGTTTTTATGACAATTATTATTGATGTGCCTCAGATTTTATAGAAGAGATGTTTATAATTAGATGAGTATTGAATATTAGTATTGTAGGACTGGGCTAGATAAAAATAAATTGAAGTTAGTACGATTTACTTATCTATACCAATATTATAAAGAGGAAAGATTTGTTTGTTTGTTTGTTTGTTTGTAACGAATAGGCTCCGGAAATACTGAACCGATTTAAAAATTCTTTCACTGATAGGAAGCTACACTATCCCCGAGTGTCATAGGCTATATTAGATTTTCAAAAAAATTAGGGATCCTTACTTAAACTCAAATAATGTAGTCCAAGGTGCAATATTTTTTCCGTTGTTTACATATTTTGACAGGTGGTTTGTTTTTGTTGTTTGTTTTTTTATTCGCCCATTCTGGGCAGGCAAAAGGACATAGTCTATAGAGCTATATTCTATGGCGTAACAAAGTAAGCCGGGACAGCTCGTTATTTTGATAAAGAATTAACGACATTAAAGACTTCAAGTGCCAATTATAATTAAGTTATTAAACAATTTGTATGTAACTCAGTTTTTTTTCAGGTAATACCTAATTAGAATTTTACGTAAATTTTGAGTTTAATATGACAAAAGATCTCAATAATATTTTAGATGTATGTCATATAAAATTAGGAGGCTTGTCATGTTGTTGTTTCGATTATTATTTTACTTTTTTGATAAAATTATAAATGGTCAGTAGTGCTCTTTTTAGTGAATTATTTAGCCAAATTATATGTTTGTCATTTCAAATACCTGTGACTGTCTCATAACTCTGTTTAGTTATGTCTGAAGTTACTGACAATAGTACTTTTGATTAATTATGAATACCTAACTATGTTATAATCGAAACAATTGTATTACACAGTCTCTAACTTTGTCAATTTTGTTTTTTTTTACTCTTAATAATTATTTTTAAATGTAATAAATAAAGATTTATAATGAATACTAGTCAGTGGCGGATTAACCCGTAGGCTGAGAAGCCTAGAGCCTAAGCCGGCAAATTTTTGAGGAAGGAAAATTAAGGTTCAACGCCAACAGCATATTCCATGTGAATTACAATAATCGCACAAAATTTTAACTGTATTATTTATAAAGATATAATAGCTTTACTAGATTTCTTCTTGTCTGGTTTGTTGTATGGTAAATACGATACATCCAGTATAAATTGACATACTTACTTGATCCAAAAACTAAAAGTGCTCTTGGAATTTTAATGAATAACAAGGTGAATGATTTAGTCCGTAGCCACCACAGCTCCGCAGCCTATGTGTAATCCGCCGCTGATTCCAGTAGGTGTTATCGTGTTTTTGTATATTTGTAAATATCTATCTACGTATAGAAGACAGAAGTGTTGACTCTAATAAACAAGTGATAATACTGAAAATTTAATTTTATTTTATGCTGTCATCTTAGTCATTCTGCAAATTTGAACTTCAACAAAATGTCTCGTTACCGTGATGAAAATAATTTTTAAGTGACGAAAAAAAGAAAACTAGGTAAAGTCATGGACGTTCTAAGGTAGAGACGAAAAAATATTAAAATAGCAGCAGTCTTCTTTAGAATCTTCAGAATCAACGCAGCGAAGAATTACCCTATAATATAATTTTTTTTTTTAAAGATATAAGTAACAAAATTAATAGCCTCTTCAGGCCAAGGCCCCGACGAGATTCGAACTCGTGATCTCCTGTTTACTAGACAGGCGCTTTAACCAACTAAGCCACGGCGCCACATGTTACTGTTGAAATTAGCGACAACAAATTTCAAATTAATTACCCTCACAAGGTTGTAAAATTACCTGAATATATACCTACATAAAAAAAATATTGGTAAATAATACTCAATACTCAAACATTTATTTAATGTTTCCACAACTTACACTAAGTACCTATACACTTTGAGATCGGTCGGTAACATTGTGGACCCTTAGGGCAATTAAAAATAAAATGATAATTGGCATTAGTCTATTCGTTACCTATGTATTTGGTTAAATAACGGGTCTTTGAAAAATTATATTCGTAACAAGTTTATGATATGTAGTTAGACAAACACAATGTATTATCCTCAGAATAAACTTAATGAACTCCTCCACACACTTTGATTTTTTTTACAAATTTTATTGACAAGTAAGTATAATTGCTTACGCGAAGTTCATTTCGCGTAAGAACTTTTTTTTTTAACAAGATGTCATGCGCATGATTTTTGAATAGCGGCGCATACATTGATTTGTTTATGCTGAACTGTACTTATTCTGCATGAATAAGGACAGCTTAGACGGACAGACGAGTCCGCCCGTCTCTAACATCACAAGGCTTTATCGCTGCAAATGAAGATAAAAATTTAACAGATAACAGATAGCTCGATTAGGTAGCATTTTTAATGCTAAGCTGTCCTTATTCATGCAGAATAAGTACAGTTCAGCATAAACAAATCAATGTATGCGCCGCTATTCAAAAATCATCAGAGTGTATTAATGACTACATATTTAATACATTTTTAATAGTGATATCTAATTGGGTGTCGAACTGCACGATCTTGATTATTTCTTTATCTTATCAAAACACTGGTAGTTTGAGACCCAGCCGATTAGTTTTACATTGGTTACAACGATATTATGTAGGTTGGTTCTCCACAAATAAAAATAATATAAAGATAAGTGTTAACAGGTGTTTACATTAAATTTATCGTCTTCGAATTGAAAAACATATCGAATAAGATAGTTTATAGATGCTTATAGTATTGTTCGTTCGTTCTCTTTTCAGAGTTATATACCTAATACTAGTCCACCCGGCGAACTTCGTACCGCGTAACCTATTATTATCTGGTGCACGTATTATACTTATAAACCTTCCTCTTGAATTACTCTTAAAAAAATCGCATCAATATCCGTTGAATATTTTTAAAGATTTAAGCATACATAGGGGCAGACGCATGAAGCGACTTTATTTTATACTATGTATTGATGATATTGATGTATTGATTTTGATATTGATGATATTGTTCTTGATGATATTGTCCTCCAGTAGTATTCGACCATACGTCAGTGTCATTGGTCTTGTGTTGTGTCATATAGATTGTAGTGGGTGGGAGAGCCTGCAGCAGGTTGTGCTGGTGCTGACCACCATCTCTATTTTTTAGAACTTCCATTGAATAAAACGGGCCTTAGTGGCAATGAGACGGCTGACCGACACGAGGCTGTGAAAGTACATACGCTATTTTTAATCCCGAAAATCCCACAGGAACTTGGGATTTTGCGGTGTTGAAGCCGCGGGGCGCTCACTGGTAGCAGTATATAACTGCCAAGCAGCATTTTGTACGTGTGTATAAAAGCTTCGAATCATTATTTTTGGCACCTTTCACATGAGCAGTCGTGGCCGAGCGGTTAAGGCGTCTGACTAGAAATCAGATTCCCTCTAGGAGCGTAGGTTCGAATCCTACCGACTGCGAATTCTTTTGATTTTTTAGTTCTATCATTCTTTATTCATTCATTTAGTTCTATCATCTAGAACTAGTCGACCCGCCGAACTTCGTACCGCCTTACCTATAACTATGTTGTGCATGAATTATTCATGTAAAATTTCCTTTTGATTCACTCTATCATATCCTTAAAAAATCAGCTTAAAAATCAGTTGCATAGTTTTAAAGATATAAGCATACATAGGAACAGACGAGGAGCGACTTTGTTTTATACCATGTATTGAATATTCAATAACTATGAAAGTAAGTAAAGTTTAAGTAAGTATAATAATTAGAACATGCACACAATAATAATAATTGTGACTGATAAAATCATTTGCCTAAGTATGTTTTATAAAAACACAAAACATCTGCTTGTTTTCCACAATATAAGCATTAAAAGATCGTAACAGTACAAAATATTACGCACCTAATTTTTTATTACATCAAAAGCGTGTTTGGGGCAAAGTTTCGTCCCTATTTATGTCTACAATCGATTAATTACAACATTGTTTATGTTTATTGTTCTAATTTAGTGTCCTAATATTACGTGCTACATGTACGTCTATCACGTAAATATTTACTTTACCAGCTACTACATGTTTGTATTAAAACAATATTAAAATAAAAACAACTCGTAAATATCAGCGATTACGAAGGAGTTTATAATAAGTATTAAAAAATTACATGACTATAAAGCTAAAGATAAAGATAAAGATAAAGATAATTTTATTCACTTTCTTAATCATAATTTTACAACTAGGAGTCTCCCTTTAAGTAATAATACCTGTGCCGGGATACACCACTCTTCCAGTAAAGTCAAAAGTGTTTCTAAAACTATCATGCAAAGCTTACAATCACAGAACAAGGAAGATGCTCTCTCTCTCTAAATAGAAATCGCGAGTGGGCGGAGCCCGCGTGCCTATCATTAGCTCTGCAGTGCATATTCGTAGTTTTTGACAGATTTGATAAGCTTAGTTGCTTTATGCTTCTTGTAAACAAACCACCAGGAAAAATATGAAAAAAAAACCACTAAAATGCCATATTGTGCTGTGTTGGAATGCAAAAATTAAAGTTGGGGACTTAAAAGTACTAATTATGCCGTATCATTACATCGGTAAGTAATATTTCACTGTATTTTTAAATAAATTTGAAATTATACATGAACAAGAAAACAAAACCATAAGTGAGAAAATGAAAACACCCTAATTACGGAGCAGTAAAATTGAATTTTCATTGAAGCCTGTGAGTCCTGTGACTGTGACTGTACCTTCTTAGCGTTCTTCTTTATCGATGGTATTAGACTCATGACTTTTTCTAGAACATTTTGACAACAGTATAATGGAAATCAGTTAGAGATTGCTCAACATGATAAAAATCTATCGATAATAATAATTTTCAGTGAAAAAAAAATAGGTATTCGCTTCGACTTGAAAACCTCTACCTTTTTTCGGTTTAAAATGTGATTTACTTGAAAGTTAAATTCTTGAATACGAATGAAATTATATGAATCTTTCAACTTAGACTCTTGCGTATGAATGAAATTATATTAGCATCATCATCATATTACAATAATGTTGTAATATGTAAAAAATAAAGTCGCTTTCCGCATCAGTCCTTAGGTATGTTTAAATCTTTAAAAATACAGCGGATTTTAATGCGGATTTTTTAAATAGATAGAGTGATTCAAGAGGAAGGTTTATAAGTATAAAACATGCACGTTCTAATAATAGGTTAGGCGGTACGAAGTTTGCCGGGTCGACTAGTATTGTATAAAGACAAGTCGTCACTCTTAAAGTGTGCTTTATTTTATTTTTCTTTTCATTTATTTACAGCCTGTGTTACTGGATCACCTTGGGCCAAGCTCAGAACCTAAAACACTTAAGCATAAACTTGAAGATGGAGCTATCATGAAAGCTTCTTAAGCTAAGAGGAGTTTCAATAAACAATACCTAGAGAAGAAAAAATGCTAAATATTATGTATTAAAAAAACCAAGATTAGTTAAGAGTTTAAGGCAAGTAATAAATAAGCAAAGCTTCATTTAAAGTACAGTACTTACTCCAAAATTAATAATGCGCATGTAGATTCGGCTAATTGTCGATTTCACGGAAACACCTAAATAAAAAATCATAATTCTACTAAATTACGCATGCAGAAAATGCACTTAACCTCCTTAAATACATATCGTCTTCCGTCGCTTGGGAATACGACCGTTGTCGAACAGTGACGAAGATTTCTATGCGCATTATAACTTTTGCAGTACTGTAGGTATATACAATTTTATAACTAAACACATTTTTATTTCTGAATCTCTATTTATGCGAAGCATAACTGTTGAATACAAAACGACATTGGAAATAAATAAAAATTAAACTGTACACTAAAATAAACTTTGTTCTATGAGCGACTGGTTTTATCATATGATAATACCAATACATCGCCAATCACCAAGAAGGCCGTTTGCGTAGAATACACATAGATTTTCGTAAAAAAAAGTAATTGTTAACTGAAGCCATATGAAAGAAAGTTGTATATCGATAGGTTTTTCTCACCGACAAACTTTCTCCCGCAATATGTACATCCCTAGCTTAGTTTTTCATTTTTCGACGTAGCCACCTAGTGTTTAGTAGCGGTAGTACAAAAGCTGTAGTTCCATCTAGCGTCGAATAGTAAAACTAGGAACAATGCGTGAGGATTTTAAAGCAAAGAGGATGTATAGCTTTCTACCATGTCTTTGGAAAAACTTAATTTCATTCTTTTATCATATGTATGTCATCATTATCTTAAGTATTTCATTATTGTTATTTGATTTTGATCTTTGTTTATTTGTAAAAAAGGTTCATAGTCTACTTCAAAGTTTTGTGATGTAGATCTTTTCGGCTTTGTCGTTAATCACCAATGGTAGCTTGGATTTCATAGTGAGCGTTTGGTTTATATGTGTGAGTTTGGACACACTGGTTTTAGTACTAAAAGCTCATGATGCTATTTCTATTGTATTCTCTTGTTCTGTGCTTACAATAATATAATTTTATTAAATTAATAAATGTAAGTAAAAATATAACCTAACCTAATAGTAAAAAATAATAATAAGCATTATATGCATATGTGCACATACATAATACAAACATAACACGCATGCACTACATACTGCACTAAAGCTGATCAAATAACTTTGTTAGCCATTAATTGATGTTTGCCTTAATATTATAATAACCTATAGTTAAATATTACGGGTTGTTACAAATTAAATTCTACCTTTGTTTTGCCGGGGAGTACCTAACGAGTATGTGGGGTTCGCACCTACTAAAACCCCGCCGGTGTTCATCTTGGCTGTCGGCAAAGGGGTTTCCATCGTTATGTTCAACTCCGCGACCCCCTCCAGCATTGGCTGATTAGCCTCTTCGCGGGGGGACAGGTGGTGGTAGTCCCCCTGAGCGCGGATGGCTCTTCCTACGCTCGACGACGACATCGGGACACCGCGTTCAGCCCTCCTTCTCGGGGCCGTTATATGACTACACGAGGCCCCCGCCTCATGCACCCAACGACCCCGGGGTCCCTTCTTAGTCGCCTCTTACGACAGGCAGGGGATACCTCAGTCCTATTCTTCGGACCGGTACTGCAGGGCGTACAGCGGCTTACCGATTCTTCTACTAATAACATTTTCCTTTGTTTTTTATAATAAAGTCATCCATATTATATCTGATTAATCAACTAAAACAGCACAATAAAATAATTAAATGCAAAGAATGCAGTGAATGCCGTGCAAACTCTATCCTCATGGCAACATGACAGTGACGCAGGAATTTCAGGATTCTCTATCACCACTGAGAGGTTGATTGCTATGTGGACTAACAGAGACTTCAATTTAGCCCATCATTTGATAACTTCTATTCATGGATTCTTCTTAACATTCTTCTTAACACCTACTTTTCAGGATCAATTTATATTTTGATGTAGGTACAATGTATGTCCGAATTATGGATTCACTTAAATGCCTTCAGTCTTCGTATAAAATTGGGTTTAGTAAGAATAATTTTGATGAGTGAATTACAATTACTTAACCACATTCAAACTTTCCCATTATACAGATCATCAGGAAAACAAGTAATCTTGAGGGTAATGAAGTTTTAGTTATGTCCTGGGGGAGGGTCCTTAATTACTGATCGGAGGCATTGTTTGGAGATAGGTTCGGGATTCGACCCTGATCCGTTTTGGAATTTCGTAAGGGTGACTGCGGTCGGTAGGATAATGGATCTTAGTATTATGCGGAATATTACTGTACATAGTTTATACAAGTGTTAAGTTTCGATAGTTTGGACTAATTTTAATTATTCCTTTAATTAATAAATTTATAAGAAAAACAAGTTTATTTTCAACGGCGACTTCCTGTTCATCAATCAAAATAGATATCCTCAAAAAACAACTGTTTTTCTCAATGCCATTAGATATTCTTATCTGTTAGATTTGTTAAGTATCCAATAATGTGCCACTTATCTGCAATGCTTTTATTACAATATCTATCCCCAATAAATGTACTAGTCACAATATTTAAAAAAAAACTGTCTCCAACCATAAAGCATCGGATTCGGATAAAAATTTTAATATCGTCCTCGTAACTTTTGCTTACTATTTTTATTCAACCAACGGCTATTGAGGTTGGAAAATTGGGAAAACCCCGCGTCTCCCGGGACCGAGCAAGTACTAGGGGAACATAAAACAGCAGGTCCTATCTTCTGATAAGGCTGCGCCGTAAGCCGGTTTGATTTTAGATTGACGGCACCCTTGCTGGTAGATTGGCAGCTTATGCAACCCTAGTGGCGATGTGGTTGTATCAGATTGTTTGTTTACTGGGGTGCTGGCCAGAGAACCTCCACGCGGTGCACCCTGGGCAACAGCGGACGATCACACTTTTCGTTTCCCGTTTGGTGTGATCGTCCGGTGGCTAATAATCTGGCGGGAGTGGCGCTCCACATGCTCTCTGCCCTATCAGAGAGCATAGTGTGAGTCGAGAAGGAGAGCGGGGCTTGAGACTTCCACCACGGCGAACTGCTCAGCGCCGTGGGGGGACTAACAAGCCCTGCTGAGCGAGGAAGAAAAATGAGGGAAGGAAGGAGGAGAGATTGGAGAAGAAGGATGGCGACGAGATGGAGTGCGGGGATTGGGAGCTTCCCAATGGCACGTCCACGTGGGGATTGATGGCTCAGCTGATTAGAAACCCTGCGTTATTAGATGCCGGGAACAATAGTCCTGCCCACGGTTGGCTTGATGACTACGTCGCCAACCGTTGGGATCACAGGTCTACCCGGCTGATCCGAACCCGCAGGGGAGTAGATGCCGGGCTGTCATTTCTCCACGCTTTGCGGTCGGCTTGATGTCGCCGTCGCTGCCGCAATGGGCGTGCCGATGGGGCGCTCACAATGCCCCGTAGGAGAGGGTGGCAGTGTCCTATCCAGGGCACTGTCACACACGATCGCTGGGTGCTGCGGCCAAGGTGGAACGGCTAGTAGCACCTGGCGGTCGAGGAGGAAGGGGCGGGGACTTGACGCTTCCAACATGGCACGTTACGTGGTGCCATGTGGGGAGTGACAAGCCCTGCTCCCGCTCGACTGCTGGATGGGGCGGTCGAGGAGGAGAGCGGGCGGGGCCTCAAAGGTCCCACCACGGTGGATCACATACGCCGTGGCGGGGCCGACAGGCCCCGATCCGCCCTGCAGCACCGCTGCAGGACCCCGGGGTCGTTGGGTGCACGAGCCGGGGGCCTCGTGTAGTCACATAACGGCCCCGAGAAGGACGACGGAACGAGGTGTCCAGTTCCGTCGTCGGGCGTAGGAAGAGCCATCCGCGCTCAGGGGGGACTACCACCACCTGTCCCCCCGTGAAGAGGCTACACAGCCAATGCTGGGGGGGGTCGCGGAGAATTCCACAGGCTTACCCGCGACCCTCCTGCTATCAGCCGAGAAGGACACCGGCGGGGTTTTAGTGGGTGCGAACCCCACATAACCCTGCGGCTCCCCCCGGGGCTGCAGGGTACTCATTAGGAGTTTCCCCGCCTTAAAAAAAAAAAAAAAAAGATTGTTTGTTTACTAACCCAACGATAGAAAAATTAAGAAACTATAGAAAAGAAATTGGCTGGCAAAAAAAATCTATATAAACATAGAATTCAATATAGTACTGTACAACTGTTTGGTTGTCTCGCTAAAACTCGAGAACGGTTTAGCCGATTTAGCTTTTTTTGGTTTCGAAATGTTTGTCGTCCAGTGAGAAAATATGAAAAGTAACTTTTCCACGTGGACGAAGTCGCGGTCACAGCTTGTGTTATTTTCAGCTCACTCCATGCACAGGTTTACTCAGTGGTAGGTAGCAACAGGGAGAAGATTTTTAATTTCGCCGCCGTAAAAGAGAAACACGTTTTATGCTAAATGTAATTTGCTCCCTGCTGGGTTTTGTAATTAGTCACCGGCAAAAAAAAGTTGGTAGAGTCAGAAAAGTTCGTAATCTGTTACGGAAAACTCGTAAACACTGCCACGGGAAAATATTATAACATAAGGTGTTGCTTGGAAGAAAATTTAATAATTTAGTAAGAAGTCAAATCGTTTTTTTTCTATGCACCAGTTACGTGGATTAATTGCATTTGGTCGTCCAAAAAAAAAACAACTTAAAAACGTTTTCAGTTTTCAGCTCACCATAATAACTGTACATCGCAACATTTGCTATTTATAGTGCGATCGGTCTTGATATGTAAACTGAATCTCTCCTTTAATTTATAATACACTAGTCCCAAACACACCATATTCATTCAGCATGCGTAGCTCAGATGAATTCCATTTTCATAAAAACTCAAAAACCTAATCAAACAAAAAACTGTATTATCCACAGAACATAAAAAATAATATTATCTATCATTCATATCTCTATGATGGCGAGATTAAAAAACAAATAACCTACCCCTACCTACCATAAGCGAGACAGAGACGGTAGATATCATTATGGAACCCGACAGCTCTGATGATTGATGGTAGCTGAAAACTCCACAAAATAACGCGAACAATTTAAATTCAGTTTTCATGCTTACAGCGTTTTACTAAAGTTGTTATTAAGTAAATTTAAGAAATAGCAGCAGTTATGAGCTTTTAATATAAGTAAGCACGAGTTATCTCTTAGCGACCGCGCATCGAAAGACTCGGAGTGGGCTGATACGCTCAAGGAAAACACCCGATGAGAGTCTCTCAAGAGTGGTGGTCATTGTGGGAATCTGAAGGGAAGGCTAAGCCGTCTATTGGATGAGATGACGATGATTTAGGAATGGTTGGTTAATTTGGTTACCCCTCAAAACTACTTAATATTAAAACTTTATTTAATCGACGGTTTTACATGCAGATACAAATAGTTTTTAAAATAAATAATTCATTGACAGAGTGAGTGGCATACCGACAGACAATAGTTTGAGAAATGTAATTAAAACTGGGAAAGTATTTCCTTCCACATTCAAATTCAAAATTCACCAACCCAAAAAATATAAACATGAAAAACCTTTCAAAATGTAGATGCTTCCATCAAGGATTCGATATCAAAAGAGTAGCAAACGTAATTACAAATGCTGATTGATTTCGGTGCACGCGCATGGTAAATTGCGGATTCAATTGTGCCTCATCAGAGCGCTCTAGCGTCAGTAATTCATCGGATCAACCCGTCGCGCGTCGAGGTGATAGATTTCATGATGAGACAGCCGAACCTGTAGACACACTACTGCAGTGCTGGGACCGCATGTACTAGTAAAATAGTGTTTAAAAACGGAAGTTTACATCCAATTGTCATAATCAATACCTTGAATTCAGACATTTTGAACTTTCCTATCCAATATCGATGATGATGATGTCCTCCACGACGTATCCGTCGACGGCGACACCTTGTCAACTCCTGGCGTGACAATACCTAATTGTAGACGTTACTGCTATTAAAACAAAGGCTTTTTATTTAAAATAGCTTTTGAATAAAATAACAATTAATACGCTGTCCAGCCCCTGGACTAAATTCTTATCAATAAAGTCGTTGTCGCGATATGAAGGGCAGAGCCGATAGCATTATGAGGTAATAACGATAACTACGGCTCAAACTTTCGATTTCTGTATAAAATTATAATTTACGATCTTTCCCGGCTTACTTCGTTACGCCATAGAATATAAGATACTACAAAAGACTTGGCTCTATAGACTATGTTCTTTTGCCTGCCCAGAATGGCCGAATAAAAAACAAACAACAACAACAAACCACCTGTCAAAATATGTAAACAACGGAAAAAATATTGCACCTTGGGTTATATTATTTGAGTTTAGGTAAGGATCCCT
The DNA here is from genome assembly GCA_951802225.1 of Euspilapteryx auroguttella. Taxonomy (NCBI): domain Eukaryota; kingdom Metazoa; phylum Arthropoda; class Insecta; order Lepidoptera; family Gracillariidae; genus Euspilapteryx; species Euspilapteryx auroguttella. The sequence goes on from OX637646.1 coordinate 3,552,328, forward strand.
AATTTTTTTGAAAATCTAATATATGACACTCGGGGTTAATGGAGCTTCCTACCAGTGAAAGAATTTTTCAAATCGATTCAGTATTTCCAGAGCCTATTCGTTACAAACAAACAAACAAACAAACAAACAAATCTTTCCTCTTTATAATATTGGTATAGATGTGTGTCCTTTTCCGTAATTGAAGGCTCTATATAAAATTCAACGTATGAGTACGTTAAAAGCAGTAATATTAGGAAATCGATTATTTGGCACTGGGCCAAGCTGACTGCAGCGACTCTCTAGCATTCATTGAGTTAGACAAACTTTAGAAGGTGTTGTTGAATGTATTTATTCTTTTTTGTCCATGTCCAGAGGTGAAGACCTCCATGTCCGAGTGATGGGTGCCGATATCAGGTGTCATCCATCATCCGTTTTTAATCAATTTACGGCCTGCCCAGCAGCACCCACCGCGACGCTGATTGCGTAGCAATGTCGGTAGCTTGCTAATTTACCAGTGTTTGTATTTTGATACACAATTTATTAATTGGTTTTGAACCTTGAGCTTTTAATCATATATTATTTTCTTTGATGATAACAATGATTAATTAAAAAAATGTTTTGTTTAATATACAAACTAACGGTTTTTTTAGACATAAAACTCGTCTGGAATAATAGTCACTAAGTATGGGCCTAATCAGAAATAATAATTTAGTCAAAAGCCAATGGAAATGGCTATTTTTGTAGTTTCTGTGATCGAATCAGGAATGAATAGACCAAAAAAGACACAAAAGCATAATAATAAACCTGGCCCAAAGAAATGCAAACAATATGTGGCACTGGCAATCCTACGCATTGCGTTGTTGAAGAACTTAAGGTCACTGGGGCCGAAAAGACCGGTCATTCATTACATCAGTTCGGTCTGAAGAGAAGTCATTCATTACATCAGTTCGGTCTGAAGAGAAGTCCTATATTCAGCAGTAGAAGAATTTACAGATAGATGATGATGATAAAACACTGAAGGATTGTACCTACTTATCAGTAAAGTTTTGTTTTTTTATTTGCATACTCTGTCCTTTTCACATGGTAAAACACATCAAGACATGTCAAAGGAAATCCTTAGATTTACTTTGAAAACTCCCTCGGCTTAGGCTCGTAATACGTGCAACAAATACCTTTCACCCTTAATAAATGCTACCTTAAACTAGATAAAATAATTGAATAGAGGGAGTGTTTTACTATAATATTTCAGGATATAAAAATCTTTCTTTTTCATATCCTGAAATATATTGTTGATTGATCATAGTTTTGAAAATAAACCCTTATTCAAATTCATTAATTAATGTCCTAGTCCTTCACTTTTATAATCAACTATGTCAACCATTTTACTTTATCAAAACAGGTTGCCTGAAAGAAAGCGCCTTAAGCGATAAGGTCGCCTTTTGTCACCTTTATAAAAATGATAAAATATATGTCACTGTGTTTAAGTACAATAAAGTATTCATTTATCAACTGCCTCTACTATTTTTAAGCAATAGAATTAGGTATACCATAACCACAGCTGAGCTATAATCGTGTCGTAAAATAATGTGTTGTTAATGAATGCCATATATATAGGATCGCGGAGTTGAACCAGCTCGAATAGATCTCCCGTGACCCCCTCGCCAACAGCCGAGGATGACACCACCTGGGTTTTAGTGGGTGTGATGTGAACCCTACATTACCCGGCGGCTCCCCCCGGGGCAAGGTACTCGTTAGGAGTTTCATTTTGCCCGCCTTAAAAATGCCATATCTAGGAAGTTTAAATGTTTGTCCCCATATTTACAGTAGGTAAGGTGACACTTCATTTTCCTTTCGCGCGCCCCGCGCATTCAGCTTTACATAATAAAAGCTCCCTTTTCAGCCCTTTAAAGGAACCCGGGGCGACTGAGCTGCAGGTAGCCCGGAATTTGTATATCAACTGTAATGTTATGGTTTATTTATTACTTACACTTTAGTCTGTAAAGAAAGACCTCCTTCCTGTCGTACGTATTCGACAACGGCGACCATCGACATCATTAGGAAGGTCATCATCAGGTCAGTGTGGCGTGATGCGGATTGTAGTGAAAAGCAGCTCTCTTTTCTAATTCCTTATTAATCGCTTTTAGTGATAAGGCCGCCATTTGCATTAATCTCTGTAACTTGTTCTTTTATGTTTTTTTTTGTTTTATTGTGATTGCAATAAAGAATTCTAATCGATTGTAATTGGGATGCATGGCCGACGGTGGCGTTGAGAAGCGAAGAGAGCAGAGTGGTGCTGAGAAGCTAGAAATGTGCCGAAGCCGAAGGTGGCAACATTTTTACTGCTCCGTAGCTCATTTGGCAGTGATATGGACTGAGATACGTGTGCGCCTGGGTTCGATTCCCGGGCGGGGCGAACATTGTTATGATGAATATCGATGTTTGTTTCCGGTCTAGGTGTAATGTTCGTCTCTGTATATGTTTCCAGGCACGCTAGATACAGGTTCGTCCTAGTTAGGGGCTCTGATTAATGATGTGTTATTGTTATTCAAAGTCTGGAAAGAGCCAATTGTTATGTGCCGTCACTGCGGATCGAAGCTTGGACCTCTCGGGTGGGAATACGCCGCTTTAACCTGAATCATAAACGGCCGTGTGATGTCAGTATATAATACCACTAACCCATCTCCTCGTATAGGGCTACTTAGAGGACAGTAGGACACCCGAAGCACGGGCAACAGTGTTCTTAGAAAACTTAACATAGCTTTTCTGTTGTTGCCAATCCGCCTACTGCCATGCTTAGCGATGTGGCTATGATGGCAAACTCTTCAACAACGTTTCTCCTTGTTTTTCTAGTCTAACCTATGGGGGAATATGTCCAGACCAGCAGTGGACATCATTCCACTGTCAAATGCTGCAACTTCTTACGTAAAATTTTTACATTATTTAATTTTTACCTGGATATTGCAATGGTGAAATGTTAATACTTCAGTTATATGTGTATTTGTAAAACGGGCTGTTTGACAGGAACCGTCATCTTTCAATGAAAACGTCCGGGAGGGCGCCGGGAGTCTTTCAGCGGCTCATTAGTTAAATGTGGTAGTTTTAGCAGATCATATTCACACTATTTTGGGACGGTATGGTAAAGTGTGCTTTTGATGTGACGGACAGTATTTTTTGATAGTTTTATTAAAATAGCATTAAATTTATCTATACCAATATTATGAAGAGGAAAGATTTGATTGTATGTTTGCATAGAACAGGCTACTGAACCGATTTTAATTGTATAGAATATGCTCAAAAATTCAGAGTGCAGGGCGGTACGAAGTTCACCGTGTCAGCTAGTTTTATAATATAAAGGAAGTGACATTTTCAACCGTAGTATAGGTATTCAGTCTATGAGTTATTAAAGATATCATCAACATGTTATTCTTGAATACATATTTTTAATCAATTATGAAGTAACATTTCGTAAATTAGCGTACGTAGTTTTCATAGGAACATAGGTAGCTTGTGGTAGGTAAAATATCCCAGAAGATTAGTTACCTAGCTATATAAAACCCTACGGTCCTAGTTAATCTCGCTCCCGCTCATTAGGCCTGCTTTACATTAAATTCGTCCTGTATGTAACTAGTGCCATACGAAGCGACACGACACGGTCGGTTAGTGGTCTTTAATGAGTATAGGCGCTAGGCCTCTACATTATAGAGTTAACTTTAAGGCTTCTCTACATGCTAGATAGGCATCTAAATACGTCTATAATTTCTATTAGATAGGTACGTAGTAGAGAGCAAAACTTCTACTTACTTACTAATTTTTTTGTAAATCAATTTTTATGTAGTAGGTACTTACATAGGTAAAGTATTTGATATGTTTTATATATGAGAAAAGATATAGTAATAAAAACTAAAAAATATACTCTTTGGTATGTTGCATTGCATTTATTATTAATGGTTCCTAAAAGCGTGCAACATTATGAAATGATTTCCATTTAATTTGTACACTTTGCGTGAACCCCCCAAAGGGTTCGCTTTCTTATCAAGCTTAGCAACGCGTAAACTTAGGCGACGATGTTGTATAATAATGAGATTTTCCAGCGAGACTCACCAATTAATATGTAAAGCAAATATAATTTTAATTGTAGGGAACCTGCTAGAGGACTTTCAATTTATGTGCGGTATTTTACAGTAATTATCATATTTTAGATTGTATTGTGTAAATTAAACAAAAATATCTTGTCTACTCCGTTTAAAGGACAGACAAAAAGTTGAAGTGTGTTATTCTAATTTGCTAGAAATTTATTTACCGCATCCACACGTACTGAATTAAGTACACTTTAGATGTAATTTTAACTAAGAGCGTACAAGCTCCTGCAGAAAACCACCTAGATTACTACAAAAGCTATTGTCGAATGTATGTGTATTATTATATCCCTAGTGATATAAGTTCTGTTCAGAGAAATACCTAAGTAATTGTTATACATTTCTGGCTTCCAAATCATACAAACCAAGTATAAACAAAAAATAAAATTATTCCTACACTTTGCTGCACTGTCCCGTTTCCCTTAATACAGTAGGTCGCTCGATACAGGAACGTGATCGGAAAGACAACGCCAAAGGGCTTTGGTTTTGATACGAGGGCTGCTCCGGCGGCTCCCTATTGCGGTCCTTGCACAAACACTTGATAGTAGCTGAGACGAGCGGACAGAATTATTAATTATACTTATAACAAAAATAAGTATTTAGGTTAAACAATTGTTTAGTTAGTTAGCGTTGGTGTCGGCATGGAATTCCACCACCCCATCTCCTCCCATGGGTTTCGTAAAAGGCGACTAAAGGAACACCCTAAGGACGGGAAGCTGCGTCGTTCGTTGAAAAACTTAGTGCCATACTACGATCGCTAGACCCCTGCCAAACGTGGCGATTACTGCAAAACAATGGCGATCTGTTAGTGAACCTATGTCCAACAGTGTGAACGTCTTTTGCGATATTAAATAGAAGATTTTCAGTACTGTTAGCCAAACCAAGCAAAAGAAAAATAATTGTTAAAAATCTAGCTTTTATTTATTTTCAGAAGTAAAAATAAGTAGTCAAAGACTGTACTTTTTCCAGAAATCAAAAGTAAAAGGAGGTAAAGCAAGCGCGAATCTGAGTAAATATTCAGTTCAGTAAAATTATCACCAATTCATTCGCCCACAATCATGACATCTTACACTTACAGCCAGCCAGGCGTGTCCCATTGCGCGTGGGAGGCCAGCACAATGTCCTTGCTTCTCCTTTGTCCCAGTGTTCGCGGGACTCCTCTGTATCAAGCACGGTATAGAAGACAAATTTCTGAGTCAGTTACTTAGAACTTGCAATTAATGCCTACGGAAATTTATCATGTTTGGATAAATGTTTATTGGGTATAAGTATTTTCACCACGACTTTATTCTTGAAATTTTGAATTTTATTTTAAAACACTTGAAATTTTGAATTTTATTTTAATGGAGCATTGTTCTAATAACATTTCGCCGTTGCCTATATAAAACGGAATTGTATAATCGAAATACAAGGAGGTGAACGGTAGCTTTTAAATAAGATAGTTAAAAAAAATAACATATTTTGGTACAATGCAAACGATAACGAGGATTCGATAATTAGAGAAGATACTGTCTGTTTTGTCAATATAGGCACTGAAGCTGAAGTGAAATCTCTGTTCTGTTGAAATACTCTGTTTCCACGCAGAGACGTTCAAATATTACCAGTCGTATTTCACGAGCCTCTAACAAACGCTCGCTGTAAGATAGCGTGTAAAGGGCATTTGTCATTTGTTTAACAAAGCTCAGTCTTATGTGTGGGACAATTAAGTACTAGAGGTACTTTAAGAAAGTGTTTACTTAATTACTCACTAAGCTTAGCCACACAGAAGAACTTAATGACAGTAGAGAATTTATAAAGGTAAGTAGTTAAAACATTATACGGACGGAGCATTTTGTGACGAGTGACGAGTGTTGGTTCATACTCAGTTGTTTTTCCTGATCTTGTAAATATAATGGAAGTAATCATGAAAATATCATTATTTCTATGAAATATCTATGTGTATATTATTAAATAGTTACTTTATATGTTTTCTCGTTGTTTGGCTGCCTTTTGGAGTCCAGCGTAACAAGTTATGGAGTTTGCATCATAAAAAAAGTCATTTAAATTAAAGATCTTAAAAAAGATATAGTTAAGAAAGCAGCTAAATCTCGATTAAAAAGATTGTTATTAAAATACCTTTCATGCAATTTTATAATTACCAGACTATAATTCCATTTCCACTACAATGGTTTCCAAACAACTAATCGTTTGACACCACCGGGTCAAAGACCCTCGTGGTTAATCACCGTGATTATCTGAGACTGAGTGCATTCACAAAGTTTTAAAAGATTAGAGCTCGAGACAGAATGGTTACGGCCAGAGATTAAGTTTGATTCTAAGGAAGTTAAAGTTGAAGCTTTTAATTCCGGGATTAAGTTTAAGACGAACCATTGAAGAGATAACTTTTATTGAACCAGACACTGGAACTGTACCGCGTCTCTTGCCATTGTTATGAGATTGTGGTCATTTTGTTTTAATAAAAAACTAGTTAACCCGACATTTCCTTATTTTTCTTATTATTTTATTTCATAGGAACCATTTTCCTTACATACAAGATTAAAAAAGTCGTTTACGGGTGATTCCGTAACCATAGAAGACATGGATTATTTGTTATATCCTACGTTGATGAATACATTTTCTGCAGGTACTTAGACTGCAGTATCAGACGAAAAATGGAAAATTGTACAGACGAAGCACTCACTAGTTTTGCATATGCAACAGCAAGCAGCTACATTCAGCATATTCGATGAAGCCCGCGTCAGTTTTAAGTTATTCAATTTGGGATGTCGCACTTGCACCCGCTGCGCCGGAAACGTCTAAGAACTTTAGCACTATTTCAATGAGTTCCCGTGTGCACATGCTTTATTATACAACTTTAGACGCTTACGATACAAGATTTACACGAGAAACTTTGAAAACGGTGCGCATATATCTACATTGCTTGGTTTGTGAATTTCGTGGCTTAACTCGTACCTTCACTAACCCTTCACTGAAGCCTGCTAGAATTGCAAAAAGTTTATCAGGTCAAGGTCAATGCTTATTGCACGAGAAGACAAATTTCTTTGATAAGGAACAGAGAAGCGTATGCAGAGCTAAAGGACTACCAACTATAGTTATCACAGAGTTGTCAGAACACACACACCCGTACTTAATTAGACAAGTACCTACTTGGAATACTTAAGTATTGTATTAAAATTGTTCGATGAACACTTTGTCTGTGTTAGCTCCAGTTACCAAGTTAAATAATTCGTTTGTTCTATCCCTACCTTGATATAGAAAGTACTAAGGCAGAACCAGATTTACATCTAAACCAACAAATTCTATAGCCTACCAGCTGTCAAGTTTATCAGCAATAGATTGGGCGAACAAAGGCGAGTAAATAAAATAAATATTGTCTCTTGGGCGATAACAGGCATTGTCGGCAGTAAATCCGGAGTAAGGTGTGCTGTAACGAGCACTATTGTTGGCCTGCGTACAACTGTGAGTACGCGTTTCCATTGAAAAAACTTTTTTAAGTGGAGCTTATTATAGTGTATTTCCATTTTCCACGATAAGCTTCTGTCGTCTAGTAAAGGTCAGATAACAAGATTAATAAAATACTGGCAAAACAAAAGGTCTGTCAAAGGAAAGAGATGAATACAGCTATCTCCCTGCCATCTCTCTCGATAAATAATACGAGATTAAATTGCCAGTTTATAAAATTTTTGGCCTTACATAATTTAAAATTTAATTGATATGCACAATTAATTCTCATAAACATGCTACCCTTAAAAGAGTTGAATATAAACTGAGTTTGTATTTTATTGTAAAATCTTCTGAACTAAAGATATCTGACAAAGAGACGCAAACGATAGTAAGCTTTAGACAAAGTTTATATTCCAAGCCTTATAAAAACGTTAAACATGGCGATCACAATAGATCTGCAAAGGTCGCAGTGATTCTGGATTGAAAAAGCCCTGCATAGCCACCAATAATAAAAAAAACGTATTACTGGTTTAACAGAGGATAATGGAAACGTGCATTTAATGCAATCAGATGTAGAGCTAGCTAGCTGATACGGTTAGCACAGAGTGGAGCGCGTGCTGCGACCGCGACTTGCGCCCAGCACTGGTTCCACTGGCCCTGCATAACAAATCAGCCCGTTATAATGTACTTACGTACTCTACCGGCATAGTGAACTGACATCGTTTCCCGCAGGAAAACAATGTGAACATGACAGTGTGACTGAATTATAAAAAAAATTCGTAGCCGGTCTCATTGCAAACCATTTGCAAACTGAATTAGGAACGGTGAAATCCAGCCTTCATTGAATGAACGTCAGTGTCGCTATTTTTAAAGTCTTTGCTTTTAGCTTTCCATTTATTGTTTGGTATACAAGTAAGTACAAGTAAAACTCAATAACTCGAACTCTTTCCAAGTTTCACTTTATATTAGTATAAGCATAGTTATTACAACACTTTTTGGTTTGTTACCACTTTAAACATTAATAGCAATATTAAATCCATTTCACTCTAAATCTAATATCCCATTCAGCATTCTCATTTTGCTTTGAAATTTAATTATACGTAATGTACCTACGGGACCCAGTACCTACGGGTACTGGGTTATAAATTTGAACATTACAGGTCGGCGCGGTGCGGCGTAACGCCGCCGCAGCCTGCAAACATGAATTGTGTCCTCATAATTCAGTTTTAACCGAGCACGCTCTCTTCTAACTCAATTTGCTGTGAATACAGCTCGGGTGCTCTATTGTTTGTTCCGCCGGTAATGTGATTCGCGCCCATCTAATCCCAATTTGTAATAATTTTAATGTAGCTCCACGCTTGCTGCACGCTGCGCCTGCCCTCTCGCCCTCTGTGTTATTGCTATTTGTTCTATGCTCTATTGTACTCAAGTGTATTATTATAATTGTTTCGTTATTTATTGTAAGTACTCTACGGGGTATTGCGGGTGTGATTTCTTTTTGATAGAAAATTAAAACTTTATATTTTTCGTGCCAGAATTAGGAGCTTGCCTCCAGTTCGAAGCTTAGCGTCTTATCCAAACAATTCATTATACGTAATAAAACGTGGGTCTGCAAACATTGTGTATTTGCCCCCGTCGTCGTCCCTCGTGTCGGATTCAATCATTGCTAAACTGGTTAATCCTCAGTTGTCACATTGCCATATGGCGTCTTAGTAACTTTGACCGACAAAGAAATGTTGCCGCTTTTACTGCAGATATTCGAGGTACAATAGAGAGATTTGCTGCTGAATTAAATTACGTTTACGATTTAACGGATACAATGACGCTGTTCAACACCAACTGGTGTGAATTTTGTGTAGAAATAATTGACGGCTTTTTGATAGGGGAATTATGGAGCTGCGTGTGTATTGCTGTTTCTATAAAAATTGTGACTGCAAAAAAATATATTAATTTGTCACTGAAATTATGATACATCATAACAAAACAAGGCCAATACCAATAGGATAATAATAAGTAAGCGGCATAGAAAACCACCACACTATCTCCTTCTATTGGGTGTCGTAAAAAGCTACCAAAGGATCACCCAAAAGGGTGGGTTGGCGTCCTGTGCCATACTGCAATTGCCAACCCTCCTGCCAAGCCAAGCGATTATGGGAAACCCACCAAATAATTGTCCTTTTGGCGATCTGTGGAGCCCAGGATCAAAGACTAACTCTGTGGCCACCAAACATTTTTCTAAGATAAGATCTGTTTTGAATATCTTGCTCTATTGTTCTGTTTGGACTGACTAAATAAAATTCTAGTTGGTTCAGTACTTCTATCAGGCAAACTGCGGCTAAATAAAACTTAATTAACGTTGACAATAAGGAAATTAAAATAAATCTGAGTAAATTTACTTGAATGAGATTTTCAGTTTTTCATCCATTGTTGTGCAAATCGTATTCGGGGGGCGTTTGTATACCCTCATTTAAGGGTGCAGGCAGGAAGCTGTCAAAATTAAAGGTGGCAGGAAATAATCTATTCATACCTCAATGTCCCTTGGTGCTTTATTCACATTATTAATAATTCTATGTTTAATTGTTTAAGTAAAATCAGACCCAGAGCTCATCCGGTGAGGCGCTGCAAGAGTTAATAAGTAATAAGTATTTAAATTGGGATCGAATGAAGGTGTATCTACGAAAAATGTGCTTTGAGCGATCCTTAATATTATCTGGTTCATTACGCACCCTAAAATTATGCTGTAAGTATGTAATAAGAGTGTATTTTCTTTTTCATTAGTTACTTTAGTTTAGCGCGTGCGTTCAACTTTAAATTAAAATATTATATCTTGATTACAGTGAAACGAAAAGATTAAAAAGCTTTATTGCTAAAACTAAAACAAGAAATAAATAATACAAACGCTTTCGAATATAAATGGGCAATTTCGCCTTATCACGAAAAGTGTCAAAATTGCACCGAAATTTCCAACTTTTATTAATGAAATTAACATTTTGAGTATAAAATAATTTATCAAGCCTTTCCACAACTTCCGCGAATTCAACAACCCTAAGGAGTTATCTTTCAGCGGCAGCGGCAGGGCACCTTCCTAATTTGCAGATTTATTTGGCCTAACCGAAGACATGGGACCGGCCCCTTGGCCCTAATAAATCACTTTTATTGCTCACCCATTCCCGAAAAGAACACGGTGAATTTTCATAATGTTTAATTAAAGAACGCCGGATCGCGCATCGCGATGCTTTCTCCATTCTACTGTAAAAGTTGTTTTTTTTTAACAAAATTCTATGTTTAATTTCAAGTCTTATACTTGTAAACTGTCTTCTTTTTCCTCAGAACATATCAGCCCCTTGGGCGAATGCCTCTCCAATATTTTCCAGCTCTGTCGGCTGTCAATCTCATCCGAGTCTCCCCCGCAACAGTCTATATAATGTATGTCAGTTTGTAAACTGCAATTTGTCTAAATTATTTCCAGATTTTCCAATCTGTTTTAATGTTAAAGCAAGCTTTCTGAACATAACTATCTCTCATGAAACTTGCGTTTCACTAACACCGGAGGCGACACATGACCCGAAGCGTAATCCTTCACGTCGAAATATGAAATACGCATTGGGCAAAGTCGCTTTGCAATATCAATTTAGCAAATTGAGGCCTACACTGATAACCGCTGGTCGTACGTCTTGTCTATTGCTGCCAATATTTCAAGTACATTCCGGTTTCCGGGCTCGCTGCCTCGCTGTAATATGGGCCCTTAGAATTTACACACACGTGAGATACCTACACTTACGTTGTTGTGGCGAATCACAACACTTCTAGCTTAGGCTTCGTACAGGCTGATGATAAAAAAGAAAGAAAGAAAAAATATTTATTTACAAAAACTATGACACACACAAAAAGTTAATCAATACATACAATAGGAACATAATACAAGTAAGACAAAAAATATTTAAAAAACAAATGATAAAAAATCTCAAAAAAAACCAACAGAAAAAAAAAAAAGATAATTCTTATTTGAATGTACAAGTTCATCTGATAGGATACAGCTGTATTGATATTATTATCTTTGATCAAATGGCATACATACTTCTTAAAAAACATCAAAAATAATACCCTGATACTAAAGTATATTTATTATAAAAATAAATCGCAAAAAGTGTTGGTAAAGCTTATAACTCAGCAAAGCGTCGACAAATTTTACCAATTTGTTTTTTTTTTAATGTACGTTGAAGTCCAAGGATGGTTTTACGGCGAGAAAAATTCGAATATTTACCAGGTAAACATCATAGTTATAGGTTAGGCGGTACGGAGTTCACCGGGTCACAGAGTATGTAATACCGGGTCTACTTAAATGGTGAAGTCCACTATTCGGCATATCCGTTGCAGTCCCGGGAGAAGCCTCCGCGTGCGCTGGCCCATAACTGAAGGTCTAATGCACACAAATTTTCCGTATTAGCATCCATCGGGACCCTTTTCCGTTTAGCATATCTATTACATTTCTCTGTGCCATTCGCATACTCTCGCTTATTGCTTACGAGGTTTTCGGTCTGAAGCACGATGAGGATTTTTATATTCACATGTTCGACTATGTACGAACAAGCACATTCGTACATAAATATTATTACAGAATATGTCCCGAACTTCGCCTGTTTTTTTTTAAACTCAATTTCCATTTGTCCCGTTCCATACAACTCCCTAAAAAACTTCATTCCTATTTAAAGTTCTCTTCCGACAAAATCAGGTCCTGGCCAAAAGAAGCCTGAAGTTTTGGCCAAAATCTAAGTGCCAAACATTTTATATTTATTGATATCAAGTCATAGAAGAGCTTTTTTTGGTCATATTATCTGGGTTGATACTATAACGTGTTTTATTTTTAAAGCAAGAATTTTCTTTTATGATTCTGTGTCCTCCCCCTTTGGTAAAGAATGGCCAGTATTTAAGAAAGAGAGTCCATTGGCTGGGTTCCTCTTAGATGATTTATTAGCAGAGCGTGAGCGTGTTTGTAGAACATGCAATAATATTTTTGCAGGATATATTGTTACGTATAGTTATCAAATATTATTTTAAGCTAAATTGACTATTAAAAAAGCATTCATATTCTGTCAGATTTCTATAGTTTTTTTAGGGGTTTTAAACCAGTGGGTCAAGTTACTTAACTTAAAACGATCGACTCGCAATTGTATTGTTAGTGACTTCGCTAAACATTGCTGTTTTCTTTGTGCGTGCAACGGAAATTGCCTTTGATAAAGTGGCAATGGTTAACGTAGTTGCTTACAAGACACTTACGAGTCAATCGTTTTCTAGTTCAGAAACTTGATCCCCAGATCGTGTCGTGTTTTACCTTTTTTTTTTTTACTAACGCCTTTCCCAAATCAAACAGTATTAGTCTGTATATGTATACTTATTAGATATTTGGTAGCAATAGCTAGGGTAATATCTTCATTCTATATTCCCATGAAATCCTAGTAATATTTACAGCTCATCCTAAAGGAGAGGACGTGATGGCGTCCGGCGTCCGTGGAATGGCGTTAAATCATGTGAGCGGGGACGGACGTCCGCCTCAAAATTTATCTTCAAATAAACTTTATTACGGGTGCGGTGCTGAATATTCCACCTAGTCTTATTTTACTGAAAAATAAATGAAGACCAGGGAGTTTATTAAAATATTTTTCCTAGTTTTATATTTTTAGACTAAGAATTATTACTGCCTAACCTATAACTACGTTGTGCATGTATCATACATATAAACATTCCTCTTGAATCGCTATATCTATTCATAAAAACACGCATCAAAATTTCAAAAATCGTAGCATAGTTTTAAATATTTTAGCATATATAGCGTAGCGACAGACAGACAGCGGAACGGACTTTGTTATATACTGTATTGATGATAAAAATCATTTCAGTGTCATTAACAGCATCCTAAGTAACCGAGAATATAAAACAGCATTTTATACCTCAATTGGAAATAAATACTCTAGGAACTCGTATAAACATAGTTTTTGTATAAAACAGCATCCATGCCGCAGCAAGCAGCATGTTTTTCCTGTTGAACCGCGGCGCATACGATATCATCTCTAATTTATCATCACTTGTAGTACAAGCAAGAAACTGATATATGCACGAGGGCGGACACTCGCTGGTGCTAACATCCATCGTCACTATAGGTGCCACTGATAGGAGCAGAGCGAAAAGTAAAAATACTAAGGCTTCAACGCACAGGCGGATTTTTATCCGCGCGGTAACAAACCGCGCGGATAAAAATCCGCTGTTGCGGTTTTATTTCCGCTCGGTTGGAAAGGTTGTTATTTCATTTTCAACCTTATTCATAGGCCACGAAGGTACAGGCGAATTTTTAGCCGCGCGGAAATAAAACCGCGACAGCGGATTTTTAACCGCGCGGTTTTTTATCCGCTGGTACACTTCCATAGGATTCAGTATGTTACATAAAATCCGCGCGGCAATAAACCGCCTGTGCGTTCGTAGCCTTAGGCTGACATACACAGTCTTCACAGTCAGTATTTGAATGCTACTAGGTCGAATAAGTAATCGGGAACTACAGCTTGTCCGAGTATCAAATTATCCTGGCTCTAGCTGTCTTATACTCCGTCAAACATAAAAAATGTTTCATTGTCACGAAGTCGGAATTCGACTATGTATAATATCATTTTGTATCGGAGAACAATTTAGTGATAAATGTCTCATCTCATGCCTCTTGTAAATTTACAACACTTTTTTAACACTTTTTTTCTTTATGAAATTCTACAGTTTTGGTAAAAAAAACTTCACGGTGCCGTTTCGCCGCACGACCATTAGTAAACCATACAACACTGGGTTTACGTACTTACGGCGAATTAACGGCTAACCGACGCGTATGCAAAGCTCTATGAGACATGAATCTTGCAGTTTTCTTGTTAAAGCGATCCGCTGGTACCGTAGCCAACTCCCTTTTTTATTATTTTCAGAATAACAAATCTTAACTTTGAAAGAATATGGTCGGTATTCCTTTTCAATGGTCAACAGTAATGATTCGTGGTTTTTCGCAGTGTTTGAATAAGCTCTGATTCTGACCATGATCAAGTATTAATAACAATAATATCACATCACACTCAGAGCCCCTAACTATAAGATACTGTGCCCGAAACACACACAGAGACGAACATCACACCCAGACCGGAAACAAACATCGATATTCATCATATCAATATTCGCCCCGCCCGGGAATCGAACCCGGGTGCACACGTTTACTCAGTCCACATCACTGCCAACTGAGCCATGGAGCAGTCAAACAAGAAGCGATATTGAATTAGTAAAGGATTAAGTAACCCTGGAACTTAATCCTTTACGAATTCAATATCGTTTCAAGTTTGCTTTTCAAATACTTACATGTACTTGCACCTAATGTGTGTTGTGTATTGTAGGTAATATATGTATGAACTGATACATGCAAAATAACATTAATATCAAAGGAAGATTTCCAATTTTAATTACTTAGTTAAATATTATATCAATATTATTTCAATGAATAAAAACATAATTACTTACAATATATTAATTTTTTTAATTTCCGTAACCCGTCTTGTGTACCTATTTTTTATTCACTGATTTCTTTTGCAAACAGCGCGGTCTATGATTTCATTAATAAACGTAACGACTGGTAATTTTTTGTGTTTTATCGACTATAAGTTGTTTGGCCATCAAGTTTAACGAGATCCTGTGTAGCGCCGCGGGTGTCTTCAACTGCCTCTCGACGGGTGGTAGCTCACATTTGCATACGTTTTGTTGGTTTATGCAAAGTTTTTAAAGTTTTACCAATCTGCATCGGTAGATTTTTTTTTAAATCGCTAAAACAAGCGTGTGATGTTCATATGATAATCGAATGGCATTTGGGAAATAATTAAAATGCAGTTCTTGTTAATAATTATTATACGGAAATGATGCATTTATTTGCATTAAAAAAGTATTAGTAGGTATGTTCTTTTTTACATGAATATAGTGTTCAGTAAATATTATAACCCTATTGGTGACTTACGAATGGTAAGCAACTAAAACTCGTCGGTAACCATCGTAAAAATAAATTCAAGTAGAAATGTGTAACCACAAATCAAAGATGTATCTTGCTAGACACCCACCGGTGAACCAAGCACCAACCATGAATTAAACAGGGGGTGGTAAATAATAATTTGATGTATGATTGATTGTTTCTTGGTCACAAGCTCGTCACAGGTCAGGCATATACAAGGTGTGAGGGAAAACAACACCAACAACAAATTTGTCTTTTTGAATAGGAATCCAATTTTGGATTTCTATGGGGTTGCGCGTTCCTCCTAGTCCATAATGTTGTGTCTCTTTCTTGAGACGGACGTATTACATAAAATAAAAGAGGGTGTGTCTGCTGTCTGTAACCAATAAACATTGCTCAAAATAAGTCAGTGATATCCAAAATAATCCTAAAAACGTGAAGAACGTGCTCATCAGCGTGCGTGTGTGCGTCGCCACATGTGCGAATAGCCCACGACTCTCACATAAATAACGGCCATGATATTAGTTCCATGAGAGCAATATTTGGAAGGGAATTTCACGTTCGAGGCATTACATTGTGTGACGTCAATATTATATAGAGAGGTACCTATGAAGGTGAAGCTCGTGATCGCTCGTTGGTTTAATGAACTTCATCTTTCTATCTCCTCTTTAATGTTTTTATCAACTCTGACTCCACAACAGCACAGTATCGGCTTCCATGCTTTAAAGTTATAAGTTAATGATGTTAATGCAATAATCTTAACATCGCATCTCATGAAGCCATCATAAAGCATCTAACTAGGTAGTACACACAAATATCAATATCTACTATTTTCGTTCAAAGAGTTGGCCCCCACCTGGAATTGAATTCGGACTTCTAGCATCGTAGTCGATATCGCTGCCAGTGTCACAAACACGAAGGCTTATTGTTCTACACAAAACATAGTTGATTGCATTCCGTATAATGTGTTGTGTGTTATTCAGAGTTAACATTATCCGACATTTGAAATTCGACCTATGAATCTGCGGTTTCGGCCCGTCATGCATCATCATTTCACGCGAGTAAAGTCAGTCATTTGAGCTTAGGTCAATGATTTCATGATAGACTAGCTCCAAACTGACCGCAATCATTGTATTGAATAAATCTGCTTAGCTTGACAGTATGATTTTGACCGCTTTATCATAAAATTAATTTGGTATTATTCTCTGTGGTTTCGTCTAGCCGGGCCTTCAGCTAAAAACTCCCATAACTTAATCCATCCATCTTCTTAAATGAGATCAGGAAACTGATATTTTTTGCATTCTGTGAGTTAATTCACCAAGACGGCGTATGTTTTAATTTGTTACGTACTTTTGTATTTTCACACCACTGTTGTAACCTACCATAGTTCAGTCTGTGGGGGATATTTCAAAGCCTTGCCTTGCAAAAGGTGGAAAAGAAACGGTTTTGACATAATATTATGTTGTTTAGGTATAGTGGCAATGTTGAATTTGACTGTGTGTAATGATTAAGTATGGTGTAGTTTGTAGATAAAATATGACATTATTTTGAGCCATACCGGAATTCAAGATCATAAAGCTTTATCTATGTGTTTATCTACCTAAACCCCATACATCAATCGAAATAAGACTGCAATGAGTTTGCATCAGTCGTAAAACCTACACTCACCATTCATCACAGTTTTTCTGTCACAGTGGGGACTGTGAAGCCAGTTGGCGGCCCTCCCGCGGCTCGACCGTCAAACGTCTATTCACTTTGTTGCACCTTGCCCTTGTCTGGCTTCACTGATGCAGACAAATCATTACCGTTAACGTCCACGTAATGCGTTGGAGGTTGGTGGTCTAGCAAAAAAAATACCAAGACAAACAATAGCAAAAAGCATCACAATCTACATGTTTAGGAAGATAATGGTAACCTAGTGTTCGTGACGTTGGAAAATCAGCTGGCTAGAATAGGCACAAACCCTCTTTCTTTATCTCCGTATCACCAATGAGATAGCTGATAGAAAAATTTACTCAAGAGCAGCTACGTATGCAGGAAACGAATCTAGCAGCTTAAAAAATTTATTAAAATACTTAGTAAAAAATAAACTAACAAGCGAACGTTTTTTTTTTAATTTAAACAGCATTATATTGAGTAGGTACTATCTATTTTTCTAGAAATTTTGTTTACGTATTTTGTAATGTAAGAAGGTAAATAAAGTTTTTAATAAAATCATGGAGCTTATATTTATTTAATCGATTTGTGAATTTTAGGTCATACTCGTACAATTATGGTTCTGTTTTTTTTTTTTAAATACTAAACACTTCTAAAATGGAAATCCCAAATAGGTAGCCAGACCTATATGACACGTACCGCTGTACCACATGTAGCTAGTATCGGAAATGTTAACGCGTGTGAAGACACATTTACAGGTTTAGCAGTTCAGGAGATATGGAAAGCGATGAAGGACAGATGGGCTTTCGGTGCGACAGCGTGTTTATTACTTCCAAACACGCTGTTTGGAAAACTAGATTATTATTTTTTATGTTCATTTAAGAGATATTATATTTTTAGATCGCGACAAGATTCTTACTGTTCTAACTGAAAACATAATAACTACTAGGTTTACAGATTTACACGGTTTAAAAGAATGATGGATGTGAATTAAGCACATAGTGTAAATTTTAATAGCGCTTTAGCAAATTTTCATATTGAAAATATTATATTATTGTCAATATCCGACCTATGTGAACTGGCTCTAAGTCGTAAATAATTTTGAAATGTGCTGTTATCTCAAACAGGCGACCCCACACATAGTCCATATAGTGTCGCTAGGAATTCTAATAAATTCAGTAAAATTGTTAGAATTTAGGATTTCAGTCGCCCATAGTGCGGGCACGAGATAACGATAGCTCGTAGTTCAAGCTCCCCGAATAACCAAACCGTAAACATAGGTAACCGATTGTCATTCTTGATTTAGTCGGTATAATTCTTGAAATTCGAAATTATGTACTAAGTATTTATTTCTTTTTTTTTTCAAAATAAACGACAACAGTATTTTGAAAATTCCTCTTAACTGCTTATGTGAACTTTCTTACCGCCTAGCGAATACTTTCGATATAAATCATAATAAATAATAACATTTTCTAAACTGATGTTTGATCTACAGATAGACTGTGAAGTTTCATAAATTTACAAACAGAACATATTATTTGAAAGTCTAACAAATGTCAACCTTTGTATACACAACACGGATCGAAAGACTTTACGGCTTGTAGAAATAGGAAAAGGCCTTTTCACAGCAGTGACAAAAAGGATACGTAAAAAAATTTCAAATATTTAGTAAAAAAGGTATTTTTCGCTAGTGTAGGTTTAGGTCAACATTAGCTTTACGACACATCGTTAAAAAGGTATAAAATTTGAGTGTATTTTAAAATTGCATTCAGGTTGAAGTGAAGTAGTAAGCGCGTTAACTTTAACTTCCTGGAGGCCATTATTGTACTCAAACATTGCTGGTTCCTATTTGAAATACACCAAGTCTCTTCTAATTAGTAGAAAAAGTATGTAATCAAACTATGTTGTTTTTGCCTAAAATTTAAAGTATCTATCTAAATTATATGGCACAGGGTCCAAACAGGTGTCTAATCAAAAATTGTTCTAATCATTAGAAGTTCTATAATACCTAAGTTACATGTACTATTTTTAGTAAATTCTATGTTCTATTATGAAACGCCATGGTTATCTATGTAAGTACTATTGCTAGATCTACTAAGCAACTTATTTGCTTATTACTATTTTTATGTCTTTAGTTGACTTGGGGCCCATTTCCAGTGTTTTTATGAGTTTTCTCTCAGTTCGTGGTCGGCCACGCTCATTAGCCACGTCTGACACGTTTCCGTGTATTGTATGTTTTCCGAGTTATTTGCTAAGAATTGTTGCAAAATATAAATAAAAAAATACAGTCGGACATTTCTTTATTATCTTCGCAGTGCTTCTATACAAGTGCTTGTGATTATAAGCCACAGTTGACCCTGTTCTGGGTGATAGTTGCAAGAAAAACTAAGCTTAAAACAAGTCCAACCCAAAGTAAGCGAAAGTAACTCTGTCTGTCTGTCTCGCTTTCACGATTAAACTACTGAACCGATTTGAATGAAATTTGAAAGGATAGTCTAAAGCCTAAGAAAGGACATAGGCAACTTTTTATCCTTAAATTCCCACGGGAAGATTAGGAATTTGATGTTTCAAGGGAAAACACGCTAGCGAAGCTGCGGGGCGCTCACTAGTAAAAATATACATTCGTTACGTACGGTCAGCCACACCGATTCATCATGCCTCATTATCGTGTGGTCAACAACCATCCGGTTCGCCCCAACTCTCACGCTTGTTAACTTGTAACAAAACGGAAGCATATCCCCCTGACAAATAGGAAGCTTTTGAATCAAAAGATTTATTGGCTTTATAAAGAAACTATCAAAGTGTTATGTTTTTATGAGAGGCGGTAATGCCATTATTTACCAGATTATGGCCCAACGATCAGTGAGCCAAATGCTTAATTAACAAATAAAGTTTTTAGTTCACATTATATACAAAATATAATAGTTTAATCCATAGTTGAACTGTGGGAGAGGCCTATGTCCAACAGTAGATGTTTTTCGGCTGTACTGATAATGACACTAATTAGTGTGTTAAAAAAAGAAGATCTTATCGCTCTGAGTAATTTCGAGTCTCGTATCCTAGTTCTACTTTTATAAAAATATTTCAAATACATAAATGTGTTATGTATTATGAATTTCTATCGAGTCTTAATTACTTACTCAATAAAACCACTCTCCACATAACACCAGTGAGCCCGTGACTAACCAATACAAATCACAAAGCAACTGTGTCTAATATTTCACGATTAGTTAGAGTCAGAGTGCCCGGGCTGAGCCTCCGACAATGCCCATGTGTCAATACTAGTCAACTGACACAAATTACACGCTCCTAAGTGTGAGTGCACCTTTTCATTTGTTACAGGGCCTTACTAGGTATTCAGGGTCCCGAGTCGCGTATTTGAAAATGACACAAATGTTAACGTGATTGGATGTTAAATGTTCGTTCAACATTGGTTTTTCGGCACTTTGGTAGTCTACTAAACATAAACTCCCCCCTCCTTCCTCACAAAATTCTAGCTATGAATTGTATTCTAGCTTCTCTGCAATGAGTTGGAGTGTTGTATGTGATGGTGACTTATTCAAATTAGTAGAGAAAGTTGAAAACTAAGCTGTTGTTATAATAATTAGATAGCACTATGAATGTAAGTACGTGTAATATGCTCTTGAAAGCTTTCAGTTTATTTAAAAGAATAATTGAAACACATTGACTGCTCCATGGCTCAGTTTCCAGTGAGTTATGTGGACTGAGTAAGCGTGTGAACCTGGGTTCGATTTCCGGGCGGGGCGAATATTGATATGATGAATATCGATGTTTGTTTCCGGTCTGGGTGTAGTGTTCGTCTCTATATGTGTTTCGTGTACCCTAGATACAGGTTCTCCTAGTTAGGGGCTCTGAGTGTGATGTGTTATATTATTAAAATAATTAAATACCGGAAACATGTAGAAATATTACGCCTTTTCTATGGAACGTACAAACAGAAACTGAACAATTAATTACCATTTTTTTTGTATTTTTTTATATTTTCATACAATCAATTTACTTGAGTCAACATCGTATTTTGGTACATAGCACAATATAACACTTTCAGTCTTACTAACGAGCAAAAAGCTTTAGTCAATGCTTACCAGCTATTATTTTTTATCCGAACCAATTTAACTCTAGAATTAACAAGTGTCAATTAACAGTTAACTCAAATTACAATATTTCAGTACTTGTCGACATTTGAAGTGTTTATTAAAGGATTGGACGAGGGGCTGCCCCAGTTTTAAATTATATTTAATTGATTGGTGAATTACACTTTGATTGTCGTCGCTTTACTCTGTCCATCATTATTAAATTTTTGAGCATACATACATACATACATAATATCACGCCTTTTATTCCCCGGAGGGTTAGGCAGAGGCACCGGCTTGAGAGCCGGACCCACGTTTAGCCGAGTTTTTATGCAATGAGCAATTATTGAGCATTATTATTTTTTTGTTTTTGAGCAATTCTTTCTAAAACTTTTGTCATGTTTCAGGAACAGAATAGAAAATTTATTCATTAATATAGGTACTTAGTTTGTGTAATATAATTAACTAGAGGCTGCCCCGCGGTTTTTCCCGCGCAGATTTCTTATAAAAACAAAAATCCCGTTTTTTCCCGTTCCCGTGGGAATTTCGGGAAATCCCTTCTTAGTGCTCACTTTACACTCCCCAAGGAATCCACGTACCAATTTTCAGCTTTCTACGCCTAGTAGTTTCGGCTCTGCGTTGTCGGTCAGTCAGTCAGTCAGTAACGGAAGAGTTTTATATATATTGATTAATGATTAATTGGTTAGAAAGATGTATTTTAACTTAAAATGAATCAAAAATACAATATTTATTTGTATAAATCTGACTGACTGACAGTTGGTTACTAAAATTGAGCTTGAGATGAGACTTCAAAAATATAAAACGGCAACTCTACGGGTTTTTCAGAGATAAATCTTAGCGGCAACTAGAAATAACGCAGAATTACGTAACATTTTAAAGCGAAGGCAATCTCGCAGTATCTGACTTGACTATCTATTAGTTTCGATGCCCGTAGTGTTATGTAAAAATGTCTCAAACTGTCAAACCAAAACCCATAACCATTTTTTGCTTCAAACCAAATCCCATTAATTTATTAACACAAAAAGTTAAACATTTGGCACTAAGGCGGCGGGCTTAACGACGCGTGTGGAAGATTATAAAAAGTCTGCAAACGGCAATAAATGGCGCTCTTAAATTTAAAGCTTTTAGATTTAACTGATCAACTGTCAGGGCCATTACCTATTCACACTCTTGCCAGAGTTGGTACTAAGCCTGCACTTGAAATATGGTCGAGATAACATCGAGTTATATTATTACGTAGACTATTAGATGAATGATTTTGTGTTTATGACATAAAAGCTCCATTAACACGGCACAATTAACAATTAAATAAACCTAATTGATAATTTTGTCGACTTCGAAGGACCTTATTCGATTCTTGATACTCTCTGTTTGTAGTTATTGTAACCTGTAAAAATCACTGTATATTAAGGGGTTGAGGTTAAATTTATATTGCAAATTGTGTAATTTAATTAAGTATATATGCTAATACAATATTAATAATAAAAAAAAATGTAAACAATTTATCGAATACCTAACTTTTTTACAAAACAAAAAAGTTCTTATACACTATCTTTAATCTAGACAAAATATAACTCAATGGTTGTAGCTGTATGCCCCAGGGTGGCTCTTCTATCGATTGAGCAGTAGTTTTGGAGATTAACGCATTACCTACACGTACCGACGTTTAGTTTCTTTGTGAGGGGTGCACACTGCACATACATAACTGCAGACTGGGAGCGGAATTGCTTTTGACGCCCGGAGGGTCTCGTTTGAATTTCATTTCAAATATCCTAAACGTAAATAGTATAGATTGTATTGGATTGGGCGTTGAATCTAAATGCGCATATTTAAGTGTAGCACTCCTGAAGTGATGGTGCTGACATAAAGACTTTATTAAGTACTTAGTACTATATGTTTGTCTATTCAAGTTATAAAGAAAGAAAATACAGATATCTACAGATGAGTTTCCCAAGTTAAAGGCCATAAGCAAAACTAAGCTAAGTATTTTCAAGCCTTCATATTTTTTTGTCTCCATCCAAAGTGAATAGGAAGAACAGAACACACATCTCAAATGTCTGCCAAGGTACCCAAGGGTGAGGTCACAAAAATGGGACCCTCGGGAGCTAACTGCATACAAAACTTTAACCCATATGCCAATCTCACTGTGGGACGTGTTTATGCAACATGCGACCTATCAAGCCATTTCCTGGTCTCAAGTGGTGCTTGAGTGGTCTCAAAAACTCATATTCGCACTTTGATGCTAATGTTTCCTGTTGTTTCGTTTTGTTTTACTAAGAAATTTTAAATAGGTTAAAATGTGCATTATATCTAGGTAAGTTTTAAAGTACTTACCTATATTTATACTAACAACTTTTTTGGCACAAAACTGAAGAAATTAAAAAGTGACAAATCACTTTTTTGTCCCGCACTATACAACTAAATTACTTACAGTTTTATTTACCTTTCGATGAATACTTTTGTTTTCGAATATTTAAAATAATTTTACCTAATACTATACACGTTTTTATGAAAAGTTGAATCAGGCCTAAAAATGAACTATACCTCCCAAGTAGCAACCGATAGATTTAACTGAGTATTGAAGATTTCTTGAAGGCAACATGGCTAATTCCAGCTATTGCCTTGGCCAAAACTATTATGTCCCTCAAGATATCCCTAAGACTTGCTTGGAGGGTCAGTTAAGAAAAAGTGGGCACGGTATTTAGGAGAATACGAAGGGGGAGTTAATACTACTGCTAAATCATACTTTAACCTTACTTAAGCAATTGGGATTTAATAGGGTTTTCCAGATTCCTTATCTAAGGTTTCGCGATATCTTGAAGTTTAAGTTAAGGCAGCAAAATAGATTTAAATGCAAAATTAAAACTGTTTTATAATCTATTTCACTAATGCAATTTTTGCTAAGCGAAGAAAAATTTAAAACGTTTTCAATTTAAGTAATCATAATAAAGAAAATATGGTGAACATTTTATGCTACAACACAAGAACTTTACTTAGTGTTAAGAATTTGTAAACTATAAGTAAATATGACAATTAGAAATCGGTTTTATTTCGTCGTAAGCAATAAAAATCTTAAACGCATGACCATTTATCGTGTAAAATCGATAGAAAGAGCCATAAAACAAACGGGCCCTCGAAATAGCTTGAAATAACAATAAAATAAAGAATAATTGTATATGGAATAAAAATAAAGTTATCATTTATGTCATTAATATTACCTTTTCTCATCACATAATCACTTATTTCTTCAGTAAAAACTATTACACTAGTCACATTTAACTGAAATCCACACTTTTTTCACGATATCACTTCGATTTTGTTTTGTTGTTTTGTTTTCTAAAAGTTCAAAATGGCGTATAATCTTGTTTTACTTGACGAAATCTGAATTTAGAAAAGTAAGGATTCAAAAGGGTAGTTGAGTATCAATTAAATCAAAGATTAATAAGTTCGATTTGAAATAATGCTATTTTAGAAATGTTTTACTCAAAAACGATTTCCTCAAATCTCACTTAATACTTAATCGTTTTACTAAATCAAACGTAAGTAACATTTAAATCTCACAGTATTAAGTGATCCTTTAGTTTGATTAAGTAAATCCTCAACGATTTAAGTGATACTTCCGATTGATTTCATGAATACTATTCTGATTTATTTGATCCCTTACTTTGATTTCTTAAATCAAGATTTCTTATCGCCGCCTCCGTGCTTGAATGTTCAACTTCCATTTGTACACTGTTCAGGAGAAGGTTTTTTTACTTATTATCAAACGAGATGTTAAGTTTCAGGAATGATAAATGCAAATTATAGTTTTTAGTCTAATATATGGAATTGCCAATAAATTTGTTTACGATGCTGTGATTTTACGTATTTTATTATACTTTTAAAATGGAGGTTGAACAAAACTGCGAATAAAAATGTTCGTTCATGGAAATACAACACTCCTGCCATGGAGATAGCACAGTGTTCCTTAAAATTGTTGCGTGCTTGTTTGTCCAACCTCCTAATACCATATACAGGATGATTAAATTACTTCGTAAAAAAACTTGTTTTTAGATGATAAAAGGTATAAGAAATTAAAATCAAGAAATTAAAAAAAAAAAATTTAGACTCAAGTAATAATAACATAAACATAACGAAATGATAAAATATACCTACTTAATTATTGTTAAAAATTTGTGAACCATTGTGAAAGACAGACAAAAGGACTATCAAACAGAATTAACATAATAATATACTTAATTCTCAACCGTTTTATTACAAAGTGAATTTATTAACATCCTGTATCAGTACGTTTAAGTTTATATTCGGAAATGAACATTATTAAAAAGTACTTATTGCTCGAAAGTCGCCAAAGTACGCCTTTTGCTTGTTTTGAAATTGGTACTCGCCATCCTGCTGCAGCTTTTAACGTTACTCGCAGTTAGTTTTCTTAGTTTTGAACACAATAAAACTAATTTATTAGGTTTTTGCAAGCAAACTAAAGGAGCAACCAAGTTCATCACAGAAAAAACAAAATGGCCGGGTAGCGTGACGTACTGTGCTGTGATTGGTCGGCCGGCTGGAGTTTGAACACTCAAGCACGCAACAAATATTTCGATGCGGGACTTTGGGTAATGCTTTGGAGGTTGGCTAAACAAGCACGGAATTTTTGTTACGATGATGTGGGCTTCAAAATTTAAAACGTGAAATTTATTGTATTTTTTCTAGGAAAAGCCTTTTTTTACTTGACCTTCTGGACCTAAATTACATCGTTAACAATCCTGCATCAAAAAGTCATTTTCGACCAAAATGGAGTTTGAACACTTAAGCACGGAGCCGACGTTATCTCACAGTATTAAGCGATCCTTTAGTTTGATTAAGTAAATCCTCAACGATTTAAGTGATACTTCCAATTGATTTCATGAATACTTTTCTGATTTATTGGATCCTTTACTTTGATTTCTTAAATCAAGATTTCTTTGTTTTGCAACAGAGTTAGTTTTTCTAATACCAAGTGTAAGTGTTGAAAGTGATAGACGTATGCAATATTATTAGACACATAAATTAGATGTTTATGTACAATTGTGTTTATCAGAATGCATTACAAGGTTGTTCAAACGAATTAATATGATCTATGTTTGTGGCTGGCATGCTGGCGATTCGGGTAGGAAGTGACGTGACTTAGCTATGTCTATATGGCAGAATTTAAAAGGATAATTTCGAATTCAAGCTTTTGTAAGTATTCATCACTTCCGCTTATAGTTCCTTTCGCAAAATGACTTTTTTTTATAGTGTCCCTTTTGTACATGTAAACTTGAGCTAGTGGAGAAATATTTTGAGAAAGGGTCATTTTGGGAAAATAAAATTTTAGAAAGGGACATTATGTAAAAGGAAAATTATGGGAAAGGGACATTTCTGTGTTAAAGGTTATTTTTTTAATTTTTCAACGTCTTTGCTAATTTAATTTTTCTCCATCTTGTACAAACCGTCCCTCTAAATCAATTATTACTTATAAAATAATAATTCATACAAAATTTATTTGTGTTTTGCCTAGCAAAAACTGATTTGAGGACAAACGTCTTAATATGGCTTTTAGTTTGGATAGCAAATCTTTTTTGCATTAGGGCGACTGTATAAGTCGAACAACTATCCCTTAATGATTTAATTCAGTTTACAAATAATGAGAGTTGAGTGAAAAAAGAGTTTTATGGTTTATCTGAAACCTTAATTAATACTGAATAGGTTTAAGATGATTTAACTACGATTTGTATAATCTTTATTTTCTCAAAAAGCGGTATTGGAATACTATATAGCCTTTAAGAAATATGTGACTATATGAAATCGTTTTTTATTTAGTTAAATCACAATACAGGCACTGTTAAGATATATGCGATTTAAACAAAATTCTTCAGTGCTACTTGGGCTACTAAGAGTGAGTAAAATCTTGCACCAAATCATGAATCTCTATAAGTATTGGCAAGATCCTAACCTCTACATTGATAAAATTAAGGTGGCTTACCGACAGTACAAAATAATTAAATTCCCATGCTTTCAATCAAAAATATTGAAAAACTATTCACGAATTGAAATGACGAACTAATATAATATAGTACCTAAATAATTGCAAGTCATGCATGCATCGTTCTGTTGACCTATCCAAAGCTATGTAGCTTTCATTCGCAATGAAGTTATCGGAATATCAAGGGTGCACGGCGGGGAACCGTGGCAAAAAAAAACGGCACACAAAATTGGACAATTGCATTATCAAAAATAGGGGAGACGTGTTGAATAATATATTCCTGTCGCATTCAGAGTTTAAACTTTACTATTGTGCTTGTGACAGATGAACCCTAAAACAGTTGCCTGCAGACGCTGAGCTCTGTCATTTATTTTCTGTCAAGGTATTCTGAAAAGGGGTTTTGCGTAGATGGAGGAAAGTGCGATGCAATCCCGGTGATAGATTCCTAGATCTAAGACTGATTTGTTTTTCCCAATGCACGTTTCCTTTCTATAAGCGAATGGTCTAAAATTGATAATAGCCTACCGTTTCATGTTAAGTGATACATTTTTATGACAGCAGTTCACATTCTTCTCTTAGTAATTAATGGCCGAGAAAAAGAAAGAGCCAATTAACTATATCTACAGCAACAATTTTTGTTTACCAATAAAAATTTGAACAAGTCAATTAAAATTTAAAATAATTAAGTTTCTGATAATAATCAAAGTTTTTGGAGGACAATAGACTTATTGAAACAAGTGCTATAAAAGTCCGCCGATTGTCGGGGGACGGAATTGGTTCCCTCTCGTCGCTCACTGAAATTATATAAGATTGGAAAAATGCGCTATTCGCGTTATCACTCCTTCTAATTGAACTAGATTAAAACAATAACATTATACACATAAATATTAACAATTACCTGCAATTCTCCAAGAAGAATATTGTTATACACGGTTACTTTTTATCGTGGCGGAAACTTTCAGGACTAAGTCATGTATTAGCTAAAGCTATTATAGTTCTTCAGTGATTGTTTTGATTGTATTGAAATATAACATGTAGGTTCTAGATAACATTGTAACGTATTTCTTCAGTGAATATTTAGTACATATTCCGTCCATGCGTAATATATGATCTTATAGGATTTTTCTATCGGGACCGGAAGATCACATACCTACTACCTGTCTATACTATTACTTACAACCTATAGAACACAAGTAAGTTATTAAAACTGCTGTATAAAAAATTATTGCCCGATCCAGCCATAAAATGATCCAGCAGCCCCATCTACTTTTATTAGTGAATAGCACTTCCTTACAAAGAAAAAAGTTCACACTTAGAACAAAGGGGTATTAGAAGAGAGACCGACTATAGAACTCACAGTCTGTTTTAATCAATGAAGTTCTGAAGCGATGGCTCTCGCCACAAAGGAACTCTATATTGAGCCGTGAAATGGTTCGGAGTTTCTGAGTGAAGCGGTGGCTGCAAGTCAAAAGGTTTTAACTAAGTACTTCTTGGTCTACGAGTTGGATTACTTAAGGCCCATTTACACGGAGAGAGTTTCTCGACTCGAACATAGAATTCTCGAATGGAAGAAAAAAAATATCATCATCTAAACTCTAAGTACGATATCGTATGTCGAAGGGCGATTCTCGCATCGCCCTTGACTACTGGATGTCCCCGTGTAAACAAACAATAATCTTTTTTCGCGTTCACCCATCAATGAACTCGAATGACAAACTCGCCTTCAAATCGGTTCAAACCGATTCCCGTTTATTACAAGTCGAGAAATCGTAGGCGATTATCTCATTGCGATTTTTGACGTAGTGTAAACAGAAAGCCTGGCCATAATCGCCTTACGATTATCGTATGACATTCTCGTATGCGAGTTTTTGTTTTTCGGTTGAATGTAAACACTTTGAATGCAATAATCGCGTCGATAATCTCATACGATTCTCGCCCCAAAACGTTCGAGAAACTCTGTCCGTGTAAATGGGCGTTAATATATTAGGTACGATAAGAACGTCCAAGAAGCACCTTGAGCCTTTTATACCAGCCGAAGTCGTAAAATTAAAATTCGTAAAATTATTGACGTCTTAGAAACTGCAATTTTGCACAAATGCTCTCTGGCTTGAAGGGAAGACGCGCCTTTTGTTCATTGTTACGGGAATAATTTAAATTTAAATTTGGATAATTTGAACGACTTAGTTCTGCTGCATTTATAGTCCCAGAATATTTTTCTCTCCCAACCCATTTTACTTAAATGTTGATTTATTATCCTTAAAAAAGGCTGGAATAATTCACAATAATATAACAGTATTGAACTCCCTCTATTCGCTTATACTTTAGACCAAAAACAAGCCGATTATGTGAATTCGCGGTTGCAGAAGCTACTGTAGAAGCCGTTACTGAGTTGCAGCTGCAAACAAGCGAAAGCGAAGCCACTGTAAACTGTTCGAGACATGCATTTACTATGGGTCCTCCTACATACACGTCCCTGATGGTATAATGCGAAAATTTTTGGCTAATATGGTTTTCTTTAAAATTCCAGTGACGTTAAAATTCGAGATACCTACTACCTACTTACTTACATTTACTTGCTTTGCACTACTTTTTTATTTGTAAAAACAATGTTATTCAACACGTTTTCCTTAAGAGATACAAGTGTAAATTTTAATAAGGAAAAGTAGGTTTGTTGGAAAACTTGTTAGGGAAGTCGTTAAAGGAAATGGAAGGACGCACTCAAGAGAAAGGATCTTTACTCAACTTTCACAAGTTGAATTAGATCGTCCTACTGCGGTCCTGCTGTTGTGTAAATAACACCTTTGTTGATAGAAATACGGTTTTTAAGAATAAAGTAAGCTGACAAAATGGAACCACACTGTTGTCAAGAAATATAAAATGGTACCTAACAAAAATTAAATTAAAACGACACATAAAAATCGCTCTACAAAATTTTGGTTCTTTGGTATAAGTTTTAAATTTTATTTTATTAAAAGGTGTAGGTTTTATTAGAAGTATATTAAAAAATGCATTAAATTCCTAAAAAAATTGTGTTTTTAAATAACTTTTCCAAACATCGACGCAACCTTTTTTTGTTCAAAAATGTGAAATTTGTATTCTACGGTAACAAATAACCGAATTATGTTTTTAAAGAACGTAAATAAAATTTTAATAGTATATTTATTAAAACCTTCGCAAAAATTATAAATAAGTGATTGCTTCTTTTTCAATTTGCAAACACAAAACGGAATCAATCAAAGAAAAGGAGAACGGTTTTTTTTCACACTTGACACCGCAGAGCCAGATGTGCTTGTGGGATGGGAATGTGAAGCAGAGGCAGATGGTTTTGATTTTAATTCGTTAAAACATTAGGATTTTATGTTCATTACTCTCTCACATTAAAATTATCTTTATTACAGAAAAGCTAAATCGGCGTGAAAACTGTATTCTTTAAAAAGCAGTTTTATACTTTAGAACACAAATTCTTGGTTCAAAAATATTGATATACTAGCACTATAGCCTGTGTCCGCGACTTCATTTACGAATTTCGGAATTTAAATTAATGGTTATTTTGAGTTTTTATTGAGATTAGTAGTTCAGTATTTTTCAGAAAAAAGTTCGGTAAAAAAGTTAGAAACAACATAACTTTTTATTGATCAAATAATTTGGCTTGCTGTAACATGTGAACATTTCATTTAACTCGGTCCAGTTTCCATTACAGCCCTTAGTGAGACAGAGTTTTTTTTCCAAAATCTGTATTTGGGTGTTCATCTGGCCCTCCTTTATCACCTACAATCGGCTTTTGGTAAAATAACCAAGTCCTCAAAATTAAGGGGTGCACGCACACACGGGCTGGATTAGGCCCGCCCCTGACCCGATGACTCAGAATGTCTCAATCAAGGCCGCCTCATTACGTGAGTATTTGAGCTCAGAACTCGGGGGTGAGTGTAACTCAGGGTGACTACTGAATACCAGGGAAACTTAACCTAAGGACTAGTTACTGATGAATACATAATTTAATGGTACTAATTTTGCTTTTTTTTATTTTTTAGAAATATTTTTGATCGATATTGTTTGCAAGATTAAACGGTGGACGTGTGGCAGTCAAGAAGTCACGATCGCACCATAATAAAATGTCAAGAACATTATTTTAAATATTACTTTTGGTTTTGCCTATATAAGTTATAGCAAAAATAGAACGTAAATAAATGTGGACTCAGCCAATAGAACATGCTTTTTACATTAAAATTTAATCCACATTATCCACATGAGAGTCGAATTCAATCTCTGTCAGTTAAATGCTCCACGGTGCCGTGTGAGGCACGCCCTACTACTGTACGTGCCCTATATCGAAAGTCGATAAGTGTCTAGAAATAAATTCTGGGGTGACACATTTGTTCTGTGAGGGATGAACATATTAGTAGGGAAACTAATGACGCAGAATTTATATTATTTAAGAAAACACACGGTTTAAATTCAAGTAATTTAGGAACTTTAATGTACAAAGGTCGGTCACCTTCATTAACTTGCCTGACTATTATAGATGTAGATATGTGTTTCTTATATCTTATATCATGGTCACTATAATAAAAAATTCAACACTATTGTGAAGCAGGACAACAAGATATAAAACGATATTATGGTGAAATTATTTACCCAAAATTTACCTATGTAAGAAAGCAAAGCAGAATAAGAAAGATCTTTGTGACGCGACTTCCATAGTTTAGGCACTTACAAATTCCAGATTGGTTGTTCGGGTAACGGCCGTTTTCATTATACTATCTATCGAGATAGACAGCTTGGCAATTCAATTCATACAAAATTATAACAATATCCTATCTAAACTATAGTTTTAACTTGTAGTACCAAAATGACAGATATATATATAGATAGATAGCATTGTGAAAACCAGAGTAAGAGCAAAGAAATCTAGCAGGCCTTTAGCCAGCACAGAAATACCTACAGTTTACGGTAACAAAAGAAGAAAAGCTTTAACAAATAATCGAGTGCATTAAAAGGACGACACGATAAATAAATTTAGACCACAAACCCCGAAATGTTTACAAAGTTATCAATTAGGTGGAGCTGTGGAAGTGGTGGCCGGAAAGTTTTGTCAGCGCCATTAGTTATTATAGCCCTCGGCGACATCATTATTGGTTCCGTAGTTCAGCACGCGACACATTTAAAGTTTACAAATTGTTATTAAAGTTTTATACTAATGGATATTAAATACAGCTAGACGAGAACGCTCGCTGGAATAACACCTTAAAATGCAGGTAAAAATAAACGTATTGGAATAAACTGATTCTACAGGTAATTTAAACAACTGCTTCAATTTACATAAAAAGCACTTTTCCGTGTTTATATATTAACTAGCTTTTGCCCGCAGCTTCGCACGCGCTTTTTCATTAAAATCGTTAATTACTGGTTGATTTACGACTCAGGATTTTGGTGACATCATTTCTGATCGCACCCATACCCCCTAAAAATATCTATTTTTATTTCAGTTCCCGTGGCAACTCCATAAATTCATTTCTACACTCCACCATTCAGACACTGAAACTTCTAACATTTCTATTAGCTGGTTGGGTAAAAGTAGTTGGATATACGTACCTACATACCTAGTAAGTATATGTACCTACTCGAGTAAAAAAAAGTTGAAGATTTTTAGGCGCTTTATGTTTGGGAATGTTTCGTTACCATGTGAATTTTGGTTGTTTTTTTCTTAATAGAACTCTGAATCTAATTACACCCACTGAAGAACCCGTTTTCCTATTTTTACGTGGAAATAAAGAAATATATATACATTGTTTTAATACTAACTAAAGAATCCCGTTTTACGTTCCCGTGGGAATTTAGTATATTTCTTCCTTCCAACAACCTTACACTTGTAGACTAAATTTCAAGTTGGCATACTCAAGGAAATCGATTTTTCATACTAAATAATTAGTTCTGTAACCCTATTCCCATGGGAATTTAGTTAATTCCTTTCTTCAACACCCTTTCATCTACTGAGGAACCTGTACACAAATTTCAAGTCGATACACTCAAGGAAGCGGAGATTTCATTCTCACAAAAAAGTCCCGTTATTCCAGTTCCCGTGGGAATTTTGTTAATTACTTTCTTTCAACATTCCTACATTTACTGAAAAACCTGTACACCAAATTTCACGTCGAAACACTCAAGGATGTCGATTTTTTATTCTCACTAAAAAAGTCCCGTAATTCCCGTTCCCATGGGAATTTTGTAAATTCCTTTCTTTTAACACTCTTTCATTCACTGAGGAACCTGTACACCAAGTTTGACGTCGATACACTCAATAATGTCGATTTTTCATACTAACTAAAAAGTCTCGTAATTCCCGTTCCTGAGGGAATTTTGGGAAATCCTTTCTTAGCGGATGCCTACGCCATAACATCTACCTGCATGCCAAATTTCAGCTTAATCCGTCTAGTAGTTTGGGCTGTGCGTTGATAGATCACTATGTCAGTCAGTCAGTCAGTCAGTCAGTCAGTCAGTCACCTTTGAGTTTTATATATATATATATAGATAGATACATGCACAGCATAGTAATAGGAAAAGCGGTACGAAGTTTGCTGAGTCGACTAGTGTAATATACAGGGTGTTTCTGACAAGGCGGTAATAAATCAAAGGAGGGATTCTGCTCACCATACCTAACAACTTTCCCAAAGCAACATGGGTCGAAATCTCAAAACAAAAATCAGCCGTCCCGTACATTGACCCCGTCAGCTGATCGAACCAATGTATGGAACAGCTGTTATTTTTTTGAGATTTTGACCTATGATGCTTTGGGAAAGTTGTTAGTTATGGTGAGCAGAATCCTTCCTTTGATTTATTACCGCCTTGTCAGAAACACCCAGTATAACAATCAAAAATAGTTTACAAAATATTTATGATTTGTAAACTGTCAACCGAAACTAACGACTAAGTATCGCCTGAAGCCTGCGTATCTATCAACGATGATAACGCAGAACCGTTAAGATCTGCAATTACAGCAGCAGACGATACTGATGTTACGACAAGTAATTCCGAGTTTGAACCGAGACCTTTAATGGTTACAAGATCCGGGACGGTCGTTAAGCCACCCGTTAGGTTCATGTTGGTAGTAATGTATTCATTTGAACATATTGAATATAGGTAAATTACCTTTTGTTTTGTCAGCTACTGGTAGGTTGCGCCCTCGCGCTGCGTGGCAACAGATCTCTTTTATAACGGCGAGACGCGCTCTCGGCGGCCACTCGTTCCTATCTCCTCGGCGCTACCGCACTTGCCCTGAAGGACTAGACGTTACTCAGTTCATTGAGGCTAGCAGGTTAGGACAGTCAATATTATCGAACTAGATTGGCGACGTCATCAGTACGATAGTGACACACTTGTTAGCCCGGTAAAAAGTTAAATGACAAAACAAAGAGCGCTCGTAAGAAATATTGAAATTAAACCTTTTAGATTTCAGTCACCTTTCTCTTTCAACTTGTTTTAAAAATAACTATTTCACTGATTTCTCAGACGTCCTAACTAGCAACTATGAAATCTTCTAACAAAAATTGCAGTAAAATCGCAATTGCATTTAAATCGTATATCTGCCAAAATTACAAAAATAGAGGTATACAAATCTAACTTCTTTACTTTGGATATATATATGTCGTGGCCAGATCGTTAAATTGGCCACTTCATGATATGGCCGGCCATTTCATGAAAAGTGATTTTGTGGCCGATTTTCGTAGGCCAGATCATTGAAATGTCAACGTTTAACGATTTGGCCAAGTAATAGCATGACTATTTCATGAAATGGCCAAATGTTAGCGATCATATCGTTGAATAGTTAAAAATTTCTCCGCTAGTGGCGCTGTTGTTGCATTTGTGTTGTGTGTTTTGATTAGTGATGGGTAACTTAGTGATTTCAAAATTGAGGATGAGAGAGGGCCTCATTCTTTAGACATTCACTAATTTAGCAATATTAGCATTTATTGTATAAGTAACATACTTATATTTTCCAATTTAAATAATTAATATTAAAGTACCTACATAGTACAAACATAATTAATGTTAAGTGATTATTTGATGTAAGTAACGTTATAATAAATAAAAAAATGATTAAGTATAATCTTTTTTTATTTCACCTTAATATATCACTCTACATTCTTGATTTGGCCAAACATGGTTGGCCAAAAAAAATCACTTTTCATGAAATGGCCGGCCAAATCATGAAATGGCCAATTCAACGATCTGGCCACGACATATATACGTCCAATATTTGTGGTACAAAGTAAATATTTCCACTTGTAATTCGGAAAGCAATAACGGTAGCCAGGAATGGCCACGATGTTATTTATTGGCAAAGGTCCGGAACCCGATCGTGCATGCGGCGTCACGATTATTGCCACCGGACCCTCATTATTGAGTCTTAGTCTAAACGCACACATAACCTACGGCACCAAAATATTTTACTGTACAAATTATTTTTTTAGTGCACCTCAGGAGTTCAGGCTTGTGCAATTGTAAAAAAAATAGCCTTTTTGCTTTGTCATTGCATGGTTTGAGACCAAAACTTGAGGGCTTTATGTCCAAGCTTTACGAATCAATGATTTTTGTATATACAATATCCAAAAGCGTATCTGGGATCAAATAATGAGAAACTCAAAAATGTTTGTATAGGTATTTTATGTTCTTACCTAGGTCTAATTATGTCATTATCTATGACGCTTTTTATTATTCAAATCGAAAATCATTATAATGATAATGCTCACTTAAGGAAATTAAAGCATCGATCGTGCTGAATATATGGAAAGAAAATCCGACTGTATGTGAGCTTACCTTTTTTAGTAGAGGCACTACTTGCATTGTGTCACTGCCCCACATTATTTCGATCTCATTGATTACGGTTTCAAATTCTAATTACTATACTATTGTAGAGGGTGCTTATTATAGCAAATCTTTATATGCTGCGCCGTATGGTCTATTTAAGCTATGGAATAAATGAATTTAGTTTATACTAACTGGGTAATGGAGCCATAAGAAGACGATAGCCCACAAAATTGCAAAACTTAAGTGGCAACAGGCAGGTTGCATAGCTAGAAGGACAGATGTCGACGGACGGAGCCAAAAAGGTATCAAATTACGACCGTGTATCGGAAGAACGAGATCTGGAACCCCCACAATGTTGTCAGATCAGACTATCTGGTAAAAGCTGTGGAGTGATGAGGGCACAAACCAGGTCGTAGTTGGGATGAAGACCTACGTCAAGCAGATAACCTCTATTGGAGGAGATGAGGAGATGTTTCACTGCCGCTGATCAAACATAAAGCAAATCCAAAGTTTAAACCCAAAACTATCTTTGAAATTATGAATTGTTTGTTTTTTTTTATCATTTATATTAAGAACTTTTGATTATTCTTCTTATACTTTTCATTGCGTCAGATATACATATCTTTCTAAACTGGTAATAGTCAATCATAATAATTCGTAAATACATCACAATCAGCAGACCTGAAAATTAACATTCCATTGTCATTGTCAACATCATTCATGTCATTACATTTCGCTTGTACCGTCCTGTCCTGGCTCGTTAAATGAAAATTAATGTTTAATAGCTAGAGGCAACATTATTTATATCTAAGAGCTATTATTTGCATTTGTTGCAACTTAATAAAAAGAGGTGTACTTTATATAGACAGTTTAGCTTCCAAATAATAATTTTAAATAAGCTGATTTTACAATTTCATAGTTTTTAAGTCGTCATCCTTGAATTATTACATAAAATAATAGGCAACTGCAATACCATGATACATTAAAATATAAATTATGAATATAATTAGTTCTAAATATTTTACACACATCAAAATCCCAAGTCAACAATTACCACATTCAGCAAAGTATAGAACAAATTAAATTACCTAGGAGATACAGAAACCTTCAATATCCAGCTTCCAAAGAGCATTCTCACTGATTGTTCTTTGCAAGAGTTGAAACTTTCTAAAACTCGCATTAAGTATATAACTAAACGACGCCTCATCACCGTGCTTTGTAACAATTACTCATTTCATTGCCTTCGTTTCTCATTCAGCAGACATATTAATCTTGCGGGACAGTATTATTTATCCGGTGCGCAGTGACACAGCCGCTAGCAGCTTTTGTACTGTAAATCAACTATTTGCATTGCTCTGGAGACATTGCGAGTACGGTGTTGCTGTAGCACTGTCGATGTTTACGATTGTTTGCACAGGGTGACTCAATCTTAAGAAATAACTGAAGGAATAAAGGTGGCTTTAGTATTAAATGTAATGTAGGTAAAAAATACCGACTGAATACTTTTTTTTCTGACTAAGTACCTAAGTATGTAATTCTATCATTCAAAGGCTAGATATTGTACAATTAAAGTAAAATCTATGGTACTTATCTAAAATCATTTTATAGAAATATTTTCAACCAGTGGTAACTCTTCCAACTGTGACCAGTGTGGCAGTGGATGTTTTATAGGCTGCAATGATCATGATGATAAACCAAACCACTGTTCCAACCAATGCTAAAACAAAAACTGCTTATTAAACTACACATAATCCCTAAAGAGCAGCCTGTAAGTCCAGGCTCGGCAGAAATGCGCGTCTTCGCGTGCGCGTGCGCAGGGATCTCGTTAGCGAGGCGCCTCGGCCGAGACAAATGTGACGTCGTTATTTACGGAGACACTCGATGCTGTACTCCCTGCAGCTCTCAGTTAGCACCACACAAATCGTGAGATCCTTTTACTTGAACTTGAAACTGCAAGGGCTATTTATTTTATTTTCAAGCTAGATTTCTAGAAAGATTTGCCGTTGTTTGAAAACTATAAGATATCTCAAAGCGACGATTTGCGTAAAAAATCTAAAAAAACACCATATTTCTAACACGATAATGAACATAATAAAGACAGAAAGTAGGTATATTAGTATTCAGGCAGAAATGTACGCTGCACGAATAGATAGGATAAAAACTTATAAAAACATGGAAACTAATCAATTATACATTTTGTATTGGTTCCAAATTACACAAAATCACTTTGTCCCAATTACAAAATTATAATTGCTGTAGCATCACTCACATAACGCCATAGAATTCCACGTAGAAACGTGTCTGTACAACATAGGACTAAAGAAACAGAACAACAATGAAGAAAATAAAGTTGCAAGTTTATTTATTCTAGCACTTTGCATAAACCTATTCGAAATATGCAGTTTGAAACGTTTTAATTGCAAAGATGCTCGAATAAATTTAGATTTAAATGTAGATAATGGGTTTTGGTGAGTAAGTCTTTACAATTTAAGAGAACCCTTCTGTTTGAGACGACACTTTCTTAAGAGGCTTGAGAGCTATTAAAACCAAAACTTCTGTCTTGGTTAACGAATCCGTTATTTAGCCGTGCTATTTCCAAAGAACTGCATATTATTACTTTGTATACCTATATAGAACATGTTAGAAAAAACACAACATAATCCGCTTAGCATTGGACCTACACTGTGAAATATGAACATTTTCTAATAAATAGTTGTTCTTTTCGCTCTTGGAGCGTGGATCATATCTTATGTAACCCAATATTGATGGATATCTGCAATAAATAAGGTGTCGTATACAAAACAAATTGCTGACAGGTCGTTCATGGGTTTATTTTTGTAAAGTTACCTACACTCTCAGATAAGGACGCTGGGGGTGTTTGCTTTACAAATCCTAATTCCTTTACAGCTCACGAATAACATCAATCAATGTAGGTAAAGAAAGAAGCACAAATATTTTAATCTAAACTAGAACTTAATGTAGGGTGAATGAGCTGCCTCGGTGGCGCAGTGGAATACGACATCGATTATCAGGTCCGAAGTCTGCGATTGCGTTTTAGTGCAATAGGTATCTTGTAGGTATATGTGGTAAGGACACCCTAGACACAATGTCTTCTCTGTGTGCTTTGCGTTAGGTTGAGAGAATATGTTATTTGAAGTACAATGAGTGAATAAGCGGCTTCGGACCCCTTTAAATTCAACTAGTCATTCAGTAGCAGCTTGAGTTAAACAAATAAATTAAGCAAGTATTCGTTATTCTCATAAAGTCAAAGGAACGTAGAAAGGAAACGTAGATTTGTACTTTTTAAATTTGACTTGTGATTAATTTGTAATTAATCATTGAAATACTTAAAAGTAAAAGTAAGTGTGCGCTCTCTCTCGCCTACAATCTGATGTGCAGTTTGGCGAGTGGATTGAGGTTGTAATTTTAATTTTACTGAAATAAAGATTTATTTATTTTATAATTTAGAGAAAATATGTTGTTTCAAAGGAAATCATGTGTTTCAATATAATTATTTTGATTTCAAAATTGTTTATAACAACTACACCATCACGTTCTTCCTCAAATGAATTCCGAAACGTACTTTCACACGTTTAGCTTCAATGTTATAATACTTTACTTACTATACTTAAAATTAATTTAATATTAACAAGTCGTTTTCACGTTCCGATGGGCAGGCTCTGTGGGCGCGAGGGCATTGTGTTGTATGCACATCAGTGATCGACAAGGCAACTGCAGTATAAACAAACAACCTACCGAAACTGGTTAAAAGATTCATTGGAACAGATAGAGGTATGGAGATTCAAAATGAATTCATGAATAAAAATATAAGTTAAAACAGGATATTTATGACAAAGCAAGGAAAAATCAAAGAAGTGGTTCAGTTCACCATAACAAAACTACTTTCCCAGTTAACCCCATCAGCTTATTAAACTAATGTATGGAAGCTAAAAATTGAAGAGAACAATGGTTTTGGAGCAAAATCGGAATAACCCATTTAATGGGTCACCAGCTTTGTTTTCCAGATTCCTATTACGTCGCTTCTTTAGGAAAGTTGTTATCTATGGTGATGGTGAGCTGAATTTCTTCTTTAATTTACTATCGCCCGGTCACAAACACCTCGTACCTATATGTGACTAGAATAAACCCAATTGCATATTATCTAGCAATATGTCATATTTCTCATGATTATCACTGCACTAAAACATAATTTATTTTACAACTCAGATAAAACGTCCCTCGCATGTGTAAAAAAGCATCGATGCCACAGTGCCACTCCCTGCATGTGTAGTCTCAACAGCACGACATATTTCATTTTAGATTTAGAGAATGTTAACCTTTAAACAAGTCTCTTGATTACATTTTTGCCGACAAGATATCAATCTTATTTTCAATGTGAAAGATATCAGTTTTATTTGTGGCCTCTGCTCTTACGGGTCAAAGGATTTAGTTTCTTGAATTTCTGCCATGTCACCCTCAGCCCGTCACACGCGTAAAATTTCTAACGACCAAATTGAAGACTAATAAGTTCTTTGTGAAGGCTTTTATCGACCATTTGTGGGATTACTACTGATTGTGGACTTACTTCTTCAACATTGTTTATTTGTAATGGATTGTTAAATCATCGGTCTCTGAACTCTTTATTAAAATGATTTCGATAAAAAGTTTTGTTTCAATTGGGTAGAGAAAAGCGGGAACTACATACGAAGTCAGGTACTAAAAATTATTAGAGACATCATTTGTTATCCAATCAGGTTTATCCTTTCCATCCCACCCCTGTCTCATCCAGACATCATTTGACGTAGGGATCCTGGGCGGAAATGTCTCTCATACATTATGCAACGTAAAACTATTGCACACTGTCTTAAACCCTGACACTTCAGATCTAAGGGATATATTCGAGTGAATTTCTGACAGAGAACAAGCAAATGCTGTAGAAAAGACGATAATCGTAATCGATCTTGTTTGTTAGTCAAATAAGCACGTAGACTCATCAGATATGAGAAGAAACCAGATAGCTAAGAGTAAACAGGGTTGGCTGTGCTATGATAATGTTATGGTTATTTAAATTAATGGAAGGACCTCCAAGGATACTGGTGAGATAACGAGCTCGATTATCGTAGTCATTACGACCGGAATAACCGTCTTTCAGGCAGCCCTCTTTGCTGAAGCAATGAAATTCATAATTCAGAGGCAGAATATTAGACAGCTTGACTCAAATTAGCTCGCTTCTTTTCTTGATGATAATTATATTTATTCATAAATTTAGTTTACTATAATTTTCTTCAGAGTGAAGTATCAAGCCGGTTTGCTCTGTTGAGCGTAAGGATAAAAATAATGCAAAACACCAAACAAATATTCAAGAACAATAAATCAATCGAGGTTTGATTAAGAGTCTAGACCCGTGGTCCGGACGCGATTTACAACCGATATCAATATTCCAAGCACTCGCCGCCCAGTTGCTAATGCTTTTATAAACATTATTATAGGGTTAAAGTATTATGATTTAAATTTGATTATGCAATTTGATTGCTTAAACTTCTATACGGAGTACCAAAGAATATTACTGAAGATAAACATTAACCCTCAATTCATAAAAAATTAAAGAGCATTTTAGTTATTTGACGTATGTCAATTTAGACTGGTGGATGTCACATATTTAGCATACAACAAACCAGAGAAGTAGACCTCCAGTAAGGCTACTTAAAATCTACTGTATCTTTATGAATAAGACGGTAAGAATATTCATGAAAATAAAAGTGTAGTTGCAGTTCCCTCTACTGACCTAATCCAACAACAACGCAATAACGTTAATCACTCCACATTACCATCGCCTACTGCTAATTGCCTTGATCCGCACTTAATTTCTAGACCGTACAAAGAAAATTTGTAATTTATCCATTGGCACCCTTGTAACTAATTTCATAATATCTACCTTAATTTAAGCGGCATAAGTTTGAAATTTGTTTAAGGTTGCTCGAGTTCGTTTTGACCCACAGCCCCCTCACGGTC
This sequence comes from Euspilapteryx auroguttella, assembly GCA_951802225.1. NCBI lineage: Eukaryota > Metazoa > Arthropoda > Insecta > Lepidoptera > Gracillariidae > Euspilapteryx > Euspilapteryx auroguttella. The sequence continues at coordinate 3,594,487 of OX637646.1, forward strand.
CAGTGGTCTTGGGTCGGGAAGCGGCACTTAACTGAGAACTGTGGTGATAGTGGTCCAATTCCTCCCTGAAGTATCCCAAACTGGGGTAACACATTTTCAGTATTGTCTGAGCAAACAATTTATTGGAGGTCTCCAGTTTATTCCCCATTGGATTATAAGATTGGAAGGGTAACTGAATAAGGATCGTTGGAGATTGATCCTCTTATTTTTATGTCTCGATTTATTTCAGTATAGATTTCAATCAGATCAGTGAGTTTCCAAACGATTACTTTTACTACCTACTTATAATAACAAGCTATTGTATGGTAATTGTTGACTTATTTGAATAATGTTATTGTAAATGTATTTTGGAAGGCTTCATATGAACTTGTATAACCAAAACGGCTCTATTTGGACAGAACAATTACAATTCCAACATGCAAAGTAATTTCTTCAAAACCATTAATTATTCCTTTAGAAAACCGGACCACCCATGTGTTGTTCATAATACATCTACCTACACTTTGGGGCAAACAATTCAGGATGTTCTCTTGAACCCTTCCTCGATTAATTTCTCTAGAGTTTATAGTTTAACCATGGTCCAGTCTTGGTATTTCTAATTATAAAGTTTGTTTCCCTGTTGGTGGCTTCACTAGGCTTTGTGTACTAGGATCTTCGAAAGTATGAAACTTAACTGTAAAGGGACTAACAAATGCTTGTTTTATATGATGCATGCAAAGTTTTTGATTTGGATAAATCTCCAAAAATATCGAAGTCTAAAAACATAAATTTGGCTAAACGTGGGCCTGGCTTTGATTAGCAGCAGGTGCCTCTGCATAACCCTTCGGAGAATAAAAGCCGTGAGATTATGTTATGTTATCTTTTATATCTAAGTCACAGATATCCAGCCAGCTTACATCTTCAGCGAGGCAGGGCCTTTGTATCTTTCTTTCAGTATCTTTATAATAAAAAAATAAAAAAACTTTTATAGCCTATAGCACATGGTTGAGGTATTATCTCGTAGCCTAGAATAATTTGCTATTCAAAACCTGTTTTGAACCCTGTGTCCTAGAGTTTAGAGACCAGATTACATTTTTATCATCTCAGTTTATTCGACGAGCCTCGCCAGATGTGCGCTGGCCCTAACAATATTATTCAAGTGTAATGTCCCGAATGAACAGTCGTTTAAAGGGAAGATTATCGTTACGACCAAATCGACAAACTTTCAGGCGTCGCCGTTTTATTTGCTAATTTGTTATGAAATCCACTTTCGGGTTTTAGTAATTTAAACTCGAGTTCACGATTACAGCTTTGTCAACTAATGGTTTGAACTCGGCAAAGGATCGCAAAGATCAAGACAAATTTTCGCGAAGTTTATTCGGTTCGTTGCATTAAAAACAGTTTTAAGCATTAGATACTAAAATAGTTTTCGAATAACATGTAAATAAGAGGATTTTCCGAAGGGGGATGTCAAAAATATCATTACTTTTGGAATTTCTGAAAAAAAAACTAGCTAAGCTAGGCGTAAGATAGAATGATACTTCTAATTCAAATTAACTTTAATAACTTTTTTTAGAAGAACTTAATATCGCTAAAATTAGTTGAAAAGTTTTTTTTCTAGTTCCTACTCATGAAAAGCAACCAAGTGACCACACACATTTTACACAGAGCAATTAAACTCGCTGACTGTAATCATTGTTAGTTTGTCAATCGGTTTATTTGAAGCGGGTCTTGCACAATTTCCGGGTGCGACAAGTTCCATCATTCGTGATACAGTTAATCTCAACTCAATCCACACCGTGAATACGAACTAGAGCGTTTAGGGAAATTACGCTACTCAAGTTTTGAGTGCTCCATCCGACACTTGGATTAGTTCGTCGCCCCGGACCCCAACTGAAGTTTGTACCTAATCGCATTCAAGCCACTCCAATTCATCTCAGAGTAAGTATACCTTCTTAAAAGCTGTTGCAAAATGCAAGTTCAGTTAGCTCTCTCCATCTAATATGGTCGCATAAAGAAGAACTCCTTTTGTTCGTTTAGAATTATTATTGTACTGTGTTTTTCTCTAGCTCAAATAAGGGTTTATACTAAATGTGGCCTTCTGAGAGCCCTATTAATTGATATCAAACAAAATAGACGAAAATCTTTGTTTCTTACTCTATGAACAAGATTTAATATTCTACTTATCAGATAAACAAACGTTAAATCCAATTTAGCGCGTTGCTATTAGTCGCATCACTCTTAGCCCGACGTTGTCCGATAAACAACGGCGTTGAGAAACGATGCTCATCAAGGTGCCTTCGCTCCGCACACGACTTTCGAGCGACAACTTACTTGCCGAAATGAATTTGAAATGGCATTTATTATGTCTATTGCTAGTAAACTGTACAATTAGTTAAATACAAACAAACCGTATTATTCATAAGGATACAGTAGGTTTGAAGTAGCTTTACCGGAGGTCTTCTTCTCTGGTTTGTTGTATGGTAAATACGTGACATCCAGTTTAAATTGACATACGTCAAATAACAAAAAAATGCTCTTTATCTTTTTATGAATAACAGAGATAGTATCCTATCAATATATATAAAACTCTTCCGTTACTGACTGACTGACTGACTGACAGACAACGCAGAGCCGAAACTACTAGGCGTACTAAGCTGAAATTCGGCATGTAGGTTCCTTAGGGAGTGTAGGTGAGCACTAAGAAAGGATTTCCCGAAATTCCCACGGGAACGGGAAAAACGGGATTTTTGTGTTTATGAGAAATCTGCGCGGGAAATACCGCGGGGCAGCTTCTAGTTTTGCATAAAGCGAGGTGGTTTAGGCTGCCGTGAGCTGTTAGAATAGAATAGAATAGAATAGAAAAAGTTTATTGCCAAACAGTGACACATTATTACAAAAATATACAAAAAGGTAAATAAAAAACAAAAAACAATAAGCAGTAACAAAATGCCACTATAGCAAAGGGCACTGTCTCAGCATTTGCTATGGGTTTGAGCCCAAAGCGCTGGTTTTCAGTCAGTGCCAGTAGTGTTCACGAGCGTCCATGGAGTGCCTTACCAAATTATGTACAGGAAAATAAAATTTATCTCATAATGTACAGTGACAAAACCACACAATAAACAAACATAATCAAGCCCAAATAATAAAAATAAGCAACATAAATACAAAAAGCCAAAATAAATAAAACAGTATTAAAAAAAAGGGTATATTTCCGAGACAGCGACTTCCGGAGTCATATCAGAAGTAAAGTAGAGTCATGGAATGATAGTTTAAAGGAGAGGAAAGCAAAAAAAAACCATGGGTGTTACCTGTTAACGTGTGCGGAGGCGGTAATAACGACATCGAGCACCACCAGTTATTTCGCTCCCTCCCACGATATTGAATCGGAAACGCCGCAAATAAATAAATATACTAAAGTACCTATTATTATACCTATGCGAAATAAATTATCCGGTTCCAATAAAGCCGGAGCTTGGGCTACTGATATGCAAAACAAGCTTTTATGTCTTTAGGTATTGTATTTAGAATCGCTTGTGAGGGTCGGGTTCCCACGTCGAGCACGCGTCACATCAGGGATGTTCGATAGCTCCCGGATCCCGGATACATCAGAAGAGTTTAATCGAGCGAGGGTAAACATGCCATTTTTGCGCCTCCCGCGAAAAACGTTACGCTGTGTGCAGACTCTTGACTACTTATTCCTGACGATTTGGAAGATCAAATACACATGTCATAAAGACTGTTAATCGTGTTTGGATTGGAATTAATGATAACTCATATCATCATCATCATCATTTCAGCCGTAGGACGTCCACTGCTGGACATAGGCCTCCCTCAAGGCTCTCCATCTGATAACTCATATATTATTCTGATTTTCCTTTTTTTTTGAGAGTATAAAAGTGCTTCCTAAATTGTAAGACCTCTCATTACTGCAAAAAAAAACTAATTTATCTATACCAATATTATAAAGAGGAAAGATTTGTTTGTTTGTTTGTTTGTAACGAATAGGCTCCGGAAATACTGAACCAATTTGAAAAATTCTTTCACTGGTAGGAAGCGTCACTATCCCCGAGTGTCATAGGCTATATTAGATTTTCAAAAAAATTAGAGATCCTTACTAAAACTCAAATAATGTAACCCAAGGTGAAATATTTTTTCCATTGTTTACATATTTTGACAGGTGGTTTGTTGTTGTATTTTGTACTTTTATTCGCCCATTCTGGGCAGTCAAAAGAACATAGTCTATAGAGCCTAGAGCCAAGTCTTTTGTAGTATCTTATATTCTATGGCGTAACGAAGTAAGCCGGGACAGCTCGTATTATATAATCTAAATGAAACTTAAATAATTCATAATAATGAAATAGGAGGAAATACGCTCTTATATAAACTGCAACTTTAGAAAAAGCAACCATTTTCTTATGTGAATTTTATTAATATAAATACTAGCTAAACATCTAGCTGATCTAGCAAACTTAATTTTTACCGCCTAGGTATGGTAATTTAGCAAAATATAAAAAAACCGCAACCTTTATGCTAATCTGTTGTAAAAGGTATTTAATGTTCAAAAAAACTCATAAACTTTCGCATTTATAAAGTACGATTTTTATATAGAGGAATTTCAAGTGTTCTGGCCAAGAATGTGGCTAATGCAACCTTTGTAAGCTTTGTGCTACTGAAGGGTGGATGAATATGTTTTTGTAATAGGTATTTCTATCATTAATCATGCATTGAGTAGTAGCACAATGGTGTCTTAATGGCGCCTGGTTTTGTCGCAAAAGAACCGCTACTGTAATAGATCAGATATTTTCGGTTGTAAAATGCCAAATCATTGCCTGAAAGCATTTTCAATAGAAATTTGTTGCTATTTGGTATAAGTTTCACATTCCTTTACTCTAGTTCATTCAGCTATTTATTATTTACTGACCTAAATTTATTCCTGCTTTCCACCAATTTATAGGTTGTTTCCATGTTGTTTCTGACTAGTCGGTAATAAATCAAAGGAGAGATTCAGTTTACAGTACCTAACAATTTTTCCTAAACAACATGACTCTTGTATAAGGGTGAATATTTAGACCTTCAAAAACATGCGTCCGGACGTGAAACTGCGAGATTGAAGAATCTATGAGCCTGAGTTTTTAATATGTTATTATTTATCCAAAAAAGGACCTAGACCTAAACAGTTAGTAATAAATTGGATTTGGGAAACGTGGAAAAAAAAATTTTTCACCTAAAATCGGCCGTCAGCGGTGCGTCCAGACTCCGACCAGCGCTCAAAATTATGTTATAACTTTTTAACTATAGGAGACTGAACTAAAAACTTTATTTTAATCGATGGTTGATACGTTGTTTAACATTAAAAAAAATATGATAACTTAATTTAATTATCTGTTAAAGATATTATTCAACTTATACGAGCGTCCGAAGTTTAGTACTTTTTGAACTACCGCGCAGTTCTTCTTACATAACTCGCTAACCAATGGGTTTTAAGTTTTGTACTGTCAGTGCCGTGAACCCTTAGTGATGCTGAGTAAGTCACAGTAGTGACACGGGTACTGAGATGCTTCGTTTCGACTCAATCACGTTATGTTTGAGCGTAGTTACGCTTGGTCACCCTTTCTTAAAAATCTGTTTTGTAGCATAGAAAAAAATCAAGCCATTATATCATTGTTTTATGTAGATTATAATGAAATACTATGTGTTTTGCATACTATTGTAGTATTATTTACTTGCTAGACCTTTTATTTCCTATAAATAATCCACTTTTTTTTTTAATTGCTAAGATCGCTGTCCATAAGATCGCTGTCATTTCTGAGATCGCTGTCCTAATGACAGCGATCTTATAGTCAATGACAGCGATCTTGTAATTTACTTTTCAATTTCACTGTTACCATTCTTTCTAGAATTCTTCTTTACTATTTAGTGTAGGTATAATGTTTCTGATAAAGGGTATCATCAGTTCAACCACAGATGAATTTCTGAAGGCGGGTAGAAAACTGATCCCTAGGGCCAACACCTACAGTAGGTAATTGTATAATTCCGTTTAGAGGCATAGCACAAGTAAAGTACCGCCACCCGCGAAAATATTTAATATCTTCAAAACAAAGGCAAATATCGAATATTCCACTAGATGATGAAGCCTTTGTAGGCGGGCTTTGTCCTCCTCGGCTGTTGGCAAGGGGTCACGGCAGATGTTTGATCTTTATGTTTAACTCTGCTACCTCCTCCAGCATCGGCTATTAAACCTCTTCACGGGGGGCCAAGATGGTAGTCCCCAGAGCGTGGATGGCTCTCCCAACGCTGAAAGACGGAACTGGACACTGCGTTCCGTCATCCTTCCCAGGTGTGTTATATGAGCAGAGCTTGTTACTCCCCCCACGGCGGAGTGTTGACACCGTGGTGGCAGTTGAAAGACCCTGCTACTTCCTCCTCGACCGCCAGGTGCTACAGCCATTCCACCTTGGCCGCAGCACCCAGCGATCGCGCGTGGCAGTGTCCTAACACTGACACTGCCACCCTCTCCTACGGGGCTTGTAAGCGCCTCATTGGTACGCCCATTGCTGTCAGCGATGGCGACATCAAGCCGGCCGCAAAGCGGGGAGGGATGACAGCCCGGCATCTACTCCCCTGCGCGTTTGAATCAGCCGGATAGACCTGTGATCCCAACGGTCGGCGACTTAGTCATCAAGCCAACCGTGAGCAGGACTATTACTCCCAGCATCTAATAACGCAGGGTTTCTAATCAGCCGAGCCATAAATCTCCACATGGACGTGCCATTGGGGGAGCCCCTAAGTCCCGTAATCCACCTCTTCGCCATCTTTCCCTCTTCCTCTTCAATTACTCCCTTCTTCTTTCTCCTCGTTTAGCAGGGCTTTTTAACCCCCCTACGGAGCCAAGGAGTACGCCGTGGTGGGGGTACCAAGCCCCGCTCTCCTTATCGACTCACACTATGCTCATGCATGTGGAGCACCACTCTCGCCATATTATTAGCCACCGAGCGATCACACCAAACGGTAAACGAAAAGTGTCATCGACTAGTGTTGCCCAGGGTGCACCACGTGGAGGTTTATCTGGCCAGAACCCCAGATAATGTAGCCTAGTATTTTAAAGGCACTGTTGTATAGCTTTTAGGTTTAAAACCAAGGAAATCTACAGATTGTTGCCAAAAGTGGCCATTTTTAGCAACACTTTGTAGCTTTCTATGGTTTTTAACCACCATTGGTCTAAAAATACTAGGCTAAATTATCTAGGGGAATACTTTTTCACTTTTTTGATACTTGCCTCAGTTTAGAAGATATTAACTCTTTTCGCTTGCTACTGTTTCTGTGCTATGCCTATTAAGTATCAGAGATTTGAAAACTCAAGAAGCATGGAAAAAATTTCTTCCAAAAGGATAATAAAACCTTGCTGAAAAATTACAGGCTGATCTAACTTTTTAGCCATGTTTACAAACTGTTCTTGAGAGTCATTTTGAACCGTATTGCGCGCAGGATTGATGACTTTCAGCCACCCAAACAAGCCGGTTTCCCTAAAGGCTTCATGACCATAGACCAGATACATGCTTTACGGCATGTTGATTAGATGTTTGAATATTCCACAGAAATAGTAGGTTCATCCAAAGAACCAAGGATAACGTTACTTCAATATATAATATTACAAAATAAAATCTAAATAAGAAGCGATGGAGTTTATTTATGTTTCTTTTAATCTTAGTCTGTAGATGCAAGCTTGTTAAAACTGTGCCAAGAATTCTATTATTATTTCTTAAAATAAAATAATAACTTTTTACAATAAAATATTGAGTTCAATATGTTTTTATTTCAGTTAAATGAGGTGTTCTAAGATCGCTGGCAGTGAATATAAGATCGCTGTCCTATTTTTTTCAAAAGCGATTTGCAGTGAAACTATTGGGTAAAAAAGAGTCCCTCCATCATGAAAACTATAACTTTTTGTTCTTGTATAAGATAAACTCATTAAAATAATCAAATTCTAAAAAAAAATCATGGACAGCGATCTTAGATGAAGAATATTTTTTGTGAGAAATACCCATAACTTGCCGCTATGTCTAGCGTTTGTGGACTATGAGAAGGCCTTTTATTCGGTCGAAACATGGGCGGTGCTAGAGTCTCTCCAACGATGCCGGATTGACTATCGGTACATCGAAGTGCTAAAGTGTTTGTATAGCAACGCCACCATGTCTGTCCGAGTACAGGAACAGAATTCGAAGGCTATTCCCTTGAACAGAGGCGTGAGACAGGGAGATGTTATATCTCCGAAACTGTTCACCGCCACTCTAGAAGACGCCTTCAAACTTCTAGAATGGAAAGGGCAGGGCATCAATATTAACGGCGAATACATCACTCACCTTCGATTTGCCGACGACATCGTAGTCATGGCAAGGTCGATGGAGGAACTCAGCACGATGCTCGAAGGCCTCAACCGAGTCTCCCAACAGGTGGGCCTTAAAATGAACATGGACAAGACGAAGGTCATGTCTAATGTCCATGTTCTGCCTACCCCAGTTATGGTTGGGAACTCGGTTCTCGAAGTTGTCGACGAGTACGTATACCTAGGACAAACCATCCAGTTAGGTAGGTCCAACTTCGAGAAGGAGGTCAATCGCCGAATCCAGCTCGGATGGGCGGCGTTCGGGAAACTACGCAAGGTCTTCTCGTCCAATATTCCTCAGTGCCTGAAGACGAAGGTATTTAACCAATGTGTGCTGCCAGTGATGATATACGGTTCTGAAACGTGGTGCTTCACTATAGGGCTTATGAACAGGCTCCGAGTAGCTCAACGAGCCATGGAGCGGGCTATGCTCGGGATTTCTCTGCGGGATCGAATCAGAAATGAGGACATACGTAGAGAAACCAGGGTCACCGACATAGCCAAGCGGATAAGCTCGTTGAAGTGGCAATGGGCAGGTCATATAGCCCGCAGAACAGATGGCCGCTGGGGCCGAAAAGTTCTCGAGTGGAGACCACGGATCGGCAAGCGCAGCGTAGGACGTCCACCGACCAGATGGACGGATGATCTGCGCAAGGCTGCGGGTCCACGCTGGATGCAGGCCACCTGCGATCGGTACAGATGGAGAGCCTTGAGGGAGGCATATGTCCAGCAGTGGACGTCCTACGGCTGAAATGATGATGATGATGATGAACATGACTCTAAAATCATAAAACGGTTGCGGATTGTTTAAACCTGTAAATATTACATTAAAACATTTTTTGGGAGTGGTTTTACTTGGTGATTAATTATAACACTGGTATCTTTAATCCATGTTTTATCAAATCTAGAGAATTATTTGTGGAAATTATACTTTTTTTTTATAAAGTTAGCCTCTTTGTGTCCCACTGCTGGGCAAAAGAGTACTCCGCTTGTTTCCGTTGGTCTCAGGTTAAAGTGATCTCTGTGCAGGATTTCAGTTTATTATTCGGTACGTTATTTTATAATTACTTACAATTTCGTATCATATTTGCGTTTTACTTTAATTTGTCATACTTATTTTATTTACTTACGAGCTTTCCCGGCTTACTTCGTTACGCCATATAATATAAGATACTACAAAAGACTTGGCTCTATAGACTATGCTCTTTTGACTGCCCAGAATGGCCGAATAAAAAACCAAAAACAACAACAAACCACCTGTCAAAATATGTAAACAACGGAAAAAATATTGCACCTTGGGTTACATTATTTGAGTTTAGGTAAGGATCCCTAATTTATTTGAAAATATAATATAGCCTATGACACTCGGGGTTAATGTAGCTTCCTACCAGTAAAAGATTTTTTTTAAATCGGTTCAGTATTTCCGGAGCCTATTCGTTACAAACAAACAAACAAACAAATCTTTCCTCTTTATAATATTGGTATAGATATAATATTTTCAATTGTGGCATGTAGCAGGGCAGGTCACACCCAACGCCCTAAGTGATATCATGGATGGAATGATTAAAAATATTTGAGAACGATCAATCACGCGACAAGTCTGCCGCGCGGTGCGTGGATCCTTATTTGAATATCGCTTTTTAAACAGAAAACCCATGCAGCCTTCGGCTTCGGACCAGAATAGAAAATTATGTAGGCAATTCATTGAGGAACTTTATATAGTGGATGTTTCTGACAAGGCGGAAATAAATCAAAGGAGGGATTCAGCTCACCATACCTAACAACTTTCCCAAAGCAAAATGGGTCGAAATCTCAAAAAAAAAAACAGCTGTATGTATGGGACAGCTGATTTTTGTTTTGAGATTTCGACCCGTGTTGCTTTGGGAATGGTGTAAGGTATGTTGAGCTGAGTCCCCCCTTTGATTTATTACCGCCTTGTCAGAAACACCCTGTATTTTGACTAGTGTTTGTGAGCCCGCAGATTTGACAAGGTATTTTTTGGTTTAAATTAAACATATTAAATATTTATTCCCAATTTTTCCCTTTTCCGTTAGAATTCAGGACTACCCTTATGTAACATACATGCAAATTAAAATTTTCTTGGTTGAAAGAAAGAATAACATTACAATTGCAACGACATAGTTAAACAAAAATACTTACACAAACAAACAGCAAATATAATTCAATAAAATTTGTAATCTGACGTGTGCCATTGTGTTTGTTTCTGGCGATATTTGCAGTAATCGACTCCACAGCCTTCTCTGTCTTGTTCAACGAGTGTCTGTCTGTGTTTCAATCTAAGAGATTGATCGCTGTAACGATCGCTGTATCGGCGGCAAGCAAATTGCAGCTCATTTTAATATTGGATTGGACAACGCCGACGACACGACGCGACGCCGCGACGACGACGAGCACTTTCATCTATTGGTAAAAAATGGGCTTATTTTTAATGAAATAGCAAAACAATGAACAGCTCACAACTTTCATGTGGTTTACTTCGCTAAAACAAAATTAACCAAATCTTACACTCACTTCTCATTTGCAAGCTTGTTGTAGGTACGTCGGTCTTGGATTGTTCTTCAGCGTTTTACAGATACAATTTCATTAAGTACCCGTTTTCTATTGACAAATAATTTTGATGGATGAGGTCTGATAGTGTCATAATTCCGTGTTTGTTTACAATAGTCGGCGCTGGCGCAGGCGGCCATCCAACAGCTTTCACGAACTTTTATTGATCGACTTGTTTTAGTTAAACCGCTTGTAATCTTACAATACTGAATACGAGACGAAGGTTTTTTATCACTTTTTCTTACTTTGATTTGATTGCAATACAAATTAGGAACAAAGTTCATGTGGAATGGCTTGAGATAAAACTTATACTTAGGTACCCAAAAATTAATGTGTCATCAAAAAACAGAGTGGTGTTTGTGTGACATCAGGGGTTAGAAGATACAAGGGTGACTTTTTATCAAAATAAGTAGGGTAACAAACGGATAGTTTTGTAAGTAAACTGCTCGTCATGGCCGGCACGGGTGCAGCAGCTAAAGGGCCACTATGGTTTTATAATGCCTTTATCAATCCCTTTTTTGAGAAATATTACTACATATTGCCCTGAATTTTGAGAAAGATTTTAAATGGAAACACGATTTACGTGATTTTGTGTTTTTTTTTGTAACTTACCTTTTATATAAATCCAAGACGCAAATATATTTTTCTTTAAGAATAAAGCCTCCAAATTTAGTTTTGGGGTCGCTTATGAATAAAACGACTTAGTAGGTAAATAATTGCAATAAACATTAGCATACCCATCAACTGATTATTTTTTATAAGAAAACCATAGTGGTACTTCTTAATATCACATTGGGCCCGGTTTGTACAATCACAGATTGTGCCTCATTTTGTATAACAAAAAAACTGTCGAATCATTGAAAATAAATAAATAAGCGTATAAAAAGGCTGGGACCTTGCTTTAATACAAAGTGGGTGTAGCGAAAGTATGATATGAAAAACACCAAATGGTATGATTGATGAGAAATTAATCCATGATGTTAAATATTAATGGTTAAAACTGTTTTCATAATTTTTCTCTTTTTCACAAGGGTACAACGTAAAGTATTTCAGAGTCGCGATTCAAACAACATTATGTACAGTATTATTAGTATAAAGATAATGACCAATAACCACCAATTTGTTAAAAAAACATACATCTTATCAACAAAAAAAAGTACAGATTCATTTTTTAAAGATTGACTGAAGCTGCCACGCGGTTTTTACCGCGCAGATTTCTCATAAACACAAAAATCCCGTTTTTTCCGTTCCCGTGGAAATTTCGGGAATCTCTTCTTAGTGCTAACCTACACTCCCCAAGGAACCCACGTGCCAATTTTCACTTGTCTACGCCTAGTAGTTTCGGCTCTGCGTTGTCTGTCAGTCAGTCAGTCAGTAACGGAAGAGTTTTATATATATTGATGATTGGGAAAAAATCCTCAAAAATCACTATAGAAATGGTTATTAATTTTAAGGTTTTCATTACGAATACAAAACGAGAATTTTTTTAAAACAATAATTCCTAATTTGGGTATTTGCCGTACAAACCATTGAATTACAATTTAAAATTACCGGATAAAGGATATTTACAATACAAAATATTTATAAACTTATCAACTTAAATAAATATTTACAAATAAAAATGGTCGTAATATAAATGGAACCTTTTAAATAAATATATACTTAAACTAAGTATGAGTTCAAGTTTTGGCCTCATCAAAATGCAAGCTGCACGCAACTTGCATACTTTTCATAATTTATTTGTCTGGCTTCAAATACTGCTTTCTTATTATTTCTGTTCCCGTCAAGGGCAGCATCGGGCTTGTCTGTGTCTGGGCAGTTGGGCACCGCCCATACTATTTGCACATTTTTTTATATCTCCATTTGTGTATTTATTTTGGGCATCTTCTAAGTTTGTTAGTTTTAACCCTTTCTGTAAAGTAACTGGGTTTGGTGACTGGGTTCGTATTGTTGAAATACTCTTACCTACATTAAATTCCAGTAACTTCGGTAAAAAAACCTAGAAAACATTTTGGAACCAATTTGGCACTTTGAAGCAAAAAGTGATGAACCTTATTTGCATTATCTCTAATGCAATAAAATACTACGAACTATAATTGTACTTAATGTACTTATTTAAATATTATTGATTAGTCTATAAACTCTGTTAATGAAACCAATAACTAACTAAAGTAAGACATTATTCGGGTAATAACAGAAAGCTAGTTACCGTTACACTGTTAGCCTTCAAAGCTAATTGTGATGCGAGTACTTACATACTTCAATTTTGAATTACTGGTTAATTATGCGAAATAAATAACTCGATAATTTGTGGCTATAAGTTTCTGTTCGGACAATCAAGCGTCTTTCGGCCGATGGGGTCCGACTTGGGGGCAATTTTCGAGTAAAAAGAACATAATTGTTGAGTAAACATAGTATTATAGTAATTGCGGCCGTCTCCCGGGGCAGGTCCGATGGGCCGTGTCCGTGTGTAATCAGTATGAAGGTCCGAACAGTAATTTCTTGGACGTTCAAGAAATTGTTCGTAAAACAAACAACGGTCGGTTCTACACTTGACGGGTCGACATTTTTTTTAAGCACAACAATTAGAAACATTGCTAAATTATTTTATAAGTAAGTCATCTATACCAATATTATAAAGAGGAAAGATTTGTTTGTAAGGAATAGGCTCCGGAAATACTGAACCGATTTGAAAAATTATTTTACTGGTTGGAAGCTACATTAACCCCGAGTGTCATAGGCTATATTAGATTTTCAAAAAAATTAGGGATCCTACTTAAACTCAAATAAGGTGCAATATTTTAGGTAGTGAAAATCGTTTTCCCCGAAACGCAAATTTCATTAACAAATTAGCTCTATCTAAGCACTATCGCACGGTTGCTGCGGTTCCGGGCCGACACAGCATGAGTTTTTCTAATTTTTATTTCGTTCCTATAGCTGCGGTATATAAGAATTGTACCTTAGTAGGTAAGAAATTAAACTAGAAAATAATAAAATAACTTATTGAACAGGAACTTCACTTTTTAAATTAAAAATGCAATCAACTAGGATGCAAGTGGAACCAGCCAAACGAAGTGCAGTCTGCAATTTGCAATTTCTCCGGATCAATATCTCGACTAACGAGTCAGGCAAACTGTGATTGACGAATTATTATATATACGGACAGCCTAAGGGACGATTTACACAGTTTTATAAAACTAGTACAGAGCAAAAATGTGACCCTGTGAATGAATTAAATTGAATATTTTTTTCATTAAACAAATAATTCATTCGTTCACAAATTTCAAACGCAAGATACGAAACGAATTAAGTACAATAAAACATTTATAATACTTATATTCAATTTCTTTACATTGTGTGCTTATGCCTTGATACATTAAACAATATTTTTCAGTAAGGCAACCTATACAATATATAAATCTTAACATTGTATGAAAGCTCCTTTTCTGAGAGACTAAGAGAGAAAATAAAAATTAACGTTCGCCTTCTCCACGAGGCCCTCCGCTGTAGGTAAACTGAAGATCGTGTATCATTCAAAAGTTCGTGTCAGTCCGGCGATTTGCCTTAATATTTTTAAACTTGCAATTTTGTACTGGAGATGAATGAAGAAAGCCTGCTCTCATTTATATTTTCTGGACAAATCTTGAAAGTCAAATATACGGCTCTACTACAAAAAGGACTCTATATCTAAGGTAAGTTTGCCTAATCTTGGTTTAGCAAACTAACCAATAAATAGTCTTTCGAGGTTTCAGTCTTATTTTAGTCGCCTTTCACGACACCCATGGGAGGACATGGGGTATTGTATGCCGCTACTACACAGTATTTATAGTTACATTTAATTAAGCTTATAGTTTTAACGGAAACAAAAAAAAAAATGAAATGTTTTTTAAACAAAAGAATAGGTAATGGTTAAAAGTATGGATATAATCAATTCTAATTTTCAGGAAAGGTACGGCCACGTCCTCTTTAGCTTTAAAAGTGCTAAAGTGTGTTTTGTGGTTGTGGAAGAAACTCAGAAAAATAAAACACAGTAATTTGGGGTGCGCAACAGCTTCCATATTTTCTTATTAGGCCAACGTCGGCCCCTTTGAGGTGTTGTTTTTACAGACATTAAAATTCAGCGAAGGACTAACTTTATAACGTTAAAATTTTAGAATTAAAAGGCACTGGTATTGTCAGCCATGTTAAGTAGGTATGGGTGAATATTCAGAGCCTGATTTTTTTCTGTCCGGGGCTTTATTTTGTGACTTTCCGAAGAAAACTTTTAATTTGAAGATTTAGATTCAAACTTTAGCTTCCATTCTGTTTGGGCCCGCAGAGTTTATTAAAAAATACATAGTTTAAGTACGCCAAAATCTTACCTAAAGTCCAAAAAACCGGAATATTCTGATTCCTGTGGGGCGTCCGGGCTCCATTTTTTACTATAAATGACTCCATAACTTTTTTTTGAACAAACATATATAAAATTCAAGATCAGTTAAGCATAGTCAGATAGTTGTTTATTACAAATAAATTGTCCCTGATTGATTACTGAAGCTGGTTTTGAAATAAATCGAGGCTTGAGATTTGTCCGCGTGTACCGTGTGATTTCTCTGGCGCGTGCAGCAATCACTTTCATGGTTAAACTAAGCTATGTAGAACTCAGCAGTTTTATGGATGGGCTGTCCCAAGCTATTCTTTATAGTGTGTATGAGGTGATTGCTAGCTAAGATGCTCCGTTTAGAAGTTATGATGCCAAATATCTGATTGCTCTGATCGTGGTTCAGTGGTCACTCTGATTACTCTGTAATGTTTATCTTATGTTATAAAATAACTATGTCATGTCTAAAGATTATATTGTATGTCATGTATAGTTGGGTGTTCCTCATAAAAGACCTAGTTTTCTATTCTACCCCGTTTAAGCTGGACGGATCACTTTATGATTTTTTAATGATTCCTATGGTCTGATATCTCTGGTTTTTTTACCATAGGAATCAGCAATTTTCAGCATTTTTTCACTTTTAACCTGAAAATCAGATGTCAAACCTATTGTTTTCATCATAATTATTATTTTAGTCAAAATAGGCCTAATCACTTCTTTCATTGCGCGGTCGGGCGCCAATCGAGAACTTTTACTTGCCCATTACGATACAGTTATGCAATTTATTTTGGCTACGTGGGAGTTTTCTGATTGGATTATGCTGAAAAATTTCAAGCATAGCCCTTTAGAGTGACTTATAAGCTTTTTGATTAGGCCCATAGTGAGCTATGTCTCGGTCCGGTAAGTCATCACAGGTAATACACGTTGATCGTAGACCTTGTCTTGAGCCTGATATGGCGAACGGTAATGGGTTTGCTTATGGTAATATGGAGGAAAATATGTAGCAAAGCTTGCCCATCGCCCTCTTCCTATTGGACCAAGCTGGTTGGATAGTTTGGCTACGTATTCATCGACTACTCTTCGAGCGTACGTACAGACTCCAATGTTAACAGGAGCATTTGAAATGGGCGTTAAAATAATTTTGGTTTTGTCCATGTTGAGAATCCAACTAAAGTCATCGAGCATTGTACTGAGATCCTGCGCGGTCTGGATCCATAACTATGATATCGATATCACATCGAGTCTGATTGATGTATTCACCGTTTATGTTGATGCCTAGCCTAGTTATTTCCAGTCCGGAGCCTTGAAGACATCCTCGAGTACAGCGATGAACAATTTTGGCGTTATGACATTTACCAGTATGACTCCCTGCTGCAGTCTTTGTCTGAAGTCGAAATTACATCGAAACATTAACACTTCGCTTTAGCTACTATAGTCCACTTAGCCTCGCTAGAGATACTGCAGCACTGACTTATCCTTAATCAAATCAAATACAAATCAAAGGCTTTCTTGTAAAGCTCTAGGCAGGAGCATTATACCGCAAATGACAACCACTGACCAGCCTAGCCAGCCAAACTTAAGCTAGAGCATTTATATCAGCTTCGCTGATCTGAAGACCAGCTACAACGCACACTGAATTACATGAGAATTACCAAATAGGATTAGATTATTACGGGAGATTTTGAATTGAAGACTCCAAAACTCCTGCGGTCTATCGACATTATTGTGATGATTATGGTTATGTGTCACGTAAATTGACGCTGCACTGACCACAAACCTGCTCTTAGGCATTCTACTATTCCAATATATTACATGCCATTCCAGTAGGCAGCATGGCCTCAAAAGCTGTGTGGAATAAATTATCTAAGTCTTCACAGTTCTAATAGGACTCCAAAATTTGTATCTTGCATTTGAATACTTGTCCGGTAATTTTTTTTTGCAATTCTCACCTAACCTGCGTGTTCACGTCAATGAATCCCTAACTGATTGCTGGCACTGCGCTATTGATGGTCCACAAAAAGTGGCTGCAATTTCAAAGAAATATGAGCAAGAGCAGGACACAATACCAGTTGGTATGGACCACTTTTAAGCAGATGCTAGTGATATGTTGTAAGCATAAATATTACTAATTGAAAATATGATGAGAAATTGAGTGAGAATACAATAACATCTTTAGAAGTTCGCAACTTGGTCTTACTAAGTCTCGTTTCGGTATTTTCATTAAAAAACTACTAGAACTAGTTCATGTATGAAAAAAAAGCTTTTTTTTGGAAGATTAAACTACTAAAACTCAAATAAATTTAGCGTTGTGATTACTCTGGAAGCACTTTTCTGATTGCTCTGGACCAAAAACTTAAAAATTCAATTATTCATAGGAAGACCTGGTCCAAAAATGGTGCCCAATCGAAAATATTAAAGCTAATGAGGCATACTTTCATAAAAGTTAACTGATATTTCCAAAAAACTAAATTTGAAAACTGCCAGAGGAGTCAGCTGAATATCGCCGTTCTGAATATTCACCCGTATACGTACGATAAGTAGGTATAGTATCATTATGTTTGGATTATGTTTGCATGATATTAATCTCGCTGCATTGACAATCGTCTTATTTAACGCAACATCTGTTACTGTTTTAGGAGAGAGAGAGAGCATCTTCCTTGTTCTGTGGTTTCAGGGGTCACATAACATTGTATTTCAAAAATGATTTTAGAAAATCAGTTTTAGAATACTTTACTTTATTACCTTTATTTATTATTATAATAGAATAGAATAGAAAACTCTTTAATGCATACAATGTAAGATACAAAAGTACATTAATAAATTCAGGGTACAAACAAATTGAATTTGCATGCAATGGGCGGCCTTGTCGCTAAAAGCGATTTCTTCTTGGCAACTCATATCTATTTTATACTCACTTTGTACTTATGAAACTTTGTAACGTTGGTAAACAAAAGACAGTTCATAAACAGAAGCATAATAGCCCTCCACCAAGCCCTTAGCGATATTTAGGGCGCATTGAGCGCAGGTGGCGATCGTTACCCTGAGCAAATTTTAATAAATGATACTTTACATCCATTAACTAGATTACAATATTACATCCGTAAATATATAACGTACTGCAGGTTGTTTTATTAAAATAAGTTAACGAATATTAATTTATTGTTAAATGAAAGTCATGTCTTGTTCCGATAACATTCATCTAACTAAACATTAAGAAACCTAACTGTATAAAGTTTCAATTCTGATAAATATTCAACATAACTACGTTAATTTAAAAGCTGACACGGCCGTGTGTAAACTTTAATAAAAATAACATTAATATTTAATCCAACACTTAACGAATTTCTTGTAAAGTTATTTTTCTTTTGGTCGGCTGTCATGCATTTCAACTTGACCGGACATAGAATTAAGGCTTTTATTTAGTTGAGAATACTGCTTGAAACTTGCATAGCGATATTGTCTTCTCATTTCCCGCAAAGGTAAAGAGTGAGAGGACGCTATATGAGGCTTTACATTTCTGATTGTAAATGCAGTGAATCTGTCAACCTTGTTAGAGCGAACGGTGAGATGATTAAAGTCTTGTTTGTTTTGAGTGTTTATTTTTATTTTATTTGTTACTGAACAAGCGTGCAACAGCATTACGTCATGATAATCAACTATGAAGTTTGAAGATACATGGTGTGTTTGTGTATTTGAATGTTGTATTTTATATAGGTTCGTATAATAAGTTGAGAATGTTTGTCTGACAAGTCGTAGGTAATGAAAGGATAGGAGTAAATAACTCCTTAACATACATATTTTCTTTTAGTAGGTCTACCAAAAACTTTCCCTAACATTCTTAAAATAATCGTAAACGACTGATCGAATGATTACTGTAGCAGTTTTGACAAATTGTTTTCAGGTCCTAAAAGAAAAGTTAAAATTACAAAGCTCACCGCTCAGTCATAAAGTGCTACTTTTTTTTGAGAGTGTTGCTCTTTGGAAGTCACCGAAAATTACTATACTCTAATTTATTATATTATTGCTAAACGTATCAAAGACATTTTGTATACATTGGTGTACAAAGTGCGGACAGTAGCTATCCAAAGTTCTGTCTAGTGGTTACCTGCCCTGTCTCTTGCATTATTCAGGTAAACATTGCAGCTATTATTTTTTCAATTTGAAGCGGAGTTCGGGATCCTGCATTATTTCCACTCATGTCCGACGTCCGTGATGGACATAACATGACAGACAAATTACCGGCCAAGCAACAGCCGACTGCGCAATAGAAATGAAATATTTTTCCAACATACAATATGGTTCCTATATACGGGCTATATTTGAAGCTTAGTCATTCGTCCTTTTTTTCATTTCTCGGTACCCACACTGAAATGAAAACGCTTGATTGTGCTCATGAAAAATTGTTAAGTATTTATCTCTTTACTAACATCTAATTACCTACACTTTCAACACAGAAGCCCAAGCAAAAACCTTTTAATTTCGATGGATGATCTATAATTTTAATCTGCAATCGTTCCATCCTATGATGGGCGTTCTAACAGTCGGCACACCTTTGTAAACGAATACATAAGTATTATCTCTGCTTACTGATTTAAAATTTAAACTATACTTTTTTTATCGCAGCGAATCGTGATTGGCGGGAAATGAGCTTCAATATTATTATCACATGCTTGAAAGCGTGTTGGTTTTTTGTGAAGTCTAGTTTAAAAGTTCTAGCTTTGTAATTATATTAGGTACCGAAGTATATTGCCATCGCCTCCGGACTAGTCAAAGATCAAAGACTAAAAATCAATCATGTTTTTAGTTTTTTAGTATCTGCGTCGATTCTATCTATATAACTAGTTTTTAACTGTGTTGTAGCCTTGATGATAGTGACTTGTCAGTAAAACTTTACCAAAAGCTACATAGTTTAGCTGCTAAATAAATAATATATTAAACTAATTATATATAATAATTTTGCTATGCATTAAACTGCTGCAGTTTAGCGCGTAGCAAATATAAGCACTATAGGATGTGCTAAGTAATAACAATATACTAATAAAATAAAAATCTTCATTGTTCACTATCCCAGATTGCATAAGATTTTAGCAACGTAGGTATTCCGCACGCTGTGGTGTGGCAGAAAAAGAGGCACATATTTTCAGCATTTATGTAATGACACACGGAGCAGGGCAGGTGATAAAAAAAACAATACGTACTTCTTCTTTACTTACAGAAAAATAACAAAGTTTTCAGTATACTCTAGACAGTCTAGACGAACCAACATATTGTTTTATTATAAACTAGTTCACCCGGCGAACTTCGTCCCACCTGACCTATTACTATGTATATTGAATAGGTAATTTTAACTCCTATAAAATTCACTCATTTCGATTTATATCTATCGTAGGTCAAAAAATTACCATACAGTCTACTGTAAAGCTGTACGTCCAGAGGTCCTATTACGGCCGCTTTTGCAATATTGCTTTGAGTCCTCTTTGCGTTTTTTTTTTGTATTGACTTTGATACTCTAGACGAAAAGAAATATTGCAAATGCGACTATAATAGGCCCTCAGTCCTCCAGGCATCGTACCGTACCGCGTGTTTCCGTCAAACCTAAGGTGTGCAAAAGGGACATATTTCAGGGAGCGCGCTGCAGGCAGCTGAAACAAGCGCACTCCGCTGATTGCGCCCCGTACGGCCGCATCAGCATATCGACTGTAACATCGAGCGCAGAAGGGTTCAATATTAATTACAATAATGCTATTAATGTTATTAAGACATAAAATAATGTGACTTCTAAATCGACAATAAAAAATAAGGAATTACCTATAGATATGAATGTTCTCACCGAGCGAGATTACAAAATCAGCTAAGTCAGTATTAGCACTACAATGTATGAAATGTTTCATATTTTATCTTTCGGTTTTCATTTTCATGTTAAAGTTTGACAGTAAGTTTTTTTTGTTTTAACTTAAATTGGTATAATAAACTATAAGCTTTATAATATGTCTTTCAACCAAATCTCACCACTTTTACGGCAAATGTTTTCAAGATGCGAAATAAAATTACTTTAACTATTATTAAGTATCTCAATTCACTTTTCTCACAACTTATACCTCAGCAGAACCGCCCCGACTGCAACTGGCATCACCATCTTGGTAATTTGAAAGCTGGCGCGGTGGAAAAACGACTCCCGCGACCTGCAGTGCTAAAAGCTCTCCACGGAACGACTTGTAAGTCTTGTAATGTAAGCTGCTTTTATGCTCTTAAATGCTTGTAAGATGCGATTAAAGATGGTACCCTAGAATTGCTGCCGTTTGAATTTCTATCTACAATATTCTGGTTCGTCCTTTCGTTCATATTTTCGTCTTCCTATTATCGTATTATATTCGTTCGTCTACCTAGCTAGATGAACGAAAAGTATTTTACTAAAATTTGCCTTCTTAAAGCCTCTGATCTCGCTTAAAAATTCTTGTTAAAAGCTCAATGGGTATATAAGGTATTGTATGGATTTGGAATTGACGATGGTCACGCAAAAAAATACCAAAAGATTGGACTGTTTAGAATAAAAATAGTTAATATTTAACATTTAATATTTCAGTTTTCTTAGTCGGTTGTAAATATTATATATTTATATCGTATTAAATTGGAGTAAACAAATATTTAACTGTTTATAAATTTACTTATTGTTTTATTTTCGTCAAAATAACTTAGTCAATGTCTCGGCAAATATTCTATCTAATTTATTCAATTAATTAGCATTTATTACCTATTGTATTGCTTATAATTATAAAGTATCAAGTCTTGGTATTTAAACCTTTACAAAGTCCACTTCTAAAAAAAAAGCCTTTTGCAATTTTCAATGTCTCATAAGTACTAGGTACAGGGATAGTACATCAGTCCAAGTCCCGCATGCAGCCATGTTCCCCAAGTTATCCCTAAGGGGTCCGAGCTTTGCATAGCAAGATTACCTACTGCGTTTCCCTTTCCAACCCTAGATGTGCCTTTGCCGTACAGTCTATGGCGATGGCGTAGACTAATGTTATTTGTAGTGTAGAATAGGATTTTAGGGTAAGATAAGACCTATGCATTTTACCTACTTATTTTGGAGTTTTTTTTTAATAATAACGATTAAGGTTAGTTAGTACCTATATCCCGTCAAATGACGGGAGTTTTTTAATGGAGTTTCCCCCCGCCTTTGGAGTTTTAATAATGGTATTAAAACTCCAAAGGCGTTTAGTTTAGGATTTTTGGGTTTTACAAAGCATTCCAATATCAAAATAACCGTTGCAGGAAAAAGAAGTCGAGTCAGTCCAACACACGTCACGTATTCATTTTTTGGCATGCTGTTTGTATCCTATCCATGATGTAAATAAATATCCTAATTGTTTGATCTAAGTATGCAGCTATTTACTTCTTTTATTATCGGTAATAAAGCATTTTTATCTTATCTTAATACAGATACGATAAGCTTATGGTAAGCCACAAGGACTTTTTAAAAGTATACGAACCTACTTATCCTGTTTACCTATAGCTAAGCTGTCTCTAGTAGCTAGTTTTTAAAGCTTATTTTTTAAAAAAAAGTACTTATTCAAAATCGTGAACCAAAAACTATGAGTCGCCCCCACCACTCTATGTGTAGGGATTTCCCTTTGCACCAGTTCCAGTTTCAAAAGAAGCAATGCCATGCGCTGCAAACAAGCATGCATCGTATCGTATCTCGCTCGAGTTAGCATTCAACCGCGGCCTTTGTGTGGAATACTTGTTCCGAGTTCCGTGTGCTGGATTTTTCCTTTTGAAGAGGATGAGACCCTAGAGACGGTTATAGAATTATGTTTGCAAAAGAGAGACACAGATCATAAAGAAACAGTCACCTTATATCTGCGGGTCTACTAAGGCCACTTTAGTCACAAATAGGTGTCATACGTTTTTTTTTTAATGAAGTCCCACTGCTAGGCCTTCCTTCCATTTCTATACCTACCTACGTATACGGTTACAATTGAAATTAGCTTGCAACGAGTGTTTTGCCATATAAAACTTAATTTCGAATGAATAGCAACTGCCCGGCTAGCTCAGTCGGTAGAGCATGAGACTCTTAATCTCAGGGTCGTGGGTTCGAGCCCCACGTTGGGCGAATCTTTTTTTAGTGCTTACAAGTTTTTGTAGTATAATGTAGAATCCTGGCTATTTGATTAATAAAAGAAAACTACAATACTGTAAAGAAGATATAAAAAAACTTTGTAAAGAAATCTAGGCTTCTAACTAACTAAAACCACAAAACTAAACACAAATTAAAGTTTTTATTGAAGTACTTAAATAGTTAGGTGTAAGTATTTATCAATATTTATGACATTTAAAAATAAAAAGTATATTATGGACGAGACCTTGGTCCAACAGTGGACGTCTAATTTCGGCTGAAATTAGGATTATAAAAAAAAGTATGTGCTGCCATCTATTTTTCAATGCAAACTTATTGTTATGGTTCTAATCTAACGAAGTTATATGTTTCATGTGCCCGCAATCACAGCAAGTTGAACGTATAGGTTTCCTTGGTTTGGCAATAGATGGCTCTTTTGTATTAAGCGGTTTGACTAAGAAAAGTTTGGAAAAAATTTAGAGTTTTCACTAGGTTTTCACCCTACATTCGTCTGTCATTAATTATTACTTTTGAATTTAAGGCTTGGTGGTTCAAAAATTTGTGTTTTTGAGATTTTTTTAAACAATCTGAGACATACAAAATTGATGTCTTCATTCTGAAAAAAATATATGTGTTAGTTAAGGATCTAATCTAGTCATCATACTAAAGGGAAATAGGATCTAATTAATTTTAGTTGATAGAAAAAAATCTCAAAGTTACCCCTTTTTGTTCCGTTTTTTCCATTTTATTTTTAAACCGCTGATTGTTTTTATTTGATTTTTGGAATGAAAATTGCTGACCTTAAATTTTAGACATACTACTATAGTAAGAATTTTTAAGTTTAACGAAAAGACAAAAAACCAGCAAAAACTAAAAAAAAACATCGTTTTCGCGCGGTCCGATGCCATGCCGCGCCGCTCCCTACCCCGTCAGTACCCTTGTGGCCACGGCCGAGGCCGGTTCTGTGTCAAATTTTTGTTTTCGCGCTCTCGTATTTCGTTTTATTTTTATTCAAATGTAAACAAAATTTGACAACAGATGTCAAAACAATGAACCATAACATCTGATTAGGATCTGTATGGAGCTGAAAGAAACCAATTTTGATACCGATATTACATTTATAAAACCGTCGCATTACAAACTTACCTTTTTTATTCCCACAAATAAAACTTAAATCATAGGTTACTTATTATATAGTTATATCATATCTTTGTTAGTTCTGTGGCGCCGATAACACAATATTAATATTACATTAGCACAATATTACGTGGTATACTTACTCAAATTACTTTAAGAAGGCAGTAATTTATGTCTTAATAGAAAATGTTTCCTTTTTATTTAACGCTTTTCGGTTTTTTCGGCTGTTTAATTTTTTGATGAAAAGATTTTATTTTTTGCTTTTCAGTTTAATTTTAAGGAATTCCCCCCCCCCCCTCACTTCAAGGTTCACCTTCACCTCAAATCACCCTCCAAACGCTGGTCTCACACCCCTGAAGGTGGTCAGACGACCTGGTAAAGGTTGCGGCCTATGTCCAGCAGTGGACGCTATCGTGTGAGATCGGCTGCTTAAAATCAAAACCTAGTAACTCGTTTTAACAAAAATATTCAGGAGAGCCAAAAAACGGGTCGACCACTTTAATTCGTTGCCCCGAAGAAACCAGACGCAATAGCGATTTCGGTGTTTGACCAAAAGTTTGACTATATTATTGACTATAGTCACACTTAAATCGATCCCACTATTTTTTTTTTTTAATTTACCCAAATATGACAATGAAAACAATTTCAAAACATAGTATTTCACACTTAGTTAATTAACTAAGTGTGAAATACTATGTTTTGAAATACAATCTCTGAGTTAATTCTCTACTTTTTAAAGCAATTTATATTTTTAGTTGTACGTTTCGAATGAAAAATGTTATTTTTTGAAGTGCATTCATTTAAAAGTTATACAAATGATTTATTTGTGGCAGAATTAAGTTTTGTTTACTATTTGGTTACGACTCGTGGTTAATTCAGCCAAATTTGTATACTGTTTTTGTAACTTACTAAATTCCATCAAAATTTGATTGATTTTATAATCGGCGCCAAATTCAAAACATAGTAAGTCAGCTTTCAAATTCATAACCTAGTAAGTCGGTTGAGTTGCTAGGTTTTTTTATTTGTAATCCGACATGCGCTATGTTAAGAATATGTACTTCATGGAAATTTCAATAACTTTTCCAAATTGGGTAGACTTAAATTAAATTTTATTTTTAAAATTACGTTAGAAACTGGGTGTTTTAAGGTTCATATCAAATCTATACCGCCTAGTAAGTCGAAAAATGACAAAAATGGTTTTTTTGCAAAAACACCAGTTACTAGGTTTTGAATTTGGGCAGCCGAGATGATGATGATGATTATTATTATATTAGTCGGCGAGGCGCTTCTCCAGAAGTCCCCCAGAGTCCTCCAGAAGAAGGCAGGTAGTCGCCACTTACAATGGAACTGGTGGGGCGAGTGTTGAAAATTTTGCGGTTTTTGTAATCCAATCGTCGTAGGTCGCCAATTTAGAGAACTCCTATGTCCGCCCGCCTGCAGTAGAAATAACTCCAGAGGTTGAAGAAGGGATGATATATTTACACATGGTTAGGTACACTATTTACAAGAAAATGAATGCATGTTAATGTGTACAGCGGCTGAGATGTACTGCCTAGCGCACGCAGGGCGTTGCGCGAGGCGTCGTGCGGGGCGTGCTGCGCCCAAATCAAATGTATAGCAATAGTATGAGACCGTTTACGGAGACGCGCATAGGCCTATGTTCGATATCGTATAAGGAAACGCGTCGGCTCCCGCGGCGGCGCCCGCGGCGGCGGCGACCGTGGTGGCGCCTGCGTCGGAACCCACACGACATCCCGCACAACACGCCGCGTCTTCGTAAAGGAGGCCTTAGGGTGTGATTTTAGTTCCAAATAAAAAAAGTTATCAACTCAAACTATATCGTTATTTGTTTTAAATTAAAACAACCAGTAATGTTTTATTTATATTGAGAAAACACTACAAAAAGGGTTTACTTTGATATTTATTTCTACAGAGTGAAATTCATTACATCTTGTTACTTTTTAATAACTTGTCTAAACTAAATCCTACATCTATATTTTTCAGAATTAAGAAATCTGTTTTATATTTCTCAGATGGTTTAAAAAAAACTCGTTATTACAAATACCTTACCTAAACGCAAATTCTTGTGCGCTGAAACGAAAATCGGAAAGAAAAATTGTGCGGTAGGTATAAACATCTCGATTTAACTTCGGCTTGTATGAAAAGTAATAAAATTTAAAACTGCCGCGACATTTCGCATTTCGACGCGCGCATGTCACAGCTGCGAGGGTGGGGGACCCTCATACCTAATTAGGTAAGAAGCTTCAAAGTACAGGCCGTTAATGACGATCTTATAGAAATGCAAACTATTATTGAATCAAAATAGAAGGTTTAAGAAAGTCCTTACAATAGGTAGGTAGTTAGTAGGTACCTACTAACATAATTTTTTCCCTACGATAGTTTGGACTGAAGTAAACGTAGGACGGCAGAACGCGGGTGTCCCGTTTCCGCCGTCGAGCGTTGGGCGAGTTAACCACGCTCCGGGGGGACGACAACCATGTCCCCCCGAGATGAGGCTCTACAGCCAATGCTGGGGGGGGGGGGGGGGTCGGGTGGCAATACAAAAACCCTTCGGCTCCCCCCGGGGCTGCAGGGTACTAGTTAGGAGTTCCCCGTCAAAAAAAAAAGGATACGGAGCGTGCGTGGAAAACCTAACTTGATCATGTTTCCAAATACATCCAGACTAATTTACTTCTTTGTCCTCTACAGAGTGACGAGTATATTTTTTTCATCAGATTACAATCTCCGCCAGAAATTGCTGTCGTCTGAGTAATTGCTGAACTTCCTTCGAAGCGTCGTTTAGCGTAATTTCGCGTTGTTTATATAAAACCTAGGAGCACGCGATTATGTCCATTGTGGTGACATCTTCCAGTGGCTGCTATGGATTTCTTATTCCATGTATTCGTGCTATTTCTTGGTATGTTTGGAATACCTACTTACTTTACTTACATAACTTATTTTCTAATGTATTAAAAACTAAAATTTTATAAAAAAAGAATTACTTAATTGAAAATCAGTTTCAATTCCGCCAAACATTAATCGTCTTATTCATAAAGATACAGTAGATTTTAAGTAGCCTTACTGGAGGTCTACTTCTATGGTTTGTTTTATGGTAAATACGTGACATCCAGTCTAAATTGACATACGTCAAATAACTAAAATGCTCTTTAACTTTTTATGAATAAGAGGGTAAAATTTAAAAGTTATCAAACGGTTTAAGCGTTGGAATAATAGTACAGCAGTGGCGGTCTAGGACGGCGTAACACTTGCAGTTTTTCTGTAAGTTTTGCAAAATAGCTCTTGTTCTTTAGTAATACTTACAGTCTAGGGCGCACTAGACCATAGACAAATCAGTTACGCGGTCCTCGACCGCCACTGTACCTACATAGTTAGATTTTTCAAAACGAAATTCAAAATGTAACTACTAACGAACGAGGGTTGCACAGTGTACACGACCGGTCGTAATGGCGAACTGTGGTATAGGGTAAATCTATGTCCAACAACTGACTATTTTTTGGCTTAGCTAAGCTTAGATGATGATGATTTAGATACGTTATTTCGTCTAAGCATGCCACCAGCAAGTCAGACGACCTGGTAAAAGCTGTAAGAGTTTACTCTTACTCTTACTTACGTACTGGATGAGGGTCGCTCAAGACCAGGCCTTGTGGTGGTTTGTGGGGGAAGCCTTTGACCAATGAACGTCTTTCGGCTGAAATGATGACTATGATGTTGCCACCAGTTGCAGAGCAAGGCTACAGCGGAGTCTCATCGAAAACGGACTTCGGGACTGATGAGGAGTCTGGACTCGCAGATGCAGAAGATGTGGAGGTCAAACACACCATCGTGGTGTCTACCAAACTCACCAATAACAACCCACAACGGAGAGGGATTCATAGCGGACGAGATAATAACGGTAACTTATAATAAGGTTTTTTATGTACAACTAGTCGACCCGGCGAACTTCGTACCGCTCAACCTATTACTATTTTGTGCATGTATTATACTTTTATAAACCTTCCTCTTGAATCAGTCTATCTATTAAAAAAAAAACT
Source organism: Euspilapteryx auroguttella (assembly GCA_951802225.1). Lineage (NCBI taxonomy): Eukaryota > Metazoa > Arthropoda > Insecta > Lepidoptera > Gracillariidae > Euspilapteryx > Euspilapteryx auroguttella. The sequence goes on from OX637646.1 coordinate 3,623,088, forward strand.
GCATCAAAATCCATTACGTATTTTTTATGATTTAAGCATGCATAGGGACAGACGCGGGAAGCGACTTCATTTTATACTATGTATTGATTGATGATATTTGTTTATTTAATTTTGCAATATGTAGAACATTACTTACACCGGAAGACGCAAGGAGGCAGACCCTCCAAAAGTTTGCCTACGATCTACAGGTGAAGGTTGCGTAAATTCACTGGATGAGGCTCGCATACGACCCTATTATTATAAAGGCGATCCCTTTGGTTGGCCTTTTCCAGTAGTGGAAGTCTTTAGGCTGATATGATGATGAAAATATCATAATGTAGTTCCAAACAGGTCCATGCAGCAACAAGAAATTACGCTTTATCAGATTTTTGTAAGTAGCATTTCAGTACAGCTACAGTACTACTGGATTCGAATGGAACAAACCTTGAGTGTGCGTGTTTAAATTGTGTAAAAAACGCTGATGACGAGCTATTACTTTTTTTTTATATTTTATAAGTAGGTATTCAAGTCTAAATGCTTATTGTTTTTTTTTGTTTTCATAGCATAGTGATTATGACTCTATGATCGTATAAATTTCCTTTACTTTACATTACTATCGTTTAATTAAACAAATTTAATGTCCGATAATTTCAGGTGAAGTGATACACAATTTTGGTAAATCAAAAGATAATGATGAAGACGTGCCAGTAGTAAAAGGTTTTAAAGCTGTTGACACCACGAGGATAAGGACGCCAGATACAAGAAACAAACCAAAAAACACAGAGGCTATTTACATAAGCAGGAATCTTCAAGACGATTACAATGTGTATCCAGGATTTAGTCCTTCCCAATGGAAACCATCGAACTTATTCAACAACATTAATTGGTGGGAACCAGAATCCAACAACGTGTACAGTCTACCGAAACTAGATAATACTGTAAAGTTTCAAAGAAAGATCACAGATGAGAGCATGAAGGAGTTCTACTGTAAGAGGTGCAGAGAACTGTCCCAAGGTCAGTACAAGGATTGTTTTGGTGCCCATCAGTCTAGAAGTGCTTGGAATTATCAAAGTGTTCAATCAACTACGCCTAAAATTAAGATTGATGGTAAAATTGCTAAATTAAACTAAAGAGATTATAAAAATAAATTTATATATTATTGTAAAATTGCTATTCAACGCAAAGCTACGATCGATAAGAAAGACCCTGAAAGGGACATCACGACAACACACACTCTGTGTGATGATAATAAAATTAATGTTCATTGTTGGAGTTTGCTTAATGTTCCACTAAGCTAAGAAATAAAACGTGTCATGTTGGGTCATGGAATTAATTGTAATTTATTGCATTGAAGTCAAGCCTTCTAGTTCATTTTACATTTCTTGAAATAACGAGTGTTATGAATTGTTCTGATAGGTACAAAATAATAAAGAGATCATGAAAGTTGTCAATGTTATAAAATGAGTTTAGTTTGAAACTTCGTAGCGGGTAATCTTTCCATTGTCGTCTACGATGGTCTCTGCTCCCTTGTTCGTTACTTCCCGGCCGTTGACATTGCTGCTCACTACATAAGACTTGGAAGACACCATGGAGTAACCTGGTCCGCCCATGGAGGGAGCGAGAGGTGCCGTCACTGCAATGTTCGGATTTTCCTGGTGGGAGAAAGGTGTTATTTAACTTTTGATTTTACTATCAATGACCATGTATCATTATTTAAATCGAATCTGCAAAATCTACTGATGCTTGCAGTTATGCATGTGCAGGGGTTTGGATATGGGGGCGGGAAAATTGTGTTATTTATTCCTTCCGTAACTGAAAGCTACAATAAACCCCAAAAGTCTTATAAACCACGACTGTAGGTACAGTTTTTTTATTTGTCGTCAAAAGAAGAGCATGCTAATTAAATGATATTTCCTCCACCATAGAAAGATAAAGTGGATTACGCTGTTGGACGTGAAGGAATTGTATTGTTGTGAATTAAACCACTGAGGAGCTTGGCTTGGATCTTGTGCTGATGGTTTACCAGGATCAGAAACATCTCTTAGTGCAGATATCCCAGAATAACTTTTCGGCGCCTAAAATTTAAATGCCAATTAAGTACTTACCAACTCACGCAAAAAAAATTACAATTAAAAATTACATAGGCCATCAATAATTGCATTCTCAAGTCTTTAGAACCAATTTAATGCTCATTATTATTATTTAAATGGCAACAAAGAAAAGTACAATACATATAATTTGTTTAATTAGGTTTGTAAAAAGTCTTCTCAGGTTCGTAGGTACTGGCCTAGATAAACGAATTATTATTCAGTCTTCCCAAATAATTTTCAAATTAACCTTTTTACCAATAACCTTAATTTTTCACATTTATCAAGAACACTCACTTCATCTTCCGGACTGATCGCCGCAACCTGTTGCCGGATCCCTCCACCAGTTGCAGCTAACGAGAAGGCGCTGTTCGATCCACCCGCGGAATTTTCATTATGAAAGATGCTGGGCAAAGGAGCCATGGGCATCATAGGAGCCATGGGTTTCAGTGGGGGCAGGGGTTCCAGTGGAGGCAGGGGTTCCAGTGGAGGCAGGGGATGCAGAGGAGTTAAAGGCGGTAAAGGCTGTAAAGGTGGGAAAAGGGATGGGAATCGCCTCATGGGTCGAAAAGTAATAGGCCTGAACGTGAAAGGTCTAAAAGTGAATGGAGTAAAGGAATGAAAGGGATCTAAAGAAGGAAAAGGTGGTAGCGCGCGGATGGACCGAATGCTGCAGTGGAATTTCAAATATTTACATTATTTGTTACCTCATAGAAGGCTCTGCGAGCTGCTTCAAACGCTAGTCTTTGATTTTCAATACTAGATTGGAATGCCCTGTAACATTTGTAATTGTTGTAAAATTTAGAATTTTGGTGCTGATAATGTTATAAGCACTTCATAATTTTCAAAATATTTTACTATACTCACACCAATAAGTAATTAGTTTTTATCTTTCACCACACCGGAGCCAATCTTTTGAACGCCAACTTATAAAAGTAGAGCATGCTTCAATATTAGTATTGAAAAGTTAAAACTAGTAAGTAAGTAAAAAAATTAAAAATAGTTATAATTAATTACAAACCTAATGTAAACCGCTAAACCTTTTAAATCTAAAATAATTAATTCATGCAAAAATACACATGCAAAATGTTAACCTCTGAAACATACAAGAAAAAAGGAAACCTAAACCGCGAGCATCTTGCTTCCAAAAATCCTGACTTACTCTTGTAAAGTTCTCTGGAGGTTGTCGAAGTATACTGGGAAGAAATTCGCGAATATATCATTGTATGGTGTGGGGTTGTAAGACCCGGCTGCTTGAGGGTTTCCCCTATCACCGAAGGCGTTCAGGCCATAATCAAAATTAGGCATATATGCATTGGAACCGTAATTAAAAGAAAAACCAGCGTTTGGAACGCCAAGTCCTTGTCCATTGTTGAATGCATTTGGACTACTATTAAAACCGTTCAGTTCACCCCCTTCTTTATGTTTCGTAACCCTGTCCCCGTTTCCTTCACTGTTTGAGGCATCATCACCGCTGTTAGTGAAATCTTTATGAGTAACAACGCCGTCTTTGGATTTATAAGTTCCACCGTACCTATTTCCGTAGGAGTCTTGATAGATGTAAGCTCCGATGCCTGAAGTCTCGGCTTTAGCTGAAATAAGTTTTCATTTTTAGTTAAAAGTTGTTATACCTAATCACAGACTTGTTAGTAGGATAAAACCACACATAAGTAAGGGAAAAATTGTAACGAATTTCCAAAACATATTAAGCAAGTAAGGTTTTAATTTTCAATTTCAATAGAAATACCCTGAACTACCTCGCCTCTAGCAGTATAGGATACTTTACGAAATAAGGTATCAATATTAATTAGATTAGTCTAATTGACTTTCAAAAGGCGATATCTTGTATCCTATATTGAATAAATAATTTTATTACTTTTTTTTTTACTTTAAAAATAAAATAATAGAGACATTGTTGTAAAGTTGTTAACATAAAATTAATGACAGGGAGCGTAAACAAAGAAACGTGGAGATAGACAAATTACCTATGTGGAATTGTTCATAACTGACCGTTGAATCATAATTACTAAATAATAACCAATAAGGCCTAAATAGTCACGTTCATTATCGAAATCACAAAAACTATGAGCGAGCGCATCCCGTTTCTGAGATCATCATCTAATTGTTGGGGAAATCCATTAATGTTAACACTTGTGTCTTATCTTATTTAAATTTGATTTTTAAGTCTTGGAATTGGATTCTAAGGTGGAAGGCTTCACCGACAAGAGCTCTTAAGAGAAAAGAAGAAGAAGACTGTTACTAAGAGTCCTCGTCGGTTTCCAGATCTTCTTTGCCTCTGCCAGCTTCTACGGATCTAGTACCTACCTATCAAATAGCAGACCATAAACCAACATTTTAATATGATATCGATAAATGTCTTAGTAAATTAAGTTGAAATAGTTGCAGATTACAAGTTAACACAATGAAAAGAGTAATTTGTTAATTAATGTCGTCGTTAGTGACATTTTAGTAATATTTAAGGAATATCCTACTCAATCATTCTTAAATTTAAGTATGAATAACTTTTCGAATTCTTGTTCAAGTACTAATGCTGACTCATATTCCAATAAAGTATATTTTAGAAACCATTTTTGATACAAAAACCACAACTTTAATACTTTAGTGATTTAGCATGAAGCCTAAATAAGTTATGTATGTGAATTTATTTATATAATTTTTACGGTTGGCGCATTTTGATTAAACGATACGGTTATATTGTTAAAAGAAAGGTTGATTGAATTCTTGACATTATTCAATGCAAAAATTATATTCTAAGTGATCTTGGATCCTTCCCACAACTTTAGTAATGTGCTACATTCGATATTAAGTAGAATAAAATGTAAGTAAAAAAAAATAAACACTTTAGCAAATAAACGTACCTACATACATTTCAATAACTGATCGGATCCTTATTCAGCGGAATTTATACATCCTTTATGATTTCCTTTTAAAAAAAAAGATTTAAGGCTTTGCAACTAATCGCCTGCCCCTAAGGCGTGAGATTATGTTATGATAAGTTTATAATAAATATTAAGTATCGGTAGATAGGAGCATTTAAAAATCTTATAACACGCAGGTGACCAAAAAAAAATACTGTAGGTACATAACCTGCTTGCTTTGAGAAATTAGTCAATAAAATAATACTTACATAATTAAAATTTTAGTAATTTAACACACGATCGGTTGAAGTTAAACAAAAATGATTGTTTTTAAAGATATTTTGTCACTAATTCAGATCACAATCGCACCGGGAGTTACTGGCTTACCTATACGCGCTCTAAAACTAGATTGTTTTGTGTATCATACTAAGGAACACGAGTTCAGTATAATCTGCTACATATGACGGGGCAGCTGAAATTATTAACAGTCAATCTGCATCAATGTTAGTTATTCCCATAACGTAATTAATTTCACGCGTTATGAGTCTTACATTTGTTTGGTAAGTAAGTAGGTACATACCTTCTTACTGTTTACAATCGTGTTGTTTGATGGACCAATTCCACCCCTAGCAGGAAGTATGATGGGATTTAACTATAAAGTATCATAGATCGTATTTATTAGGTATGTACCTTAAATGTTTATAAGTATTTGAGAAATTCATAGTTTGTTATCAGAAAAAGTTCAGTAAGCAGTTTCAAATTATATAATGCATATTTCCATCCACTGCAAAATAAAAAATAACAAAAACTTACCTTGTATCTTCAAAAACTGCATACACAAAACACTGATTGCAAGGAAGCCCTTCATTTTACTGGTAGTACGTCACTTTTACTGAAGGTAGCTGTACATTTCACGACACGTCCTTGTGTTCCGAAGTTGCTAAGATTATGCGCGTGAGTCGCTCAATGCATGGTCTTTAAACTAATTTGATTACTTATTATTTATTATCGCCAACTGCTGTGCCGTATTTACTTCATGTAATAATGATGTATTGTTCCATTTTCAAAATTTTCATGCGTATGGTTTTCGGTTTATGTTTTTTTACTAAATATTGTGTTCATTAAATTTCTTATTACCTTACCACTAAATTTAAAATAAGTACTTAAGGGGTTACACGGTGCGAAAGTAGCGCCACTTCCGATAAATAATCAATATCTTCTAAACCATGGCCTAAATTAAAAATATGCGTCTTCGACTCCTTAAATAATCTTGGTTAGAATTTTTAAGGCCCTGTTGTATAGCTTTCAGGTTCTAAATTTAAGGAATAAACCGTTTGTTGCCCAAAGAGGCCACTTTAGTTTCATAAAATAATATTTCTAAGACCATTATCCTAAAAGCTACACAACAGAGCCTTAAAAATTTAAAGCAAGATTATCTAGGGAGTCAAAGACACATATTTTTTATTTTGCCATGGTTTAGAAGATATTGATTATTTATCGAAGTGGCGCTAGTATCGCACCCGTTCGCCCATAAGTTTCATGAATGAAACATTGTATGTTAGAATAAGCCCCAATACAAGAAGCCTGAATTAAACCTATACATTTTCGCAGTTGTGAGCTGAGATCATCCAGACAAACACGAAAGTATTTATGTGAGTTATGAGTGCACTGCAGCAGTGGCGTTGTTTACTTGTTATGTACTAGTAAAGAGAATCTTGCAGTATTTGAGATCAAGGTTGGGAGACCCCTCTTGATTCGTGATAAGCAAAATTGTTCATACTTTAGTTAATTATACATTTACAACATTTCATTGCAAGTTTTTAGTGCGTGTTAGGAACTTTTTGGCATATTGGTGCTAAAATGATTTTATTTTGACTTTCTAAAAATGTATTCCTCCGCGATTTGAAAAGTTCAATTTAGCGTCGGCTCTTTTTTTTTGACTTCGGTCAGGTTACTCTGCAGATTTCATCATTTAAATACATCAATTTATTTTTTACTGTAAAGCTACAGTTAAAATAACAAGTCGTGCATCACGATTGCGTTTTATTTAATAATAGGTATACTAAACCACATACCACATATTAATACTTATTGTATTTTTTTTTTATCTTTTATGCATAACCATTTCTGAGAACGATATCGAGCGTAACAATATTGTAATTCAAAGAATATCTAGATGCATTTATAGGTAATCATTTAACTACTTAATGTTATAATAATTTACATCATCATTCAAGTATTTATAAGATAAATCTTCTTCTTCTCTCTTAAGAGACTTGTGATACCTTTCCATACGAATCACAAAAATATTTCATGGGTTTTTAGTTAGGAGATTTTGTGTGACGCGTCCAGTCTAGCTCTGTATCTGTAGTTAAGGTCAAAATCTTGAAAAGGAGACAAATCAGTGGCTCCGAGAAAACCACGGTCAAAAATTTTGAGATCTGAAGAGTTTTTATATTCAAGAGCAAAAACGCTAAGCAAAATCTAAAGTTTTTCATCATGAAAAATCACTGTATTTGTAACATCATGAAAAACCTCTGTTATTACGATCCGCATATTGCTATGCAAAGATCGTAGGCATTTAACTTTGCTTGCACTCGATATCATAATATCAATCAATATATATAAAACTCTTCCGTTACTGACTGACTGACTGACTGACTGACTGACAGACAACGCAGAGCCGAAACTACTGAGAGTAGAAAGCTGAAAATTGGCACGTGGGTTTCTTCGGGAGTGTAGGTAAGCACTAAGAAGGGATTTCCCGAAATTCCCACGGGAACGGGAAAAAACAGGATTTTTGTTTTATGAGAAATCTGCGCGTGTGAAACCGCGGGGCAGCCTCTAGTATCTGTTTAAGACGTGTGTGTGTTGTGTAAATTAATCGGAAAAAAATGCACAATCTATAAACTACAAGGGGATATTTCTTAAACCAGAATATTTACTTGAAATCCTCATAATTAAATCATTAAACTTAAATAATTTATGAATAAACTAGTAGACCCGGGCGATTTTCTTACCTCGTAACCTATGATTATTTTGAGCATGTATTATACTTACTTATTAACCTTCTTCTTAAATCACTCTTCTCGTAAACAAAAACGCATCAAAATCCGTTGCATGCATACTAGGGACAGACGCGGAAAGCGACTTTATTTTATACTATGTATTTGTAAATAATTAAACTTTAATGATAAGTACGCAACAGGAAAATCGTTACCCTTATATATTTCTTTGTGAATCGGGGTTCGGTATGATGAGCCGAATCACTTATTACCGACTTGTCGGACGGAAGCGCCCTGTATGACCTGTATGATGTAGTAGCATTGCCATTTTGAATTGTTCATGAATTAAAAAAGAAACTACCTATTAGGATTTTTTTTTAATAAAAAAAAACGAGAAGAAATTTTTACGCATTTTTTTTGCCAAAATAAATAAAAATTAAGCCGGTATTCTTGGCTCGGTGTCGTATTCTGAGACTCGTCCATTGTCGTTCACGACTCGGTGTCCGCCAGAAGTCTCGCTGGTCTGTCCGTTGACGTTTGACGAGGAGTGATACGAGTAGTTGGACTCGCCGAAAACCTTCCCTCCGTCGGTAGGGCGCAGGTTCTTCACGTCAGCTTCGATGGCTCGTTGGTTCTGAAGGAAAATTTTGAATGAATTTGCTCTTTTTTGCACGAAATGCACTTGCTATTGGAAAGTAAAACAAAAGGCGTCATCATCACTCGAAGTGTCAGATCTGTAGGTATTTTTTATGTGTGGGAATAGGAACTATTTTAGGTAAATTTAGGAGCGTTAGCTACTATACTAGCTCCATAGTAAATTTAGTCAGGCGAAAGCTTGAAAGATGTTTGACTTTTTGCACATCAAAAGTTCATACCTACTTAGTTATTTTTAAATAGCTGTTTACGCCTCTTGTTTCAGGAGGTAAATAATTCAATTCCAGATTACAACTTTACATAGGTACTTTTATTTCAATTTAATTAATTCAATTTTTACAGAGCGTCTAGTTACGCGACATTGATACGGTGAGAGAGAGAGGGCGCGAGAGGGATGCACATATCACTGGCTGTCACTTGTCACTCACGTGACGTTCCGGTGCATGTAAATTCTTAACAATAGCTGTCAAGTGGAGGATGAACAATGCACATGGAGGGTTCTGTTCGAAAACTTCCTAAGGTCAGCCAGTAGGAACAGCGTTACTAACGTTTATTATCATCTAGATTTATTTGCTATGATATGAGCCTGGAGAGAGAGAGAGCCTGGAGCCTTGTCACTAAATCACTTATTATTAACTTAAACTACTGACAAAAATAAAACACTTACCAAAGGTGACAAACCTAGCGCAGTCTGTTCTCGCAACCTAAAATAAAAATAAAAGATTACCTATAGGTTTGATAAGTAAGAGTATTTTTTTATGAATAAAAAAATAATACCTAATAAAGATAAAGTGGTTATGGGTCTTTCAAGAATGGTAACTTCCATTCTATTCCAATAACTATGGGAGAAACTCCTAAGCAATTTTTTTTAGCTTATAAACCATACATATAAATTGGGCGACAAGATTGTGGTCATTAACACAGCTTTTAATATGAACGCAAGAGCATTACTGCAGATTTGATAACAATGATAGAAATCATACAATACCTTTGATGTATCGCATATTGGACCCTTCAAAATTAATAATTGACTTATTCAGAATCGCGGGACCAGACCAGTCTTTGGAATCGCATCATCAATATATATAAAATTCTTCCGTTACTGACAGAATGACTGACTGACTGACAGACAACGCAGAGCCGAAACTACTGGGCGTAGCGGGCTGAAATTTTGCATGTAGGTTCCTTAGGGAGTGTAGGTGAGCACTAAGAAAGGATTTCCCGAAATTCCCACGAGAACGGGAAAAAACGGGATTTTTGTGTTTAAGAGAAATCTGCGCGGGTGATACCGCGGGGCAGCCTCTAGTGTTTCATAAACCAGTTAATACTAAGTAACTTAGTACTAGTTAGTACCAATAGACGACACGGTACCTCTCTTCTATTATTAAAAGTCCCGTACTTAGTAAAAGCAATAGATTATGAGAAGATTTAGGCATGTAGTTACTCACAGTCGTTGTACTTCATCCCAGTTCCCCGCCTGCGCTGCCTTGAAAAGAGCATCATTTTGCAGCGAGTTCTGCGGACTTGGCAACGCTGGAAACAAAATAGTTAACAAGTTATAATTATTTTGTGTCATTACAACCCATTGCACTCACTTATCGAAAGTACATAGCTTCACTAAAAATATCAACTATAACGAATTATCTGCTATATTTATTTTATAAGTACCCAAAATCTCAATGACGTTTATATGCAATTGACAAAATCTGCAAGTTTTTCATTAATTTTTTCAATTGATAGATATTATTCATCTTTTTAATTTTTTTCATCAGTTATATTTTACATTTTATTTTTATTTGTAATAGATTAACCCTTGCAATCTAAGTTCTAGGACTACAATACGGAAGTTCTAGGAATACCTACCTAATTTTACATACAATAAAATAGGTAGGTAAGTATAAGGATTTTATATCTGTATTAAATACACATTTTATATCCTTTTATAACTTAATTAGTAGCAACTAGGAATGTAATAAAATTTTACGACATCGTTCAATCTATTGTTTGTTTTACAGACTATCAATTAGCAGTAGCGGTAGCACGTGGATTATAGCATCGGGTAAGTACTGAAAAACTGCGGTTTTATGTTTAACATACAATTAATGTGGACGATTGACATCAATCGACTTGCTTTATGCCGTCCGTAGCAAAATTTTTACGCAATATTATTTTAATAGTAAGTACCTACCTACACATTTTCTTTGACGAACTGTGTCGCGCATAGCAATATCCTTTGAACTTATTGTAATAATATTTTTTAGATGTTTGATATAATTTTATTATAATATTTCAAAACCATATCTTAAATTAACTGACGTGGAATTGACATTTGTTTCTATTAAAAAAATCATAAATGCATCAATATCTATCTCTCAGCATCATCTTTCTCAACCCCATCAGCCTACAGCAGCAGGTAGCTAGCATTGACAGAGGTTATCTTCTAAAAATAAAGATATTTCGGGCATGTATGTATGTATGTATGTATAGAAACCGGAGACAGAGACACAATTAGAAATATAATTGAGAGTGTGTTGTGATTAGAAGTTCACAATATCGCTGAAAGGTCACGCGCTGGACAAGGTGATGTGCCATGCGGCTGTGCGGCTCATACACGTGTTGTCGCCAGTCTATTATATTAATAAACTAATATCAAACTTATATTAGGTCTTTTTGATTCATATTCATTAATAAATGCAAAACACGGTCCTACCTACATAGGAAATTGCAAGAGCGAAATTTTGAATGCTAGAATAGTACATGGACCTGGCAAGTGCTATGTTAGATCAAGCTTAAATCTTTATAAAATTTAAAATGAAAGTAAGTATTCTAATTATCCACTTAAACTTAACCCTAAATAAAGGAATGCTTGCATGCAACCAACATAAATTATTGGTAGGTAATTGAAATAAATAATTTAATATTTGTGGGCCCCCTCGACGACCCACAATCCTAGGCGGTGTGCTGGTTAAATGACTGAAGAGGGTGGAGGCTTGAAGGAAACTCAGGAGCTTTCTTTTTCTCTTTTCATTATTGGAGGCCCGGTGGTCGGCAGGAAGCCCAGACCCCAAAAATGGCCTTAATTATATTACAAACTTACTATGTACATGAACTTAGCCTAGAGCGCGTGTGAGACCTAGCAGGCCAATCGCGGGCGTTTCCTCCCTCACCCCTTCACCCGTAGGTGACGAAGGCGGGGGTGAGGGGAGGCCTGCGAGATCCCACTTACACACAACTACCCTCTCTAAACTAATACAAATATAAGCTACCTGCTATTCCCTAAAGGTTCATAGCTTATGTACTACTTATTTACTATACTGAATATCAAGTTATTCTCTATTTATTTCTATATGACTAGCGTCTAACTTCTTACTATTTACTATTTAGGCAGTACCTAGCCTACCTAGGTTGTATTTCCTAATAGGTTACCAGAATAATATTACCACTTCCATAATACTTTATTAAAACCTCAAAATGTATACCAAATGCTATTCACAAAATTATTCTATAAAAATGCCCTACAGGGTTCTTTAATATTAAAAATCTTAAACTAATATCTATTTACAGAGTCTATATGAGGCCGTTACACTTGTCGCGAACAATATTCCTCCCATAGATGCGCACATACTTACACTTAGAACTAAAACAATAACTCTTTTAAATGCATAACCGAAGCTTTTTTAATGATTGTTCTTGTAATTAATTATTAATTATCATATTTTTAAACTGTAGACACTTTTTGAAATGTATGTTAAGCTAATGTAGGTTCCGGTTTCCAGAAGTGAAATGTTCAAATTTCTTTCTGGAAATAGCACAATTCTCTTTTGTTATATTTCCAGCCTTCCTACGCTTCAATATATTGCAGCACCTACCTACTACATAGTACCTAATTCTAATCTTATTTAGAAATCGATAACACCACCCCTACCTACATACAATAAAGCATTATTAATAAGTTATTAGGCTACGGTGTCAGGTACCAATATTCTCGTTTTTGTGACCTACAAAATGTTTCAACCTTATCAAACGTCCTTGAACTTGATAAAAAGGTGAGCTTATTCTCATACATGATATCAAATTGTTTATAAGAGCAGCAAAAGAAACAAAACAAATAAAGTCTGACACTTAAATTCATGGAATTCCTAAAATACACTGTTGATCTAGCTCATTATCGTTAGGAACCAAACTACTGTGTTATGATGATCTAAAAGTTGATTCAGACCGAAGATGAATTTTGATAATAGTTTTTAGGGATTTTATATATTTTAGAGGGTTTTTTTAATCAGTCTTTTTCCATGGAAATCTAAGCTAACAGGATAATTTGAGAGGAAGAAGAAGGTCCAGGATGCAAAATTCTGCATGACGTCAGCTTAGGTCCTCCTAACGAAACTTGAAACGACCTTTATTTTGTCATCAATTTAGACAAGTGCAAATTAATAGATTTTGGGAAACGAACCTACATCGAGAGGTATTACAAAAATAAAAGGCTCTAACCATAGAATGATTAGCATTTAATTGAGTACCGAAAAAATAAAAAATATGAAAAGCTTACCTTGCGCGAACACAACGAGCGCGAATCCCAAGGCGATAACAGCCAGTTTAGTCATTTCGGATGGATTTTTGGAGAAGAACTTAAAATAGGAAAACAAATAGTAAAAAATACAATGAAAACGTGATTAAACAAAGCTCAGGCCGTGGCAGGGTGTGGCGGGACAGTGCGAATATGACACTTCACGTCGACCTTTTATATCGAGATGTTTCTACGTATCTGTAACCTGAGATTTTCCACGTCTTTTTTCCTGGATCAGAATAAGAATCCCACTACAGGTTTCTTTTTACATTATGTATCTTTTTTTGTATTCATTTGTTTTTTTAAAGGCCAAAGATGGGCCAAAGGTTAAGGATGTTTGTTCCACTTTCACAAAGAAAAAAAAATCAGATCGAATTTTATGAAACGTAATTACATGAAGATAGCTTATGGCTAAATTTAAATGAAGTTTGTTGGGTTAGCTAGTGCTTATCAATAGTGTGGCATTAATAATACATATACTTCGTATCTGTAAATGTATCAAAGCAGTCACAAAAATTACAACTACAAAGGTGCGTTAATTGACTGCTTAAGGTATATTTAGTCACGAATAATTACCTACTTTATATAATTTTTTATTCAAATTAAGGAAAACTTTAAATGTAAACTGTTGCATTGCATCCTCAATCCTCCAGTAGGAGACGTATTTTTATATTGTGAGACTTTTGTGCGATGTTGGAATGTGATAATTATGAAAAAAAAACTTTCATGCTCGTTAGTGTGGATGCTCTTCAATATTAATTGTAGTATTTTCCTTGTTATTAAAATGTCTTTGACTATATTTCTGATTATAATTCAAAGAATACGTTATATAAAATAAAATACAATACTTACTCAAATCAAATTATCAGAGAACAAAATCTTAATTTATTTTAAAATTAAACAAATTAATTAATTGCTCGTGTATTTATTATTATAAGTTATAAAATCTTATCCTAAATAATTGATCAAGTTCATTGAAAAACTAAAAATTAAGTAAAGAAAAGCACAACGACCCTACTACCTATCTCTGTATCGCATAAAAAACGTTTTTCATTTTTTTTTATTGTAGAAACCATGTGTCAAGAACGTCTTATAAATCCAGGTGCTAATATACTTACAACACTATTTAAAACATGACGAGATAAATATACTGGGTGTTTCTGACAAGGCGGTGATAAATCAAAGGAGGGATTCAGCTCACCATACCTAACAACTTTCCCAAAGCAACATGGGTCGACATCTCAAAAAAAAAATCAGCTGTTCCATACATTGGTTCGATCAGCTGACGGGTTCAATGTATGGGACAGCTGATTTTTCTTTTGAGATTTCGACCCATGTTGCTTTGGGAAAGTTGTTAGGTATGGTGAGCTGAATCCCCCCTTTGATTTATTACCGCCTTGTCAGAAACACCCTGTATATCTAAATATATTTTAGCGATTTGCTATAATTCCAATATGGGAAATTATAAAAAGTAGGTAGGTACTGAAAATCTTTGCTACATATTTTTTCTTAAAATTACTACATAACATTAACTTTTAAGCATTTTGTAAGCCATCAGTATCGAAACTTCTAGTTCCAAAGAGGATTTAGTTTACACTTGATGAAGAGGCAGATGAATATGAGCCGTCGTTGCTGATGTACTGCGTTTGTACAGAACCTGGTCCTCTGATGGTCTCACGGATGCCATTTCCGTCTCTCTCTTCAGTGACTTGGTAGTTTGGATTTTGTGGGACTTGACTCTCTACTTGTTGGTCCTGACGTGTCTGTGGACGAAAAGCAGACACAGGCTAGAAACAAAAAAAGGAAAAGAATTGATTAACAATGTTTTTTTGTGGATAAACTTTTGAACATCTAAGTACCCATCGTCACCATCATCTTAGCCAAAAGACGTACACTGCTGGACATAGGCTACCCACTTATAGCCAATACCAACCGGTATTAAGCTACCCCATCAACTGCACTGCGTAAATTTCACCAGGTCGTCTGATCACCTCGTCATGGTACAGTCACGGACTAGGAGGCCGTAACAGATTTGTCTATGGTTTCGTCAGGCCTACACTGTATTACCAAATAATAAGAGCTATTTTGCAATACAGAAAAACCGGAAGTGTTACGCCGATCGTGTCCGCCACTGTACCTACCCATATTTGTGGTAAATTCGTCGTTATATAATCTAGTTCACAGTGGTAGGGTGGGTATGTTGCTGTGCTGGCTATTGTACGTATATTTATGATCTGAGCTAGACTATGTCACCTCAATGATACTACCAAGAACCTTAGCTTAAATCTGTTAATTATGATAATTTGCTGCTTTCCGGTTTGAAGTAGTTTTGAGTCAGCAATTAGGAATTAAAATTAAATTATTTAATTAGTGTTAACTCAGGACTATATTGATTTACCACGTTTCTTTCTGTTTTTTTTTTTTTTTTTTTTAAGTTTTGCTGTGCCTTACTTACCCTCAAGTTAAGACGACGGTTTGTACGCTCGTTTATTCTGAAATTAAAAAAAATCAGTTAATGGACATTCCCATAGCTTGGAGACCGAGAACGCTCATAGAATATACTTCAATATTTCTACCGCATTAAAGACATCTATAGGTACCTATAGTACAACTAAAGATGAGAAGTAATATTTTAGAATTTTGCTGATTAAATTAAAGTTGTATAAGGATATTAGCTCTCAGCGTTATGAAATAAGGGGGCTAGAGGCTTTGCTTTAATCACGAATTCATTTTGATGGTCAGGGTACAAATTTCTTGATAAATAATAAACTTACATTCTGGAAACCTCATCCCATTTGCGGTTTGCGATGGCTGAATATAGATCGCCTGGTATGTACGGGAACCCTGTAGATCACAAAATACTGTATTGTATTGTAACTGCCAACTAAACTAAGTTTAGTTTAGTTTAGCTTTAGACCGCATAGTTGAGCCCAGTTTTCAATTTTATCATACACGTGCGTCGACCGCGAACTATGCCAGATGCCAGCTAATAGCTACGTCAAACAAAAATCTGTCTCAAATATAAGAGGTAAGCTAAACTAACTGAGTTTAAGCGGTAGTGGTGGGACCGTCATTCTTCACACTTCTACAAAAATTTTAAAAAGGGATAAAAAAGAATATTTTAGTTTATTTGAATAAAATAGGCTTCGAAACTAATGAACCGATTTGAAGAATTATTTTAGTATATTAACATCTTGTATTATACCTGATAAGGCTTACTGAGTAAGATATATAGACTTGTAGATTGTATGTTTATTGTTGTTATTGTTTTTTTAAATGTTTGGACTACATCAAAAAACGACTTTGCAAGTTTGCAAGCGGTACGGACAGATTTCGCGTAGTCGCTACATCTATAAATAATCATTAAACTATTTTTTATTTCAACTAAAACAGTTACTTACACTGCGTTCCTTACACATAATTTAAAACTTATTGAGTTTTTTTGTAATGAATAAAAAAAGAAAATTTCTTACCATGTACAGTCGCGGCCACTGTTGCAAATACCAAAACAAAAACCAAAGTCTTCATTTTTGAAGATTGGTGTAGGTCTTGACCACCTTCTGGATCGTTCTGATTGCACCGTCTCGTATGATGAATTCGCCAACATACCTCCACTTATATTTATAAGACTCAAAACAACTGAAAAGCGGGGTCGTTCTACTAAATTTTTGTGCAAAAAATATGTTAAGTATAATAATTTACAGTTTGCTAGTTTTGTAGATTGTGCCACTGATGTTCTTATTAAAGATAACCCTGTTTCTTACAGTCATTGGAAAGCAGATTGAAAACTATATTAAAAATACATTTTAAATTAAAGAGCTCCCAGGTGCTAAAGGCTCCCACAAATATGAACAAACTTTAATATAACACAATATCACGCCTTTTATTCCCCGAAGGGTTAGGCAGAGGAACCAGCTCAAGAGCCGGACCCACATTTAGCCGAGTTTATGCTTACAAATTTTATACTTGGGTTGCCTGGAAGAAATCGCTTTTAGCGATAAGTCCGCCCATTGCATGCAAATTTAAATATGTCTACCATTAATTGTATAATGTTGTTTTGTATTTTTTGTATGCAATAAAGTGTTTTTTAACTTTAACTTTAACTTTTACTTGACAATTGACAAATTTCAGTACTTAGGTATTTTTTTATTAAAAAGCGTTATCAGGAATATCCATCCGAAGCAAATCGTTCAGTTAGTGCCATCGCAGTGCGTTCCAATCGGACACAAGCCATAGCTTTGTTCTCATGTCATTGTCGTTCACGCTCAATAATAATACTATTATTCCATTTTGCAGATTATACTCACAAGTAAAATTATATGAAACCAGTTGTTGTTCTTGTTGTTTATATTCTTCATACATATCTGACAGCCAAAGGATCATGGTGCATACAGCCAAGCTTTCATGAGTATTTCTTACTCTTTTTCCTATCCTAACTCACTACTTACATAATTTCTCAATAAAAGCAGACTTATGAAAATGGTCCAGCCCATTATCGAGTTTGAGCAAGAAAAACGACAGCAAATTTATTTTATTTTCGTAGATTGTTAAAAAAGAAATGCTCTCTTCTTAACGGATGCAGCACCCACCACTCGTAGCTTACAATGCCGAGCTCTGCCGATGATGTCACCGCATGACAAGTGGGCGCCTACCCTTATAATTGTTGGGCTAAAAATACGGAAAGACACGGTCTATCGACCATTCTTTCACGCGTTACACATACATTTGACTTGTCTTATTTTAAGCGTTATGACGTCGTGCCAAATACTACCAAGGCTATATGTAGGCTATTGTCTCATCTTTACTATACAAGTCTAGTATGCCAGTCTTATTTCCATTTGTAAACTATTTGCGTGAAAAAAATATTAAATTACAGTATTCAAAATAAGTTTGACATTTAGAATGCAGTTCCTATACGAGTTTAGGGTAAAAGTTTGAGGAAAACATTTCGATAATTTTCTTAGGTACTTAGGTATTCCCAAGTATGTAGGTGAAATGGATCACACAGAGGGTGTTCGATACACAATACACATGCAAAATAACTCTTAGGTGCCTGGAAAAGAGCTGAATGATTTTTTATAGAAATTGCCCATGCGATTTTAGAAAACTTTCGAAGCGTAAAAAAGAAAACGACAATAGAAATGCGCATTTCTTTTATTTATTATCTTAATATTAATAACAGTTTAGCATCATTCAGTTTTAAACTTAATAAAAAGCGGTCAATCTTGTTGCGATAAATGAAGAGGAAGTTCATAACAATTATCGTTAGGTTTTGACGTGTAATTGTTCTCATTTACATAGAATGCGATGGTTGTCAGCGCACCGCGTAATATTTCAGAGTTAACAATTAACAAATTATAATATCGCGTTTACAGTCTTGCATCCTCCTTGGTTGTTAATAATCTCAGGAATGTTACAAATAGCTACGTCAATGAAACAATTTCAACCAAACAGTTTTTAGGAAACAATTACATAATGCTGTAGGTAGCTCCATATTAACTTTCATTTTCACAACAAATCCATATTCAATGCAATTGGTCCGTTTAGTCACAAAGGATATAAAAATGATCACACTTGGCACTATAGTGTAAAATACTCCTTATTCTTAATTGTAGTTTTGATGATATACAAATTATTCTGAACCTTCTTTTGTTTTCATATACTATGCAATGCATGTGTGTATCTTTCATTTTGATAAAAAGAAATACTGAGTTGTGGTTTAATTAAACAAAATATTTGTGATTGATCTTAACAGGGTAGACATAATTTACCACATCAGTTTCAAGTGTATGTTAAACTATCATATAAAAAAGAAGCAGCGAATGCACCGCAAAATTATTAATTTAGTTAATTTTTTGATATACAGAAAGTGCTTTGCTCAAGTGGTCATATTTAAGTATCTTCGACTCTAAGATTGGTAGCTGCTAGATGAGACATTTCCGTCCTTATTTAGGACGCTTTCTCCGCTCGCCTCCTGTTTGACGACCTTTCCATTAACAGTTTGCATGGATGAGGAGCTGGACTGGTAAGATCCCTGGGAGTGACCGTTTTCTGGCTTTTGCAGGTTCTTGATATCATCCGCTGTCAACGGCTTCTGTGGATCAAGATTTTTAGGTGAAATCTATGCTATCCTTTTAGTTGGTGTACCATAATTATCTTAGCTCAGCTTATTTTAGCATTAAATTATTATGCAGGTATTGACCACACCATTGGGTGTCGTAAAAGGCGACTAGGGGAACACCCGGAGTACGGGCAGCAGCATCTTTTGTTAAAAAACTTAAATGAGCTATACTGCGATCGCCAAGCCGGCTGTCAAACGTGGCGATCATAATAAAACGCCCTTTTAAGTTAAAAAATGTGGGGGAACTATGTGGGGGAAGCCTTTTTCCAACAGAGCAAAAATACTGAGATGATAATGTCAGTATATTAATAAAGTTCATAATGTAATTTATAGGAGGAATTATATCTACTTGTATATATAAAAATGAATAGTGGTTCGTTAGTCTCGCTAAAACTCTAGACCGGAAAAGCCGATTTAGCTGTTTTTTGTTTTGAATTGTCCGTAGTAGGTAATTCAGGGAAGTTTTAAAAGTGAGAAAATATGGAAAAATTAAGAGGAAGTTAAAATTGTGAAGCGCGATACGAATGTCGCCGGGACACCTAGTAAGTAATAAATTAAAATACTTCATATTGCAACCGAGCCACACAATATTATTTGCCGTTGGAAACTTACAGGCATTTCAGGCATATCAAGACCGTCAAATAGATCGCGGAGGCTGTTCTGGTTCTGGTTGTTATCACAATCGTCGTCAGCTAGAAATAAAATAAAATGTTTAAAACTATTCTATATCTGTGTGTGTTTTGATAATTTTATTAAGTATACTATAGACTTTTTTACTAAAAATGTTTATCTGACTTACAAATTCTGCAATTTGCTTTCATGTACCTAGTTTAGGTATAGCAACTTTTTTCTTTGACTCTAGCTATTTTTAACCCACGACTAAAGTCAAGGGTTGTTATAATTTTAACGTGTGTGTATCTGTCTGTGGCATCGTAGAGCCCAAACGGATGAACCGATTTTCGTTTAGTTTTTTTTTGTATCATAGAAAATTTCAGCCCCAGTGTTCTTAGAGCAATGTAAAGTAAAAAAGTAAAGTAAAGTTAAAAGTTATTTATTAAATATAGGATTAGGGTTCATGATTTCTCGAGCTTTTCAGTTTCTCGGGTTTCGAGAATTCTCGAGGCTCATTTCTCGGGTCTTCTCGGGTTGTCAAGAAATTTTGATTTACCTATGTTTTTGCATATATTTTCGATCCAAATCATAAAAAAAGTTGACACAAAATTCGCTATGTGAATCATAAAAAAAAAAAAACTCATTTTAAACCAATAAATCAAGTGGTTTTTCTGCAAAATATAAGTTTTAAAAAAATTATCAAACTTGAAAAAATAAATAAACTTCTCTCAATATACCTAACTAATAAAAAATACACCAATTTTGGATGGTTTATTAGGAAAAAGTCAACGTTAAAATAAAAGTATAGTTAGTTAGGTATTTTAAGTGTTTACATTTCAAGAAAAATTTAAGAAAAGGGGCCTTAGTCGCTTAGCCCATTCAGCGCCACGGGCGCAACGTATGCGTCCGTTAAAAACATATCCCCAGGCGCCGAGGACGCCGGCTGGCGCTCGCACTATTTTCAATAAAAACCATACTAAATAGGATATTACAATATTATTTGTACTGAAAAAAGACACTCAAGGATTTGATTAAAAGGATCTTATTCATGCTTTATACTTTTTTCATACATTTATTATATAAAAATAGCCATTGAAGTTCAACTTGAGATAAATGTAATTCTATTTACTCAAATATTTTTATTTAAATGCAGAATTTAATAATTTTAATAGAACTATACGTTGTAATTTTTTGAAATTTTTATGTTGTGATTTAGTATATTTTGGGACAGGGCACATACGTTGCGCCCGATGGCGCTCGAGGAAGTGTATTTTTCGGTTCGCGCGTGCTACTTTGTCCAAGTGCAAGGGAAAATGTGATTTGTAAGCAAGCAGTTAACGCCGCTTTTAGGATTGAAGTGGTAAACGGTTTCGACTTTTTGTAATTATAAAGGTGACCGTAAATTTTAACAAGCGTCATATCACCAATTTTGTATTCAATAAAATAAAGATAAGGCGGTAATTTATCGGTGCTTTTAAGTTCAAACGAAACATTTTTTGTTTTATTTTATTTAATGTGTCGGTTAATTATAAAGAAACATTTCAAAAATATTCCGAAAATCACACAATACATAATCTTTGCAGCTGTGCGTTTCATTGTTTTTAACATAAGATTAGGATATTTTTGAGTGGTCGCCGCTCGCTATTCTTTTGTCTTTCGAACATAAAAGTGCACAGCGTCGGTTCATTGCCTATTGTTTTCAAAAATAAAGAAATGCGTCGACATTTTTTTTTGGTTTTAGCAGATTAATCCTTCTTAGAAAAAGTGTACACGTAAATATTGCCTCCGAGAGCATACCTACTTATAAAAAAAAAAATTGGTTTAGGTTAGTTTTAGGTAGTAAATGCAACGACAGGTTAGCCTTGGTCTAATCGTTAGGTACTGCGGCGTATCTCATCTCTTGTTTGTATTGGTGTAAAATTTGTGACCTGGTTGTAAATCCCAATACTCCGATTTGAATCAAATGACCTAGCTATGGATACTAGCACTACGAACTACGAACCCTCCTTAGACTGATCTGACAATGAACACTGGCACTACGATTGATATGGGAAATGAAACTGGTACTCTGAACCCTCATTTGAAGATTGATCTGGCTATAAAAACAGACAAATTAAGTTCTTTGAATCCCTTTTCAGAACATGTAATCAACAGAGATGTTATCGCAATAAACTGTAAGTACTTTCTAGTACATAAAAAACTAGTACCTAGTACTTAAATGGACATCATTTTAAGTGTGTAAACTATAGAATTCAATTTTTATTTATTTATCAGTATAACGTTTCCTGTTTACAACTGTTTGCCATATTAAATCTAGACTATGTGTTCAGTCCATATTTGCTAATTGAATCACTAGATCTTAATTCAGAGAATCCTATAAATCCTTTTACATACTTCTTAAATTTGGTATGTAAATTGGATTTTGCTATAAACAGATATGGACGATGAGTTTTCTGAAAATGAATTTGCGGGCTTAGTGGTTGAAACTGGTAATTTATCGGAACCTGAATCTGGAATGATTCATCAGATTTGAATGAATGTAATTAAGAGGAAATTTTATAGAAGAATCATTAAATAGCGAACAGCAAAATAATTTTTTTTTTTTTGCTGAAGAATTATGATAGAGATGTTGACCTCGAAACGCCAGAGTGGAGTCATGAGCATCCACATATCAGGTCAAATGTAAACATTTTCACTGAGCGTGTTGGACTTGATACTAGATACTAGATTTTTTCTTTACTTAGTTAACTGTTTTTTTTTAACTAAAAAAAACATAAATGCTTCGAACCTGTTTCTTACTTCCACATATTTCGACAAATTGCACTTTGCTTTGACTTAAAAGCCAGGGGATCTATTGCCGTTCAAAATGAAAATTAGAATGTGAATCATTTTGACATAAAATATGTATAAGTTGTGTGTATATAGGTGAATCATTTTGTCTACCTACACAAGAGATTCAGCTGTAAACCCGCAATGTATACTTATCACATGTCAAAAAAAATCTCATTCTTATTTTCATTGTGAAAGGCAATAGCCTAACTTCTCCAAACCGTCCATAAGTCTAGATCTCGATGTCCGCGCCATTATCCTTGCATCGTTTACCCACCATCAAACCTTCTTTAGGCAGTGGTGCGACCGCCGACGATAAACGAGAAACGAGTAGAACTAGAAACTATAAACGAGTTGACGATCAGTGGAAGGCGACTGTGTAGTTTGGATAGTTTTTTCGCCGGGCAACGAGCGATTTCTCGCGCCACTCGGCCGTTGTCGCTGCGGTCAGTGCGAGCTAGCATCGCTGAACGAGCTCTTTTTTTTAAAAGCTAGTCGTAGCCGGTGGCAGTGTGAACAGTCAGAGAGCAACTATTAATACATGCATTACTTTCCTTTACACAGAATGTTTTTATGTATTGTTCCTGTCTTGAGCGAGAAAATCGCTGAGAGTAAGTCGTTATCTTGCCTACAGAGTCGGACTCTGCCTTAATTATGCTTCGAAAAATTTCTGGTTTTCACCATTCAGCGTTGACAAATATCGACATAATCGTAAGATTATAATATTAATATAATAACAAATTAATCATTTTTATTCCAGAACTTGGTGGCGTGTTCGAAACGGCAATAACTATTTTATTTTTATGTCCTCAGAGACAACATTTTGTGAAATATTAATGACTTATCCTAATCATGATATAGGTCCTGACTACCTGACTAGACCTTTAATCAATTCTAAGATCATTCAGTTGCAAAACAATTAAATATAATATTCGAAACCTCTTTTTCTGATAAAATACACCAAACCTTTTTTAGTTCTTAAAATAAGAAATAAATTGGCATCTACATTTAAAAACTGATACTTTAGTCAGTCAATAAATAAACTAAAGTATAGCATTTGGTTGTTGAATAAGAAATTTTCTGCGTAAACACGTCCATTTTTTCTGCCAAAATCGGTAGCTTTTTGGGTGATTTTTACAGCTCGCGCAGCGCCAGGGGACGCCGCACTGTCGGCCTTGCGCGGCGAACGAAATCTTTGTATGGTGGCGTGGCGCGTTGTGTTTTTTGAAATCGCGGTGGAGGTGGAAGAGTTAAGAGCCATAGCACAGGTAAAGTAGCGCCACCCGAGAAAAAAATTAATATCTTCTAAACTAACGCAAATATCAAAAATGTGAAACAGTATTCTCCTGGATAATGCAGCCTAGTATTTAAAAAAAAAATAATGAAATAAATATAAAAATAAATAAATAAATAATGAAAATTCGATGACAAGACAGCATTTGAAAACTATTTCTGCTTTTCTTAGGACATCTAACTGTTGTCCTCTTTAGAAAGCCGCAATGATTTTCGAATGCTATCACTGACATCGATTTTTTTTGTTCATTAAGTTAAGCTTAAGCAACTTGATACCCAGATGTAGGTAGAGGAATTCATAAGATTATAAATTTAATTTGATTAAACAAAACACAAAATATTAATAAACAGTAAGTACACCGTCCAGCTACGTTATTGAACTCTATCGAATCATAGTTGTCTTGTTATCGAATTCGTTAACCATTGCCGCTTTAACAAAGTCGATTTCTGTTATAATACTTAAGAAACTAGCAATGGCTAAGACAATCGCTTGTAATACGATTACGAGTCGATCGATTTTGGTTAGACTTGACTCCACCACGTACAGTGGCGGTCTAGGACGGCGTAACAGATTTGTCTATGGTCTTGTGCGGCCTAGTCTGTATTACCAAAGTACAAGAGCTATTTTGCAATACAGAAAAGCCGGAAGTGCTACGCCGTCCTAGACCGCCACTGTATCATCATAAAGCTTATAAAAGTAAAAAGTTATTTCCATCACTAGCGTAATTAACGAACTTTTTTGCACTTCATAAACTTAAATACTTAAATATGATTTCTCGAGTTCTCGACTTTTCTCGAGCATAATTTCCCGGGAACAAAACCCAACGATTTCCCGGGAATTCTCGACCCGAGAATTCCCGGGAATGAACCCTATATAGGATACAAGATATTGCTTATTGAAAGTCAATTAGACTATTCTAATTAATATTGATACCTTATTTCGTAAAGTATCCTATACTGCTAGTTCAGGGTGCCCACCAATTGGCTTAGGTAAACAAAGATTTGCCTTCCCTTTCGAAAATGGTTGCCTGGAGACGCCCCTATGTCTCATGAAGATTCTATCAGCGGTTTGAAGATCATCAGCTCTTTTCTAGGTGATGAGGGGATTTAACTAGCTTCGATATGTCCTATCGATTTTAAATTTGGTATAGTGTTACTTCAATGATACTGAAAGAATATGGTAAGGTAACCATGACCTTTTGAAGATGATCAGCTCTAGTTCTAGTTTAGTTGTTAAGGGTCTAGTTAAGATGATCTGACTTGGTCGGGGGGGTTTTAAAAATTTTATTTTTGTTATTTTTATGAGTTTTAAATATACACGTGGTTTAGTTATATGTTCTAAAATCTCTATAAAACATAAATCTAGGTAGCTAATTACAAAATAAAATACATACCATTACTTCCGATAGCCAGAGCAATAAACAAAAGGGCGACGGTTAGCTTAAACATTTTGTAGAGTTTTACTTTTTTGGTTTTCTTTGAATGTAAGAATCACTGAAAATCTGAAGAAAGACTGTGCTTCTGTATGATTTTCTTGGAATTTATATACCAAATACCAACCGATATTTTTGATGCATTGACTTGACTCATGTTTCGATAATGACAGTAATTTATTTACTGTTCGTGTTCAGGCTGAGGATACTGGGCACTTTTGGACCATTCTGTATTAAAAAAATATTTTTACTTAATACTCCTCTCTCCTTATTAAAAATACATAAACTATTATTTATGCAATCTACTATATAGTTTAATTGCGACCCACTTAATTTTGCTGATGCCCCAGAAATGTTGTAAAGTACCTTTATGAATTGATTTAATACATTAAAATGATATAGTGATTCACATGGAAAAAATTGCTTGAACTACTATTGTTACTTTGAAGTTTTGTAGATATTATTCTAACCGTTTTGGGCATATTTCTGGTATGAGTGCTGAGTTTAGTAAGAAGAAGTCATGACTTGGTGTCACTGCTTTCATGGAGTTTGTTCAATCGCAAGTCATAAGAGAACTTCACATTACGGGTGCTTTAATAACCTCTCGTTTTTTTTTAAACGTTTAAAAAAAAAATGCTTTTACATTTAATTTTAATATAAAACTAAATAATTATTTAAAAATTCGTCCAGTATCTTGCTTCAGTAAAACATTATATATGTAAGTAAAAATATTATTAATGTGTACAGTCGCGGACACGATCGGCGTAACACTTCCGGTTATTCTGTATTGCAAAATAGCTTTTGTTCTTTGGTAATACAGTCTAGGGCTGACGAAACAATAGACAAATCTGTTACGGCCTCCTAGTCCGTGACTGTACAAGATCCACATTGCTTTGCCCATTCTCCTCAAGCCAATCGAATATTAGGAAAATTTTCGGCGACGATTTGTTATTTTATTGTGCAGCCTGGCAGTAGGTACTCAAAAAATTTGATTGTTAAATTTCAAAGTCAAACGCCTGAATAAATTCTGCTAATACCAACGATTACAGTTAAATCTTTCCAAGTCCGATAGTACAGATTTAGTAATAGATTTTTTAATTAACATATTTACCTAGTATAATGTCATCACATCCTTCGATCTTTTTTATTTAACGTTTAGTAACCGAATTTGAAAAAGGGGGTTATCAGTTTGATCTGTATGTATGTTTGTCAGCGACTATCTCGAGTTTGGCTGAACCGATTTTGATGCGGTTTTCACTAAAGTATTTGTTACATTCAGGAGAATGTTTTAGTACCTATGTTTACCGACTTAGAAAAAAGGAAGTTCTCAGTTTATGTATGTGTCAATTTATTGAAGGTGTCTCTTATGAAAAAAAAAAATTATTTTACCATTTCCATTTGGCTACGGCTAATTCCATTTGGCTAAGGCTAATCAATATACAGGGTGTTTCTAACAAGGCGGTAATAGATCAAAGGAGGGATTCTGCTCACCATACCTAACAACTTTCCCAAAGCAACATGGGTCGAAATCTCAAAACAAAAATCAGCCGTCCTGTACATTGACCCCGCCAGCTGGTCGAACCAATGTATGGAACAGCTGTTATTTTTTTTGAGATTTTGACCCATGTTGCTTTGGGAAAGTTGTTAGTTATAGTGAGCAGAATCCCTCCTTTGATTTATTACCGCCTTGTCAGAAACACCCAGTATATAAAACTCTTCCGTTACTGACTGACTGACAGACAACGCAGAGCCGAAACTACTGGGCGTAGCGGGCTGAAAATTTGCATGTAAGTTCCTTGGGGAGTGTAGGTGAGCACTAAGGATTTCCAGAAATTCCCATGGGAACAGGAAAAAACTTGATTTTTGTGTTTATGAGAAATCTGCGCGAGTGAAACCTCGGGGCAGCCTCTAGTATTTGATAAGATGGTTGCACTGAAAAACTTTTAATAATAAGTATATCTATCTATTTAAGCGATAACTAAATGGGACTCGTACTTTTACATCGATGCTCGATGTCTCTACCTCGATAACATTCGTTAGTAACTATTTATAATCATTTAAGGTTCATATTTTCATATTTTATTGATGTAAACGATGTGTGTGATTCATTGAAATAACAGCTCCTTGTATTGTAATATTTTTAGCAAGACAAAATGACTAGTATTTTCCTCATTTTGCTTGATCTAAAGTTATAGGCATTTCACTTTCAGAAACTTATTTCATGTCATTGTGTAATGAGGGGTTTTCAAAGTGACAGAAAAGAAAAAAAAAAGTTTCATAATACGCCGGTAGATGGCGGTTTCTAAAGCAATATAAGAGAAATGGGAGATCGAATATTGACTGAATCTTTGGATTGGATCATTTTCTGCTAAGTATAAATCTTAATTTCACCTACTCCGTCACTGCCTCAGTTAAATTTTAATTTTTATGTTTCATTTTGAGCTATTGAATCATTCATTTCAGCTTGACCTATTGCTCCTGGCAGAGCGCCATCTGGTAGCAGCTAATAAAACTTGTTTTTTTCCTCTGAGCTGTCAAATTGAAAACCTCTCATTCTCGGTGCTTCCACATTTAATTTAAAACTGAACACAATGTATCAAATTTAGATGAATTTATTTGTCTTGAAAATTATATTTTCATTATGTTATCAATTTCTCTACCTATATTATCGTGGGTTAGTCTCGCTAAAACTCGAGAATGGCCTGGCCGATTTAGCTGATTTTGGTTTTAAAAAGTCCAGGGAAGGTTTAAAATTTGAGAGCAAGTTAATAAAAGTAACAATTTATATTTCCCATACAAATTTTATGCGCGATACGAAGTTTGCCGGGACAGCAAGTTTTGAATAAAAACTTACGAGAACATTGCTTAAAGACAGTTTATTCAATATACAAAAAACATTTCAGTATAAAAAGAGTACCTATCTATGCATTAATATAAGATTCCTACTTAGTTAAATAAAGACAAACAACAGTTTTAATTATCAACTTTATTACTTAATAAAGTAAGTCGCATTAACTGACTTAAATATAAATAATCTACGTGTTAATAATTTACATCTAATTATTCTTCATCGTTTTTCTTCTTCTTAACCACAACATGCTCCTCATCCTCATGGCCATTGTCATTGGAGTTGGTGTTGGACTCTCCCTCGACTACTGTCACTCCGTTCTTGGTCTGTGACGTCATGCTTGTACTTTTTGAGAATGATTGGTGGTAATTACCTGGTCCACTCTGAAATAAGAACGTTCTTGTCAATATTTAAACGTCTAAGGTAAGGTATGGTAAGGCTTATAAACTTTTCCACCCTATAAACAATAAGTCAGCACGTGCACAGGCAGGCGACCCTTTTGAGATTTTGGAAGTTTTATGATACTTAATACTGGACAAACATAAAAAGACAAAACCAGATGAAATCTTCCAAAAATTGTCTAAATCTTATAATATTTAGCTGCTGGCATGCTCTTGACTAAAAACATTATTGTTATTTAAATTAATAGTTTCGAAGATAATAAGTGGGAGGCACAAAAAAAACTAAAATGTACATATTTGTTGAAGGTTGACGGTAATATAAAATTTGGAAGGAATATATTTGGGTAGGTTGTTAAAATGGTTTTAATATTCCAAATTTTACCGTAGTAATTAAAAAGTTGCTTACCCTTTTCTTTGGAGGCCTGTAAAAAGAATTGAGGTTTTAAATAAGAAATATATTATTATGAATGGTAACTGGTAACCAAAAGACAGGCAAAACGAGGCAGGCATTACTTATTTATAAATAATTCTAAGGTAGGTAGTTAGTGTACAATACAATTTCAACTTACATTATTTTACTTCGCAGGTTGGGTGCTATTTTACCACCTGTGAAAATATTAATTAAAATTGTTAATCGGTAATGAAAACGGGTAAGGTACAATTTTGCTAAAATTTCTGCATACCTTACCTACTAATATAAAAATTCTAGCGGTTTGCACACATTTTTTAAAAGATCTTTGAATATCAAGAGTGTTCAGGTATGATCAAATTATGATAAAGTTTCAATTTTAATTGTGTTATATACTTACTTTTGCCCGTTTTGACGTCACCATTCTCGTTAGTGGCCATGGAAGTTCCGCTTTCGCCTGTATTATCGTCTTTCGTAACCCTCACAGCTGTGCCTGTGAACTCTTCACCCTTTCCCGGCTTAGTGTCTAGCACAGCGTCTGCAGATAGATCTGATAGATCAGTAAAATCTGGGAAGTTGAGATTCAGATTTACGGGTGGAGTTGGCTCTATAAAGTCTTCATCTTCATTATCATCATCACCAACGTTGGAGCCGGTCTTTGTTTTGACTTTCTCTGCCTGGATTTTGCCGTCATCGTCAGCCATGACACTGGACTGAGCCTTGACTACCTTCTTGCCGTCAACCGTGACAGAACTGGTGCTTGATTGTGTGTTGAATGATGAATGATGATTACCAGGACCAGTCTATAAAATTGTTTAAAGTATTTAAGAATTTGGACAGATGGCATTATATAACAATTTTTTGTTTGGTTACAAGTAATTAGAAAAGAAATCATTTGAATTTTGAATAATTTTGCTATTTTAATAGTTTGTGCTTATCACACTGGTTTTTACTTACGTTCAATTTCGGTTTCCTAGAACAAAGAAATAAAATAATAAGACGTTGAATTTTTAATTAAGATTAATATTTTATCAACACTTTTTTAATACTTACTGAATTCGTTTTCTCATGTTTTGGGCATGTTTTCCAGCTGGAAAAATATAACGTAAACGTTAAAGCGTTATCAATTACACAACACTTTAAAAAGTTTATTAAACGTCAAAAAATTGTACCTATGAAGCTTGCAGTAACACTACTACTTACGTACAAGTTTCTATCTCTTTGATCTGTCTAAAACTAAAAAGTCGATAAAAAAAACGTTCATGCTTACTAAAACCGATGTCGACGTCACCATTGCGATTGTTGACTATCGTAGTTCCGTCGTTATCTCCATAACCACTTTGACTCCTTACTGCTTCACCATCAAACTCAACATTGCTCTCTGCTTCCTGTTCCAGTACTGTCTCAGCAGTTGGGAAAAGATTTCCATGTTGGTGTGCGTGTTGATGTTCGTGGTGGTGGAACTTCGGGTGATGCCGAATATGGTGGAATATCGGCATCGTTGGTGGAGTTGGTGGAGTCGGCATCCTTATCGGTGCAAATATGTGGTTGAACTGAGGGAGCAACGGCGGGGGAATAGGGAGGGGCAGAGCGGGGAACATCATTAGAAGATCAGATTCTGTTGACTGCAATAAAAGTTTTCTAGTTATGTTATTGTTATTATAAGGGAACACAGGAAAATTAGGAACTATACTTCTTTAAATTTTACAAACCAAATTTTAAGTATTAATTTCTAACTAGAATTTCAGTAGGTGTATGTCTTGTATGGGCCTAATTTTTTTAATCGCTCCCTCATTAAGAGCCAGTTTACAGCGATGCTAGCGCCATTCCCGAAAAAAATTAATATCTTCTAAACAAGGGCAAATATCAAAAATCGGCCACAGTATGACACTAGATAATGTAGCCTAGTATTTTAGGGCACGATTGTATAGCTATTAGGTTAAAGACCAAAGAAAGCTACAGAGTGTTGCTAAAAGTGGCTACTTTTAGTAACAATCTGTTTATAATTTTGTTCTTTTAAATTAGGACTACTTTACTGGGCTCAAAAAATACTAATCAAGATTATCTAGTGCCGCATTTTTGATATTTGCCTTAGTTTAGAAAATATTTATTTTTTTCGCAAATGGCGCTAGCATCGCAGTAAACTGGCTCTTAATAAGATTTTGCCCACTGCCGGACTAAAGCCCCTTCTTTTCGTAGTGTTCTTTTATTTTGAATATTAATACTTACATAGCCGAAACTGAAACAATAAATAATGAAAATTAATAACTCGATCGATAGTACGTTTTCTGTCTGAGATAAATATTCTGTTATAATTATAATATATGTATATATAAGAAATCTAATTAACTTACGTATTGTCATCGTCATCCTCGTCAGCTTGATAAGTAAATCCCGATACAACTGTAAAAAAAAGTAAACTGTTTACAACTCTAACTAAGCTACTAAATAGCATTTATAACTAGTTTCTGCTGCTACCATAAAGCTACAAGTGAGGAACGGCATTTTCGAAAACACGAACGCATGAGTAAAATATATACCTAATGCTAAAGTTTCTAAAACCAAATCACAAATCTAAGTATTTTATTACAGATTCTCACCATTGCCTAAAATGGCGGCAACCACTAAAACTTTCCAAGACGCCATAATAATGGCAAAATTATATTTTAAAGAAACACTTTTTCGTAGGGTTATAGGTGCAACTGTTACAGTCGAAAATATACTGAAAATTGCATGAAAGTACCTCCGTTTAAGTATAATTATAAGGTGTTGTTCTGTTACGGCACAAGCTGCGCAAATACAGAACTGAATAAAGCTTTCTTCATGGAACTGATGAAATGATGATGCCGTAAATATTATAATGAGTAATAACGTTAAATAATTGGACAAGAGCGTGTTGTGTCCTTGCTTGACTGTAAAACTACTTATAATAAGCAAAGCAGGATGAATAATGTCATGAATTAGGGGCCTTAGCCCTTGAATTTTTTTTTATTAAAGTTTCGCTCACAACATCTGTGATATGTATGGAAATGGGTACGATCTCTTCCAAAGTTGAGCGAAAGGACTGGCTCTGTTGAGTTCCTACTATATGTTAAGTTATCCAATTTGGTTTAAAAAAAAACCAGACTGATATTAACTAAATGACATGAGATAAGTAGGTATATATATAGTTGAAAAACATTACAAATGAAGACACTATTGAGTATTGCGTGGAGGGTGGATCTTATGGAAAAATACACGGGGTTATTTATTCATTATTTTAACCTTCGCGTAACCCGGTCCGGGTCGATTTGTCAGCAATAAACAACAACACAAAGGCTTTACAAAATAAACGTCGTTAAAAACGAGTTCTTACATTAGGTTGGTTCTGTATTTGATCAACTGCTTTCAATCTAGAATTAACTGAAAGCGATACATGCGTTGTTAAATGCTTACAATCAGAAACATACAAATTTAGCTCTTATTACTGTATAATTAAAGGCTTGGTTAATAATTATTTCCATGATTATTAGGTGCCTACTTTTTTATTTCTCAGAAGTCAAATGTATGCACGGTGTGTACCTAGTTAGATTTTGAATAACATGAATAATCAACAGTAAAAGGCTCTAGGCGATGAAACAAAGACTTTCAATTGTATTGTTATTCTATTTTAAAATCATAAGTTCTAGAACTGTTTTTTAATTTATTTATGATTAAATGTACAGTCACTTTAAAAGTGGTATTCATGAGGAAGGTATTAGTCAGAGACCGCTTGAAAAATTGTCGCTTGCTCGTCAGCATTTCTTTGGTTGATATTTTAGGAACCGGATTTTACGTTTTTGGTGGTATAGCGAACTATATTTAAACTTGGTAGAGCTACTATTTAAAAGTTTAATAGCTAACCGCAAACCACCAAATGCCTTTCACAATATTTAAGAAGTTAAAACAACTTACAGTTGCGTGCGATGATCTCTTAAGAAAATCACAATTTCACTAAAAAAAAAACTAAGTACGCATTTTTAATCGACTTCAAAAAAGGACGTTATCCATTTGACTTGTATTTATGTACTAGAGGCTGCCCCGCTGTTTCACTCACGCAGATTTCTCATAAACACAAAAATCCAGTTTTATCCCGTTCTCATGGGAATTTCGGGAAATTCTTTATTAGTGCTCACCTACACTCCCTAAGGAGCCCACATGCAAAACTTCAGCTTGCTACGCCCAGTAGTTTCGGCTCTGCCTTGTCTGTCAGTCAGTCAGCCAGTAACGGAAGAGTTTTTTATATATTGACTAGAGGCTGCCCCGCGGCATCACCCGCGCAGATTTTTCTTAAACACAAAAATCCAACTTTCCCTCGTTCCCATGGGAATTTTGGGAAATCCTTTCTTAGTGCTCATCTACACTCCCTAAGGAGCCTACATGCAAAACTTTAGCTCGCTACGCCCAGTAGGTTCGGCTCTGCCTTGTCTGTCAGTCAGTCAGCCAGTAACGGAAGAGTTATACCGGGTGTTTCTGACAAGTAGGTAATAAATCAAACGAGGGTTTCTGCTCACCATAACTAACAACTTTCCCAAAGGAACATAGGTCGAAATCTCAAAAAAAAAAAACAGCTGTTTCATACATTGGTTCGATCAGCTGGCGGGGTCAATGTACGGGACAGCTGATTTTTGTTTTGAGATTTCGACCCATGTTGCTTTGGGAAAGTTGTTAGGTATGGTGAGCTGAAGCCCTCCTTTGATTTATTACCGCCTTGTCAGAAACACCCGGTATATATATTGATATATTGATGATGTTTGTTTGTCCGCGATTATATCGAGTTTGGCTTAACCGATTTTGATGCGGTTTTAACAAAAGTATTTACATTTACATTCATTACATTAAATTCAGGAGAAGGTTTTATTACCTATTTTAACCGACTTCAGAAAAGAGGAAATTTTCAGTTTATGTATGTGTCAATTTATTAAAGGCGGGTCTCTTTTCGTAAAAAAGGTATTATTTAATTTACACTGCCTGTGTTGCTTTGTAACCAGACTAAAAAGGTAGTTGGTAGGAGGTACTTAAATTATGATGGACGCTACATCATCTGAGTAATTGTCGACCCTTGGGTTTCCCACTAACGCACAACAAGATTACGATCACGGATCTGCCTACAAGTGATCTTCAATAACAAATCAACCTTTTTATGACTTGATATTTTAATTACAAATAAAAGAGTTAAAAATGTGTTTTACTATACAAATTATACAAAAAGTTGGTTTGGATAACAATTTAACAAACCACGATAAAGTAACACCCTAATTTCAAGGCCTTATACGCGATGATTATTTAATCCAAACAAAACAAAATGTATAACATTATTTTGTAAATAACGGAGTTTGTTACATTATGTATTGTAATATTTACTGAGTGATTCAAATTGAACCATGCCGAATTGAGTTGTGTATGGTCGTGAGTCAGTCGATGAAATAATTTTCTAGAAAAATACTGCTTACTGGCTGCTATATGATAAATGAACATCATTTTTCATTAAAATTTCTATGAAAATCCTTGTCCGCTTATCATAAAGCATAGTGAGTGCATTTCGTTTACCCTCCTCCTTTTGATTAGCTTATATTTGTCTTTTAAAAACATGTAAGTTATAAGTGTACTCTATACCTTTTATGTTAGGTACCATTTCATTTCATTTTAGAACAAAGTCGGTTTCTGCGTCTGTCCCTTTGTATGCTTAAATCTTAAAAATTATGTAACGGAATTTGAAGCGCTTTTTTTAATAGATATACACTTATTCAAGAGGAATGTTTTTTAAGTATAATACATGCACAAGATAGTAAAAGGTTAGGCGGTACGAAGTTCACCGGGTCTACTAGTCTTTGATAAATAAAACATCAGAAACTTTGTTTACCATTTTCCCATGGGATCATAAATACCTTCTGTTTGTGTTATTATATTAATGCTCATTATATTCCTAATCACTTTACCAGGTAGACTGACCACTTTGTTGGGGTCTGCCTACTCTGTGTAGGCTACGCGAGTACCTACACTGGATAAAGCACTATGCTTGTCGGTATGGCGACCTGTGGCGGCCAATTTCCAGCCATGGACATATCCGAACATAGCAGACCAATACGAGTGTCATAAACTTTAATAAACTGGTGTTATTTAAGATTTTGTATGAATTGACAAGCAATCTATTTCGATAGATACCATAAAGAAAACGGCCATAAGTTAACTGATATTACCTAGCTCTAGGCGCAAAGACCAATCTAGGCGTAAGTTAACCATTTTCCTCTTAGTACGATATACCTAGTAATTTCATAGGCCTCGATCAGGTGACCCTCACCCAAGCTATTGGATGATGACCGCTAACTTCACACCTGCCGGCTCTGTTAGGCAACACAATGTCAATGTTAGCTGGCAAATGTACAGTCAGACAGGGTTGATATAGTCGTTATGCTATCTCAAGCGACCTTAAGAACAAACAAGGAATTTTATATTCCTTTTTTTATCGGTCTACCACTTTTTAACTTTTTACCTTAAAACTCCTACGTCATTTGTACAGTGGAGGACACGATCGGCGTAACACTTCCGGTTTTTCTGTATTGCAAAATAGCTCTTGTTCTCTGGTAATACAGTCTAGGGCTGACGAATCCATAGACAAATCTGTTTCGGCCTCCTAGTTCGTGACTGTACAGTGGCGTTCTAGGAGGCTGTAACATATTTGTCTATGTTTCGTCAGCCCTAGCCCTAAAGAAAAACCTGGAATTGTTACGGCGACCTAGACCGCCACTGTACTTATAGTTTCATTTCGAAAATGTTTGTTTTTGTGGTGATCCGTGTGATGTCCAAAAATGGAAGACTGCGATGATGATGATGAGATTGGCCCTAGATAAATTTGATTGGATTACGTATAAAATTATCTGAAATAGTTCTTAGGCATTAACTTGAAATATATTTATGATTTATTCTGATAATGATTTATTTAATGCCAACTTGGGGCTGTATTCCTGATTTCTGATAAAATTACTAACTTATACGAATGCTTATTGCAAATATTAGTAACAAACACTGCATTTAATCTATATATGCGTATTATAACATTTTATCGTAGCAGTCTGTACCGAACATCGTAACATTGGAAGTGTTGTGCAACTGTACGCTAATTCCATACTGATTCAATATTTTTGTCAAAGCACAGAATACATTGAAGGAAGATCAACGCTTTCATTGTCAACCAAAAATGGAAGTTCAACAAGTAGAGTATTGCCTTATTCAAAGAGTCACTTCATCGGCTTCATGTAAACTGTGCCCAAACATTATTTACAAATGTATTGCTACCTCATTCAAATCGGTTCGGAGTAGTTTTGAAGTTAGGGTTGAACATACAAAGAAGCTTTACTTTTTTACTTCTATCTTTAGCTTAAATCTTCCTTTATAATAATTGAGTCATGTTCAGACCATGTTCTGACAAACCAAAAATACAGTTAAATTCTGTAGAAATCATGACATAGGTAGCACTTTGTAGCCTCAATCACTTCTATGGATTATTCTGAATACTTTTCTAATAAGTACCAACTATATAGTCTAAGGTACCAACACTTAAATATATTTTTTGTGATTAATGAATACTTGAAAACTAGTTTAAAAATGAACATCTGTTTACGGATTATCACAAAGATATTATGAACTTACAATTAATGACTACTCCACGGATACGACATTGACCTTTGCAGAGTTTATATTGGGTGTAATTTTTCAATTATTAATTACTTATCATTTAATAACAATAATGCCGCGTCACAATCAGAACTAGCGGCTTTCCAACCTCTCTGATCAGAACACATAATTAAAGAACCTGTAAAGAGTGTCTGAAACACATAAGACGACGTTTGTATACACACGCCGACCCAGGAAAAAAACGTATTCTCCATTATAATGTCATAATATAGAGTTTTCCATAATCGCCATGCTTGTCAGGCGGGTTGGCCCTAGGTTGGCCATACTGCGATATGGCTCATAAGTTTTCCAAGGACGGACGCTGCTTCCCGTCCTTCGGGTGTCCATTTAGTAAGTATCTAGCCATATATAACCCATAGTAGGAGTTGGAGTGGTAGAATTATACGCCGCCTCTACATGCCACAATTATTAAAATGTGCAAAAATCAAAATATGTTCAATATGTGCCTTGTAGATATATGTCGTTAAGAGCCAGTTTACAGCGATGCTAGCGCCATTCGCGAAAAAAATTAATATCTTCTAAACTAACGCAAATATCAAAAATGTGGCACTGTATGACACTAGATAATGTAGCCTAGTATTTTTAGGGCACTTCTGTATAGCTTTTAGGTTGAAGACCAAATAAAGCTACAAAGTGATGCTAAAAGTGGCCACTTTTGGCAACAATCTATGTTTTTTTTGTACTTTTTACTCAGGACTACTTTGCTGTGCTCAAAAAATACTAGGCCACATTATCTAGTGTCATACAGTGCCACATTATCTAGTGTCATACAGTGCCAATTTTTTAATATTTGCCTTAGTTTAGAAGATATTAATTTTTTTCGCGAATGGCGCTAGCATCTCTGTAAACTGCCTCTTAAAGAGAATTAAAATTTTACACCTTGTATAGTACGACATCTTGGTTGGACATTTTTAACAGCCTCTGAAACTGGTTTTACAATCAATGACTATTGGTCTGTTGGTATTGGACATTATGTTAACGATTTAATTTGTTTCCGGTTCCAGAGTCAGTTACACTGTACGGTACAATTATTATTGTGCATACCACTTTTTTTTTATATTATAGACATGTAGTTATGCAATACGATATAACCACTATATAAGGCTGTGCTGGTGTAAGGATATAAGGATGTGCTGATTTAATGTAACTTGTGACCGTTCCTATCAGCCATCATTAACTAAGTCTAAGTAAGTACTTCTTTTATTGAGTTAATGTAGTTTTGCCAAGTGCTCATTTTGTCAAGTAGGTAACTAGTTTAGCTTTTTGGGATTCCACAGTTTAGTAAAAATGGTAATTTAATGTGCTACGATCGTTAAAAACGAGGTCTATTAGGTTTTGAAGATTTTGGTTCAACCTTTATTTTATTAAGTTAACGCACTTTTGGTTTGCGGATATTTTAGCGATACATAATAAAGGCAAGCGCGAAGTACCGATTTGGCTATACAATGCAAAAGACAATGAGAGCATTACGCACTTATAAGTTACTGGGAAGTTTAATCGATGTTGTGTGAGGAGACTGCGAGATGGGCGCGTGGCGGGGATGTCGCCGCGGGATGACGGCGACAACGAGGCAGCGCAGTGGGTTTTCTGAAGGCTGAGCCGCGGGTCGCATGCCAACACCGACTGACCTCGTCCGACCCTATTAAAACCTGATCTCGGAACGTCCGGACCTAGTGTTCCACCATGAGTCCTGTATGCTACTTCCTGGTGTTGTTTCTTGTGGTGAAGTTGGCGGAGTGCGCACCGGCTAACGGCTTCGTCTTCCCTGATGAGGGTCGGAAGGAGAGGAAATTGGATCCAGTGATCACGCCTCCAGTTCTTCCTTATTTGGAGCATCTGGAGCGTGACCCCAGCACGCTGCTGCCGGGTGACAGTGTTCCTAAAGTGAAGAGTGCTCCTGGAGGTAGAGGACCGAAGCCTAAGCTCGGATTTGGTGGTGGCTTCAATGTGGCGCCATCTAGTGATGGTGGCCTGACTGCCAGTATAAGCAGCAGCGCGAGTGGCGCGGGCGCAAGTCACTCAGCTTCGCAATCCTTCTCGTTTGGATTCAATCAAGGATTCAGTGCTTCTCAGTCTGCGAGCCAATCATCTTCTTTCAATGGTTTTGGCAGGTGAGGTTTCTCCATAAATGGTCCATAAATCTACAATAGGAGTCGCCTTTTGTGAACTCACTGATGAATTAAGTTTCTTGTCTTTAACAATATTACTTAGGTACTAATATGTCTTTCCGTCAGTCAAACCGTCAGTCCGTCTGTCTGTAAAAATAAATTATCTCCGAAACAGCTTAACAACGTTTAACATTTGTTTTATAGATTCTTAATAAATAGGAGGATAGTAACGAGATCATCTTTCGATAAACTGCGTTATGCGCTTCCTAGAAAACTAAATGTAATTTCTTTTGGTCAAATAAATAATAATTGTAATGACCGCATGCGTTTAATTTTATAAGGCATTTAACTAGGATGCCAGTTTGTCGCCATTATGGTTAAGTCAAGTAGGCATTTTACGACATCGCCCATTAGCGACATCCTGCATGCAATCCGCTGAAGCGTGAAAGGTTTTTGTCTAAATCTCGGTCAAACTTAGTAACTAAGTGTAGTATTTCCCCAAACTAGAAGCATTTACAATATAGGTAGTCTAGAAAAACATACTTCGTAGAGGTAGGGCAGAATGTGTCAATATTAATTTTAACAAAGAGCAAAGACAAAGTTTTTTGTTTATACAGGTAGACTAGATTATGAAAATTTGTAACAAACTAGTCTTTTAAGAAAAAATATAAAAGGTGCAGAACATTTTGCCAGATGCATGGAATATTTATCGCTAAAAGGCAAATACTCCACTTTACTGTTAACTTATATAATAAGATTAAAAAGTAAACAGATTACATTATTCATCTGGGTTGCACGATTTGCTCATTGCGCACTTATAATAGTAACTTACATACCTTTTTATGTTATTTAAAGACTAGTTGGACTAGACCTTAATAGTGAGTGAAATTATCAAAAGCATGTAATACTTAAAATATAGAGATTATGAAGCTAAGAATTATATTTAACTAGGAACTTAGTTTAACGTATAGCAAACAGCTAACGATAACTTTGAATAAAACTGAAATGTTAACTTTATCATTTTACTGAACTTTTTTAATCAAACTACGATCATAAACAATTAAAAAAATTATTTGTTGTCTGACTTTCTTGGTTCCATTAATCGACATTTCTTTCTTTGCTCTACCATATTTAAAATAAAATGATTTCAAGCAAATAACCTTACGGATCTACCACAAAAAGAGTTAAACCTGGGGTGGCATAGCATTATCTTAAACTCATATTGTCTCAATATATAATTACTAGAGGCTGCCCCGCGGTATTTCCCGCGCAGATTTCTCATAAACACAAAAATCCCGTTTTTTCCCGTTACCGTGGGAATTTCGGGAAATCCTTTCTTAGTGCTCACCTACACTACCTAAGGAACCTACATGCCAAATTTCAGCTTTGTACGCCCAGTAGTTTCGGCTCTGCGTTGTCTGTCAGTCAGTCAGTCAGTCAGTCAGTCAGTAACGGAAGAGTTTTATATATATTGATTATGTCAACTGTAAAATTTTACTTATCTGATTTGCTATATGGATCGCTGATTAATATTAGCTAGCGTTAGGCACAATAGCTGTCAGAGAATGGTCTAATTCACTTGACTAGGACTTAATAGGACTTAAATAACTAATGAATTCTTCATACAAAATGTAAGCTGTAAAAGTCTAAAAGTAAGGCGGTTATGGGTGTTTTATTAAAAAGTTCTATGGTAGCGGCTATATCAATCACGCACGTTATTATCTAAATCTTTTATAAAACTGTTGCAGCTTGATTAAGAACGAAGATGAAGATGTCTTCCTACTAGCCGTTTAAAATTTATATTATCAAATTCCAGTGGCTTCAGCGGCAGTCAAGCCAGCAGCCAAGCGGCGTCGTTCGGCCACGGCGGCGGCGGAGGGTCCGGCGCGGCCTCGTCCGCCTCTTCATTCGGCCACGGTGGAGGCTCTGGCAGTCAGAGTGCTGCTTCTGCTTTCGGCTTCAATGGATTCAATAATGGGTTCAATTCTCTGAATCCCCCAAATGATGAGGTAAACCCTATATACAAATTTTGTTCGTAAGGGGACTTGCAGAAATGAAACCCATCCAGTCTAATGCCGTTCTTAATGTCTATGAAATTGACAAGCAATTTTGGTACATAAAAGTGGCGGTCTAGGACGGCGTAAAATATTTGTCTATGATTTCGTAGGTAATTATTGCGGGAATAAGGGAAATAAGTGAATATTTCGAATAGTCAAATAATTACTCTTTATGTGTACTTACTTATAATATGTCGAAACGCTTTACCCTGAGAACGACAATAGGCCCGCTGGTGGGCTTTAATGTTCATAATTCATGACTGTTGATAGGCAAAGTTTGACTGCTGATTGAGCAGCTTAGCGAATAACTTAAAATACGGATTCGATTCATCCTAAACAATAAATATATTTTCGATTTCCAGGTGAACTTTGGCGATGGTCTACTGGACATCCGTCACCGCGGCGCCCCAGACTTCCCCTTCCTTCGTGGAAGGAGCCAGGGTGTGGGAGCTGCCGTGAAGTCCACCAGGTCTCGACCTTCGAGAGGAAGAAATAGCGATTGGCTGACGGTTTTTATTTCTGATTAGCAAGAACTGTTGTGTAGAGTGTAGAGCTAGCTCTAGCTACTCTAGTCTCGTCTTCAGGGTACCAGTTTTTATTGCTAATTCAGAGTATGTTGATGTGGGCGGTTGGTTAGGTACCGTATGTAGTTCATAGCTGGCTATTATTTTATTTATTGAATACTCAGATAAGACTCAGATATTAATTAATTTAACTGTTGTTTCCTAGATGCTTATTGTTTTTCATTATTTTATTTTATTTAGTTCATGTTTTGTTGAGTTATTGTAACAGTGTATAAGCCAGTCAGTTTTTTTTTCTTTTTTTATTTTATTTTACAAAAAGATCCATATTTTATGGATATTTTAGAGTGGAAATAAGTGCAAACTCAAGCATTTTAAATTATACTCGTCAATGGTTGTATTGTAAATTATTATCAACCCTGTTTAAAGTAAAATACTTACAAAAAGTAGTTTTAAGGTGTTTGTTAATAGAAACGAACTTCCATCGAAGTACCTTATTTATTACTCTAGAAAATATGTAATTTAATTAATAAATAAAATGTCGTTGATAATAACAAATACTAAGTATACATAACACAAAACTTTTTTATGTTTTTATTTCTCATCATACCTCTGCATTTACAGATTCTTTTTAAAGATTCAGTACACTGAAATGTGTTCTGTGTATGGAATCCTTCTGTCCGCCAGTTACTATTAGTACCAAAAGGTTTATATCGCTCATTGGGGGAATGAATCTAGGAAAAAATAAAAACAAAGGCTGCTTCAGTTGAAATCCACAGTCGTAATTATTTAATTTTTATACTATAGAGTTACTCTCTGGGTGTCATCTCCAATTCATTAAAAAAATCGGAGAGTTTAAACCAGCGCATATCTGGTAAGGCTAGGCGAAAATACAAAAAGTATACAAATTTTCAGTTTCACGTCATTCTTGCAAAGCTGTAAAAGGTTCCTTTAAAAAAATATCAACGAAACAAATATGTTATTACAGTTTGTAAATTGCAAATTTCAAAACCGAAGGCACTTTATATTACTAATAATACCTAAAGAAAAGTTTGTAAATTTGTTTGTTTGTACAACAGGTATAAACTCCAGAACTACTGATTCGATTTTAATTCTTTCACTAATGCGTGATAGTGACCTTCAGAATCGATATATGTTCTTAGGCTTTTTTATTAGGTACAGAAAATGGTTCCGGAGAGTGAACAGAGAAACACAACATCTGCTTTCTGCCACGACTGGACAACACAGGACTGAAGAGAGAGTGAGAAGAAAATACTTCAAATATATATTCAAAAAATCTGCTGATCACTCTTGAATGAATGAATAAACCACTCCTCATGTTTTCTTATTTATCTAACTATTTTATTTATAGATAAATTACTTGAGAACTTTAAGTTTTAATCAGCCAGGAATTGAGACTTTTGGCCAGCAGTTAGATTTATCGGCGGTTTGTCCCAGTGAATGACGTCACGCACGAACGAGCACTCCGCCAGTTTCTCAGGGTGCGTTGGTTCGGCACTGTATGCAAATCACTTGATTATTGTCTTGAGCCAACAGTATTACGTGATTTGGAATCTCCTTTCCGCCTCGTGTTGTTTATACTTGATAGTAA
This sequence comes from Euspilapteryx auroguttella, assembly GCA_951802225.1. Taxonomy (NCBI): domain Eukaryota; kingdom Metazoa; phylum Arthropoda; class Insecta; order Lepidoptera; family Gracillariidae; genus Euspilapteryx; species Euspilapteryx auroguttella. Next base: position 3,666,216 of record OX637646.1, read on the forward strand.
GAATCGATACCAAACCATCAATAAAATATAACCACCTAAAGCTTAAGTTACCTATTACTAACTCTTTCGTTTCCCAAATTTTCGTTTAAACCAAGTGCGTAACACCGACATGAAAGTTTTAGATCTAGCTCTATTTAATATACTATCCGCACAGCTCCTAAGCCATAGGACCATAAGGTATCCGAAACACACAACTATGTATTATTATGCTGCAAACACTAATGAAAATCTTCATGTACCCCAATAACAAAACAGATTGCATGGATGAAATGGCTTAGAGCGATCAGGTCACCTTCTTTCAACCTGCTGTTGTAGTTAAGTTTTTTGGTTTTTCATTCAAATCTCAGTTGTAAAACATTTCATACTTATTTCTATTCAAAATTTAGCTTGGCAACAGTGTTTTTCTAACTAACCTTGAATTAACATAGAAATTATAGCATTTTATGGGTTTTGCCATAACATTGGTAATCGACATCCTGGTAGCTACATCTGACTACCTTATTAGGCACTCAGTTAATCAGATAATTTATACGTTATCTGATCATTTTTTTTCTCCGGTTGTTTTTAGTATAGGGTAAACCAGTTGTTTAAAACCAATTCGCGACAAAAGTTAATAAAAGTTCATCTTAATTGTGCATCATGCAAAGGACGATCCTCCGCTATTCTTCCAAAAAAGTACCTATTTGATCTTTAAATTTATGATAATTATGAAACCAATATGTGCCATAAATCTGGCACTTAATTACCTACCTAAAATAAATTAACAGACTTGTTTGTCTAAGAGAAGTATTTGAATAAATAAGGTAGGTAGGTTATAAATGCATCTGTAATTGAAATTATTAAATTAAATATCATCCAGTGTTATAATGTTGGCGCCTACCATAAACATACGTTTTTACGAGATTTCTATTTCACCTGCAAAATAACAATTTAGACGACCCAAAATTTCATGTTGAGGTCAGATGCACCGAAAACGTTCTAAAAAATTTCGTTTTTATGATAAGGAGATGCAATTTCTTAGCCCAAATCTAGAGGAAATTAACGAACAGTTTCTGTAAATTTTATTCAGGGTAAACAAGTGAAATAAAATGTAAATTAATTCTTTGAAATGTCACGTTATAAGGTTGAACCGCGTCTCGAAAACGCTATTTTGTCACGTTCGGCCATCAGAAGAGTTGGAGAATGAAGTTGGTTGATTTTTTAATTTTGGGATGCGTATGGAGCTATGTAGACTGCGTCAGATTTGTGATATTTCCATTGAAGAATCAGCAGATTGACGCAAGGATACCGCAGAAATTAATAATACCAACAACTACTACGACAACGGTTCAGCCAATATTAGCTGCCAAGTCAAGCCTGAGTCAGGTGCCCTCTTTACCAGTGCTGACTGCCCAGAGTTCTGCCACTGGAGAAACGAAAATAATGCAGTCGTTAAATCAAATTCCGGTTCCAGCAAAGGATCTGCTTCCTCCAAAGGTAGGTAAGCTAGTTATTTCTATTTTTGTAAAAAATTTGCATAGAAAAGAAAATTAATTTCTTCGCAAGAGACAATTAAGTTTCTAGTCACCTATTGCTTTGGTGCTATGGGTACATGAGGCTCACTTATCATTCGTATAGTGTTCTAAGATTGAATAGGATCTACTCTCGAATTGGGCTTTTCAGGTAACAATTAAATTATGTGTGTTTTAGATGCATAAATTCTGTTTATAGCCATCATGGTAATTTCATTATTATAATTAATACGAGTTCAACATGTTTATACAATTTTTATTTTATATTTTCAGACTGATGACATCCAAACCTCTGGAAGCTCAATATTTCCCAGCAAAATCTTAAAACCATTGTTTTAAGTTAATTTATTTGTAAGTTAATTACTACATGGCTATGGGCAACCAAACCTGTTTAAATAATACTCATTCAAATAAAACCTTGTTTTTTAATAAATAATATGAAGATTGTAAAATATAATTACTTAAGTTATAAAATATGAACATGCACTCGCGCAATTGCATTTGCACTAAAAATAAAATTGTTGAAGACTCAGTTTTCTGGGTTTTGCTCCTTTTAAATTATTCCACTGCATGACACAAGGCCTTTCTTACATCGGGATATAGGTCTGGGCGGAGCCTAAGGATCCTTTAATTAGGTAATGGAGTAAAAGAATCGAAGTAGTTAATAATTAAATTACTAAAAAAAACCATGGCCACGAAGAATTTGTAGCGGCTGCCGATGCCGTCGGTGACGCCATCATCTCGTGTAAGTAGGTATTCTTGGAAGACACTAAGTGCGTACTCACTGGAAAGAATTATGATTAAACACCATGTTTCCATTTGTAACGGCTTTTATTTTGCTCTCCTTATAGACGAACAGGTTGGTCTTGATAAACAGGAATATCATCTAGAACTTTATGAAGAGATGTCAGTCATATGCCAATTTTGCCATAGGCATATTTATTTAGACAGGATCTTTTACATATTAAAGATTATTGTTTTAACGGAATCACGTGTGTTGTAACAGTAATCCAATAGGTAACTTTATAAGACCGTACAACATTGCTGACCGCCAAAATTGGAGGAAAATTCTTGAAGCCCTATTTCCCCGCTAGGGATAACAGTATAAGAAGAAGAAGACAACAATGCTAAGCTTTATTTTAAACTTAGCATTGGCAAAATTCTCCACAAAAGTTCATTAAATTAATTGATTAGATATGAAATCAATCATGTAGGTAAACTAGTTGAACATAAAATTTTACACCTCGGTATTATTTTAATTAAATAAACAAAGGCTACCAATTCCGATCTTCTCGTCATGATCAATGACCATGTCATGCTCATGCCACGAGTATTCAGAATATTAAATTTACACGCCTGCTCATCAACATAAACAAATCGTGATGTTGCGCGTATAAATAGTGTACCGGTATTGTATCGTGGACCACTTACAATCCATTCAGCATGAGGCAACTTTGTTTAGTATTGTTTTTCTGCGCATGCGTGTTTGCCAACCAGCCTGATGAGAAGGTGGTCCTCGTGTCGCCGGTGCTGGCTCCTCCGCGAGGTGCGCGCGCGCAAGGCCAAGATACAGCTAAAGACTTCCCAATTCTTATGGTGCTAGCAAACAATGATAGCCATGGAGGTGAAGAGGCGAAGGTGCATGATGGACGACCAGTTTACGTGAAAGTGAGTCTCTAAATACCTATTATGTATTGCGTATGAATTACCGTAGAGATTCCTTTAAACAAGATCTAATTATAAATATACCGTGTCTCATTGAGCTCTACCTCCACAAACCATAGATTTATTTTATTTTATTTGGAACTGATATTTAACGTTTTATTTCAGAAAATAAGAGAGGCAAAACGCTCAATTAAAAGACAACGAAGACTGCAAAGCTCAACGACCACCCCACTGCCTATGTTTCAAAATCGCCATTAGATATTAAAATCAGTCAAAATTAAGCTAAGTTTTTTATGAATTATGTTTTTGTGCTAATTTTTTAAAAAAATTAAAAAAAACTAAATAGTTCGATAAGAACTTCTTTAATTTGAATATTTTATTTTACCTTGAACTATCGACACTTCAACTCATAGCTAAATCAATTTGATATAAGGTAGCAATTGCTAATACCTAAGCAAAAACAACGTTTTAAAATACGTATTTATTCAATTCCTGCTTTGGTGTTATGATTTTAATAAGTAGGTATGTTTTATCTCAATAATATAAATTAATTAATTAATGAAAGAACTCCTATCTAACGGCGACTATCGTTTTAGTTAGAACGATATGGTTATGTGTCACGTGAATAAAGGATGGAAAAGCAGCACCGACCACAACAAACTCTGAATCTACTCTCTAGTTCTGTTTAATGTCAATAGGACTGCTGATTAAAATGACCGACGAAAAGTGACTTCTAAAGCAAGCACGAAAGAGATAGTGGCAACATTCTGAGTCAGAAAACTTAGGATAGGACCTGACCTTCCGTATGGGAAATCTACCCCTTATATACCCCTAGGCAGCCACCTCATTCGACGTAACGAGCATTTTAGCATGTTTAGTTTTTATTCTTTGACTAAAACTATGTTATGGAATTTTATATTGACGTAAAAGCGTAATTCAACATGATTCTACTGAAAGAAGCGCCATATATAATGCTCTTTAATTTCATAGCCGTGTTCTTATCAGCCTTAATTATCATACGTAATTACAATTAAAAACCATATGCAATTATGAAAAACATACTGCTAATATGCCGGAAAATACGACAGTCATTTTCTCTAGAATAAAAGAGCGCAATATGTTTTTAACGCACATTGCAAGTTTTGTCATCAAAAGACGCAAACCTCGAAAAAAATGTTTTCTTTGACAAAATCCGTTCTCGTAGTTCTAGCTCTACATTTTCTGGTGCTGGTGTGTGCTACAGTTCCCGCTGCGGATATTGACCCCGAATACGACTCTAGGTTTTTGGAGCCCCAACTTCATAGGCAGGTTTACCGTAAAGTATATCGCGGTAAGAAGTCAAGAGTATCTATAAATTAAGAAATCTAATGAGAACATACTTTTATTTTTAAAATGTACCTATGTAACCTTAGATGTTAATATTTGAACCAAAAATTTTCAATCTTACTGTTTGTAAAATGTTTAGAGGTATTATACAAATAGGATATTTTTATAATATGTTTTTATAAAATAAAAATATAAAAATAAAAATATTTTCATATCTTTCTCAGATAAAAGATCTTTTCTAACCACGCTAATAAGTGGAGCACCGGGAGTAAATTCAGGATACAATGGCAACAATGGCTACCCGAACACTCGCAGTCGGGAACAGACTGTGGTGGTCAGCATGCCTAGTACAGGTTATTTCACCTACTTCTTAGTAAATAATGTACTTTACTCAATAATATTTCCTAAATAGCTACCTGTCGATGAGCTTGATTGTGCTAAAACCCTACCGTATCAATACACAGTATAAAATAAAGTCGCTTTCCACGTCTGTCCCTATGTATGGTTAGATCTTTAAAAATTGCAACTGATTTTAAATCGGTTTATTTAATAGATAGAGTGATTTAAGAGGAATGTTTAGAGAAAATATAATATGTGGACAAAATATAAATAGGTTAAGCGGTACGAAATTCGCCGGGTCGACTAGTTTGGTAATAAAAATTAATGATAATTATGGTGATGGTACTGGGTGATAAAGAACTTCAATTTTATTCACACGTAACATTATCTAAAATTTATTATAGATCAAAACTATGGGTACAGAAGCCCTACTACGCCACAGAGAACCACTGTTGTTGTTGTTCCAGGTAAGTTCGATAATAGGGTATCAAGTTAAGTAAGGAATTGTTTTATTTCATTAAGAATACACCAGTTTATTTATAATACTTAGATGTAGAGCAGATTATTTTATAACTGGCTTCTTTACAATTTCAGAAGAAAACACAAATATAAACTATCCTGGAACCTACTCAAGAGCTCAGACCACCTACGGATAATATCTACTACCTATTTAGTTATATGTTTTATTAAATTAAAAAATATTAAGTAAACTTCAAATTTATTCCAGAATCTCAACCTAATTTATAGATAATTATAATAAATTAGTTCATTTATATTAGAACTAAAACAAAACGTAGAGGTAAAGCTTAATTTTTAAAAACACGATACCCACAGTATCATAAACATCAGATTCTGAACGTCATCATTATTAGATAAACTGAAAATTCAACAAAGCGTGGCGAGAATCGTGCAATAAGCAATTTTAATAGCTTCTTTATGAGCAGCCGAGGGAAAACCAAATCATATTGCTGGAAACAATCGGCTTTATCACAAACAAGCAAGGCTTTGTCTTAATCGTCCGATTAGGTAAATCACAAATTCTTGTTTCATTAAGCTATGTTTAGGTTTATCCCCTAGATCCCAGCAGCAATAGCAATTATTAGACAAAGACTTTAATCAGTAACAAGTTGTCTGCTATGTTACACACATTAAACTTGGTACCTACCTACATTGCTATGAAACCTGAATCCAACCATAAATCAATTAAAATATAAAATACAAGTCTCACATCTTCTCAAACACAATTTGCCTGTGTGCAATTAACCAGTTTAATTATCTTATTTGAAATTAATAACAACAATGTTAGAATAGAAATCATATTTTTGGTTTATTAGAACTTTTCAGAGTTAAATTGTATTTTATTAATTAGTTGTTAAATTGGTATGATTAGGTTGACTTGTCTCTCAGCATGATCTTATTACATTAACTTAATCAGTTTGAGCTTTAAGTAGATATGCGAGATGTGATGATGTGGTAGGGTAACATAAAACATTATGAATCAATATAAAAAAGATTAAAAGGCTTTATAGTAAGTTTCTGTTTTTAGTCATCCAATCATAAAATTCGAATATTTCAAAAAGTACACTGTAAAGGCTGTACTTGGATATAAATAAACTACAGGGGCGCTGGTAAACCTGTTTGCAGACCCAGAGCTCTAAATCTTCAACATCAACTTTTTTTTTGCGTAAAAGTATATCCATGATCCTGCTCCAAACAAAAAAGATTAAAGTTCTTCTACGGCGCACCAACACATGCATCCGGTTTAAAGGGAATAACAAGACGCCTCACATACGTGCTCAGACTTGGCAAATTACCGGCCGCAGAGCATCACGTTTCGCGAGCGGCTAGCTGCATTTTTTTTTTCAGACATCCTAAGTTAGAATGCAATAAAACCGATAACGATTCCATTAATTTCTAAAAAATAATTAAATATATTCTGATAACGTCACGGAAGAAATCCTGTATTCTTCAAAACAATATCAGAGCAGAGCTTGCAAACTTGTACAGTGCTCTCGCAGGAAAAACCCGAGGCTGTATAAATAGGTTGGAGCGGTTGGGCGCGGCGTCAGTAAACATGGAAGGTCGTTGTGGACTGGTGGTTTTGATGATGGTGGCGGTGGTGGCGTCAGTTGGGGGGTCGGTTGGGGACAACCAACTAGACGTGGACGGAGGCGAGAGGGTGGTGTTTGTTGCGCCGGTGCTCGCGCCGCCGAGGGATGCGCGCACGCACGTCACAGACCGGGCGCGGCAGTTTCCCATTCTGATACTTCTGGCACGTCCTGAGCTGCAAAGCCAGTCCCGCGCGGAGCCTGAAGTTAGGTCTCTTGAGTCACCGCAGCCGATATACGTTCAGGTGAATATATTTTTTAAAACCTATTTATTGTTATGGACGAAGGAAAGATGTTCATGCGAATTATATTCCTTTAAATGTACCTAAGTAACTACCGGCATATAGTTTTTCAAGTTTGGTTAGTAAATAAATGAATAAATAAATACAAATATTTATATTAGCTGCTGCAAATGAAATGTTATTAAACTAGGATCATCAAGCGTGTTAATTAAGATGTTTTTAAACATAAAAACTTTTTATCCGTTTACACAAAGAGATTCCGAGAGCATCATCGTGGGTATAAAAATCTAGTTTTTGTTACCAAACAAAAAACTTATTTTTTAATCCAACACACCATTTTGATTACAGAAACTTGAAGACCAAGTCAAGCCACAACATAACAGACAAAAACGGCATTTATTAAAGAAGAAACTCCTCTCGCTTGGATTTGGTGGCGGTCACGGAGGGGGCTACCAGCAGGGGTACAGCGGAGGGTACAGCGGAGGATACAGCGGGGGGTACGAAGGTCACGGAGGATATGGAGGTGGCTATCAGCATCAGGAGCCTGTCAAGACCATCGTAGTTCATGTTGTAAAGGAAGGAGGTACGTAGGATATAATTAATTTTATCGATAGGTACTTGGTAGGTACATGGTAGTTATAATTGCTGTGAAGATGTTCAATAAAGATTAATATAATAATGAGATGTGAGTCAATGTTTTGATGATTCCAATTTTCCGTATCTTTTATTGCGTATCTGTAGTTTTTTTTTTTTTTGAGTAGTGTTGCGCGTAGTAATGAGTTTTGGCAAACCTACTTTACACTTTTTAACTTTATTATGGTTTTGTACATGTATAAAAGTTTTGTGAACCTATCCTGCTATGTTATATCCATATCAACTTTGTACCACTTTACAATTTAAAATGACACAATATTCATAAAATTCCGATCTTAAAAAAAAACTAATTAAAATATTTTGTTGTTCAAAAACGTTGGCGCTCGTGCAAGTCTGCTAGATTATATTATAGATGCAGCTGTTTTTGAGCAGTTAATGGTAATCGTGATAAATATAGAGAAGATTGTTTTGAAAACCAAATTACCTAAAACAGGATAGAACTTTTCTTGTTTTGCAGCGTTTATTAAATAAATATTAATCGATACTAGCTTACAAATTAGCATTTTGCATTAGTACCTAGTGTCTTTTTCAACTTCTTAGGTAGATATAGATGTGCTTCATCTTAATGATACATACATTTGTGTGATACATCTCGCTTACATACATACCTATATGAGTATTGTATGTAAGCAGAGATGATTTACACAATTTTTGAGTTAAAACAGACTGTTCCGTAGAGCATTCTCAAACTATTTTTTGCAAGTGACCAAAATACTTTTTAAGACCTATGTGTAGTAGTTTTTTCGTGTTGATACAAAGGACAACAGTTTAAATAAGTACGTATTTAGTTTACGGTGACTAACCACAGAAAAGCTAACCCTTACTCTATCTATCTATCGCATCTACCGTTTTAGGATAAATTTACTGAACCAACTGGCAAGCTGGCATTACCATTCAGATGAGCCTTAATGGCTAACATGGTATATATCGGAATAAACAGAAGCAAAACTTAAACCTAAACTTAAACTTTACGATTAACTATCCTAATGTGTTTTTTTTTTCTGGTTACGCAGGTCATCAAGGCGGTTACCAGCATCAACAACCGAGCTACCAGCCTGTCTACCATCAACAAACCTACCAACAAACCCACCACCAACCTACCTACCAGCAAACCCACCATCAACCTACCTACCAGCCAACTTACGAGCAGCCAAGCTACCAACCAAGTTACCAGCCGCAACCGAGCGGTTGCAGCGGCGGTTGCGGCGGCGGCGGCGGCGGTCATCACAGCAGCTCATCGGCTACTGCTACCGCCACTGCCACTGCTAGTGCACAATCTTCTTCTTATAAGTGAGTATTTTAATCAAATCAGTAAATAGAATTTAAAACAATTCTTACATAAATGTGCTTGGAATAAGCGCTCTGAGGACTTGAGGGGCTACGTTGGGGACGGACGTGAAAACTAACTGAAAACGTTACTGACTGTTTACTGCGTTACGCGCACCGACTCGTCTGTTTCAGTCAGTGGGAAATTATTTGAGCTTACCTAGTAATTACGTAGCCTCAATCAAACATCTTCTTCGAAAACCACCTTCGTCCACTGTTGGACATGGGCCTCCCCACAAGGATAAAACGATCACAGTATTGCTCTTCAAGTCGCCTTTTACGGCACCTACTATGGGATGGTGGAGATGGGATGGTGGAATTATATGCCGCTTTTTAATTATATCTTTTTTTTATTTTTTCAGTTACAAAAAATAAGGACCGACAGACTCTACCGCCAGTTTACCTCATGGATAAAATAGGAAAATGCAATAAAGGTGCCATTTTAATACACCCAGTATTTAGTGTAGTTTTTAGTGTGCAAAATCTAGGTACATAATTAATATAAATAAATTAGCAACTTACTAACCTTTCTTTCAATATATTTCATTGTTTTGCAAGCCGAAAATAGCATTTATATACTTATTTAATCCTAGTTTTTCATGACAAGTTTTTACAATCACGGATACCTAAGCTTTATTTTTGCCTCAATTAAATTGTGACTAGATTAAAAATAATAAAGTAAATATTATTATAATAAATATTGATTTGTGTGGTTTTTTATTTGTAAAATTAACTGGTTGGATTTTTCACAACGAAGCTTTTTGTAAAGATGTGTAAAACTTTCTGAAAGTTTTAGTTTATTTCCAAACACATATTATGTAGTAGCTAAATTTTTGGCACCCGCGATACCACCGAGGCGTGGCGTAGCTTGTCTGTGTTTTATAAGCTGAACTTTGAATTTGAATACCTCCCTATATTCCCTCTACTGTATTCTATTTATCTCTATTCAACCTTGAGTATTTTCTTAACTGCCTGAGTAATAAATATAGCAATCTAAATTTAAAAACATAGCTTACGTACGGAATGTAGGCATTTATAAATTTCAGAATGTCGCTGTCTAGCGGTGACTTTAAATTTAGAGGAGGCCTTAATACATTCATGGATTAACATGAATTTGACTGAAACTGTAATAGTTGGATTGGGTGATTTTATCAAATCCTGACGATACTGGTATACGAAGTTCGCCGGGTCGACTAGTATCATTTTAAAAGATGGCCTATGTATCTACAGTGGCGGTCTAGGACGATGTAACAAATTTGTCTATGGCCTCGTGCGGCCTAGACTGTATTACAAAAGAACAAGAGCTATTTTGCAATACAGAAAAACAGGAAGTGTTGCTGTACCCACTATTCTGATACTGATTTAAGCGCAGACTAAAGCACTACATACTGTGAAGTTTCATAAAGGATTTTGTTCTGTAGATAGAAGTAGGTTTAATTAAAACGTATTTTAATTTAGTGTTTATTGAAAATTTTACAAAGTCAAATCAAACTTGCTAAAAAAACTTATACTTATGGATCATTATGGCATAAACCGTATTTAGGGTTATTCCTGCGCCATCATTATGTTATCAAAGGTTTTTCTCCAGTACAAAACTTCGATGTTCCTAGCATACTCATTTTAAAGTGATGCTTGATGCTTGTGCTTGTTATGCTCATTCTAGCAACATTTTTTTAGGCTGGGTTAAGTCGAGTGGTTATATAGTCTTCGATAACTAGCCTAGCTTTTTCTAGCTTTGCTTTTCGCTAGCTTTTTAACCGAAATGAAAGCTTCGATAACATATAAAAACTTTTGACTGAGCAGAAAAGATAAAAAAAAATATACTTACCTAAATAGGTAGTAAGTTATAACAAACAAAAGTAAAGTTACATATCAAGTTATAACAAAAGATTTATAATGCAAACGAAACAAAAATAAATACCTGTTCGCACACCATAGGCTTAAAGATACAGTCCGCTGAAAAATCAGTTACGAATAAACAATTAACCAGACCACACGTCTTTTAACTCTAAAAACACTCGCCATTCAACATTGAACCTTAGTGCCCTTAACATTGGTCACAATCGAGCCGAATAAGTGTCGCGACTACCGGCCGGCGGCAACTGCATTCCAACGAAGATAAGGAAGTGCACGCCCGAGACAACGTGTTTAATTCGGAATTAGAACTAAATTTTAAGTGAAATATTAGTTATTTTAGTGTTGTAAAATGGCTAAAATTGAAGAAATAGTGTCGTTATTGGAAGATACAGCCAGATTACTACAAAAAACTCAAACTAACTTTAAGAAGTGTCCGAAAGTGCGTTTAACTAGAGGTTATCTCGAGGCTCAGTTAGAATGTGTGCAGCAATATTGGTATACGTTTAAGAAGACTCATCAGGAGCTGATTAAGTCTGTACCCAAGGATAAGCGTAAGGAAATTCCTTATTTAGCAAACGACGAGTTCTTCTCCTATGAAGATATGTACCTAACCATCAGCGGCGACATCAAGGACTTGCTCTTGGCGCTGGCGACGGGCCCCGGCCCCAGCCCCGGCCCGGGCAACTCCACGCAGGTTAGTGCTCTGCATGTTCCTAGTAACGAACTTCAAGTAAAGCTTCCACGTATACAGCTGCCTACATTTGGTGGAAACTATGATGAGTGGACTACGTTCCACGACTTGTTTACGTCACTGGTGCATAACAACAATACAATTTCTAAGGTTCAAAAATTACATTATTTGAAAACGAGTCTATGTGGCGAGGCTGAAGCTTTGTTAAGGCATATACAAGTAACAGAAAATAATTATGATCAATCGTGGGACTTACTTAAAGGTCGCTATGGTAACAAAAGGCTCATAGTCAACTCACTATTAAAGCGTTTATTTTCTCAAAAGAAAATTAATGTGCAAACTTCTAATCAAATAAAGGCATTATTAGATACCACGTCTGAGTGCTTAAACAGCCTAAAAAACCTTGATGTATCGATTAGTACCTGGGACCCTATTATTATACACTTAGTTGTACTTAAACTAGACCCAGACACACACAAGGAATGGGAGGAAGAATCATACAAGGCTAGTTCTGAGCAATTGCCGACTTGGGAGGAATTACGTACCTTTTTGGAGACTAAGTTTCGCACCTTAGAGATGGTTACCCCACCTGGAAGAGAAAGAATAATTAAAGAACGTACTTACCATACCGCCGTGTCCCCAGTACCTGCCGCAGCCGCAACAGTAAGTAAGTCCTGTGTTAAATGTAAGGATAAGCACACACTGAGTCACTGCAAAGATTTTGCACTAATGCAAGTAGCCGATAGATTTGATTTTGTAAAGAATAACAATCTTTGCTTCAACTGCTTACTGGCGGGGCATCCTGTTTACAAATGCCGATTACCTGTTACTTGCCAAGTTTGTCATAGAAAACACCACTCACTGTTACACCAAGTATACAACTCTAACACAAAGACTGTACAAGCAAACTTCAGCCAAGTAGATGATAAAAATGAAGACGTGGACACCAACAAAGACATCACCATTACGTCACATTTCACAACCAAGAAATGCACAGCCTTGCTCGCCACAGCGCTGGTTCCTGTTAGAGATGAAAGGGGCCAAGTCACCACTCTGCGCGCTTTAATCGACCAGGGCTCTCAAGCTAGTTTTGTTACGGAACGCGCCGCCCAACTGATGAAGATGACGAGAACACCTGTAAAGGGGACAATCACTGGGGTCGGTTCTACACGTACGGTGATTAATAGTTTGATACATCTTGAGCTTCTTTCAATGTACGATAATAATTTCAACCTCAAGATCAAAGCTTATGTAATGTCTACGCAAATAACTACGCAGTTACCTTCTAGGTCTATTACAAACTGTACACACTCCTGGTCACACCTTCAAGGTCTCACCCTGGCAGATCCCAGCTACCATACACCAGGGCGAGTAGACATGTTGCTAGGGGTAGACGTTTACGCAGAAATAATTAAGGGCGATATAGTCAAGGGTCCACCAGGCTCTCCATGCGCACAAAATACAAGCCTGGGGTGGATCCTCTTTGGGGATGTTGAACAATCGCAGTCACTTTCTGAAAACGTCACGGTCATGCACCATCATCTGGATCTTGACATCGACACGATGCTGAGAAATATGTGGGAACTTGATACATCAACCAAGGTAGAGTTGACAGCAGATGAGAAGCTTTGTGAAGAAATATTCAAGACCACAACCACAAGAACAGACGATGGACGATACGTGGTAAAATTACCAACGAAGACAGAAGAATTACAATCATTAAAGGGACAAACAAGAGACATAGCACTAAAGAGATTTTATCAACTAGAGAAGAAAATGAACAATAATGAAGAGTTTAAGAAACAATATACAGAAGTGATAAATGAGTATTTAACATTAGGACATATGGAAGAGGTACCAAGTGATGAACTGAACAATCCATCTGTTTATCTGCCACACCATGCCGTCGTTAAAGAAGAGAAGGAGACGTCAAAGGTTCGAGTCGTGTTCGATGCATCAAGCAAAGGTACAAACAACGTCTCACTAAATGATGAACTGCTGGTAGGGCCTCAGATACAAGAAGATTTGCGCAACTTAGTAATGAGATGGCGAATGAAGAAGATTTGTTACATTTCAGACGTCAAAATGATGTATAGGCAAATCCTGGTGTCTAAGGATAAGAAACACGAATACTCAGATGCAGATTTGCAGAGAATAATTTGGAGAGACAATACAAATGATCCTGTACGAGACTATAGACTTCTAAGAGTTACCTTCGGGACAGCATCTGCACCCTATTTGGCTGTGAAAGTACTGCAGCAAATAGCAGTTGATGAAGGTGAAAAGGAACACCCAAACGTTGCAAGAACAATCAAGCAATCATTTTATGTCGATGACCTGATGTCTGGCCAAGATTCGGTCTCAGAAGCTATTAAAGAGGCCAAGACAATACAAAACATATTATTGAAAGGAGGATTCGTGTTGCAAAAGTGGGCGTCGAACAGTCCGGAATTCCTGAAACAGTTTAAAGCAGAACATATAAGTTCACATGTCAATCTCAGCTCCAAATTAGACGGCACCATACGAACTCTAGGTATATCCTGGAACATGGGCGAAGACATATTTCAGTATCAGCTTGAACTGCCACCTCCACCTGAAATCATAACAAAAAGAAAAATATTAGCTGAAACACAACGATTATTTGATCCACTAGGTTGGCTGGCTGGATCAATTATACCTGCGAAAATATTAATACAGAAATTATGGTTGAAAAGAAGCACCTGGGATGAAGAAGTTGAACCTGAAAACAAAAAAGAATGGTTAGAGATAAGACAAAGTTTTGAACACCTAAAAGAAATAAAAATAGAAAGATGGTTGCTTACCTCACAATCTAACACGGATGACATCACAGTGCACGGATTCTGTGATTCTTCTCAAAGGGCTTACGCAGCCGTAGCATACCTGCGGGTGAAGATTAAAGATGGAACATACCAAACGAGAATAATAGCCGCGAAAGCGCGTGTTGCGCCTGTAAAACCTGTTTCGCTCCCCAGATTGGAGCTTTGCGGAGCAGTTCTGCTCGCATCCTTGCTAAAACAAATCAGCACGGCCATGAAAGTACCGCCAACTCAGATATATGCCTGGACTGACTCAACCATTGTGTTAGCATGGTTGCAAGGGGACCCTACAAGATGGCAAACCTTTGTTCGAAATCGTGTAGTAAGCATTCTCGACGACATCGGAAGCAAGTGGTTTCATGTACAGTCACAGGACAACCCAGCAGACATAGCTTCTAGAGGACTTCTGTTACCAGAACTGGCCAGGTCGACGCTGTGGTGGAGAGGACCCGCATGGTTAGAGTCAGAAGACATTCAATTTAAGCAACTAAAACAAACAACTGATTTGGAGATAAGAAACAACATTCAAACAAACACAAAAATAGAAGCAGACAGCACAAGTATTACAAATCAATTCGATGAATTTGACAACCTTACTCAACTCTTGACAACAATAACCTATTGCAAGAGATTTCTCAACCAAAGAAATAATTTACCGAACAACACAATAACTACAAATGAACTGGACGATTCACTGAAAGCGTGCATACGATTAATACAAACTGAAAATTACACTGAAGAGATTGATGCACTTACACAAGCAAAACCTTTAAAAAGGAATAGTACACTGAAGTCATTAAATCCATTTATGGATAATGAAAAGATACTTCGCGTTGGAGGTCGACTGAGACACTCGAACTTACCTGAGGAAAGCAAGCACCCAATAATTCTTGACAACAAGAACAGTCTTACACGATTAATTGTCGCTGATGCTCACCAGAAGACACTCCACGGTGGACCACAATTAATGTTGTGCTTCCTGCGGACAAAATATTGGATTGTAAAACCAAAAGGTGTAGTTAAATCGTACGTCCGAAGATGTTTGATATGCGCCCGCCAGAGTGCCGTTGTTAAAAATCAGATCATGGGAGATCTACCAGAAGCTCGTGTCAATCCAGCAAGACCCTTTATACATAGTGGTGTTGATTTTGCGGGACCTTATCAAATTTTAATGACCAGAGGCAGAGGAGCCAAAACAAACAAGGCCTACGTAGCCATATTCGTTTGCATGGCTGTAAAAGCAGTTCACCTAGAACTAGTTGGAGACCTTACATCTGAAGCCTTCATTGGTGCCTTTAAGAGATTCGTTGCCAGACGTGGAAAATGTGCACATCTATGGAGCGACCAGGGAAGAAACTTTGTAGGTGCAAATAAGGAACTAGCAGAAGCTTTTACAGACGCAAAACTAGAAGTCATAGAACTACCTAAATTGCTTGCAGAAGAAGGAACTCAATGGCACTTCATACCAGCGTACAGTCCGAATTTCGGCGGTTTATGGGAGGCTGGCGTTAAGTCTATTAAGTTCCATTTGAAGAGAATATTGAATACAAACTTGACGTTTGAAGAGTTTTACACTGTTTTATGTCAGGTAGAAGCATGCCTCAACTCGCGGCCGTTGTGTCCGATTGATGAAAATGACACTGAAAACCTACTTACGCCCGGACACTTTCTCATAGGTGAGGCCCCAATCACAGTGCCTTCGCCTGACATTCGCAATGTCAACATCAGCCATTTGTCTAGATGGCAACACACTCAAAAGATAGTACGCGATTTCTGGCATCGATGGCAGCAAGAATACCTAAGCAGGCTGCAACAACGACCGAAATGGCTAAAAACACAACCGGAATTCAAATTAGGTCAAATAGTTCTGATAAAAAATGAGAACTTACCCCCTGGGAAATGGTTGTTGGGTCGCGTAGTAGATAAACATCCCGGCAAAGATGGTGTGACTAGAGTGTATAGCATCAAGAGTGGAGACAACATTGTAAAACGTTCAATTTCTAAATTATGCTATTTTCCGGTAGACACCGAAGAGTAGGATTAAGATGTGTAACTTTAGTAAACATTCTGTACAACTTTTATGTAAATTCGTTAGTTGGTCAATAAACCTACTTATTTTTCTTTAATGCTAGATTTAGATTAGAACAAATCTGTTTTTCTTTTATACTTACTTACGATTTTACGTTGTTCATTTAAGTTTACATCATACAACTTTCGTTTGCATTACCTTATGTTTTGCGTAAATAGAACAGATTAATAAATGTCATAAGTACCTAGTTGGGAATAATTAATTCAACTCACCTAACGCTATTTTACGAAGATAGATTCAAAAATGCAATTCATAGACCATTATTACATGACAATTTAGAAACTTTAGTTTTAGTATAATAAAATAAAAAAAGAGAAACAGATAGCTGAGTGTGTCCACAACTTAACCTTATTACTATTGTCGCATAATAATTATGTTATCAACAACGGACTTGTTGTTATTATACGCACCTAGTTGTTCAAGTTCAAGATACTTACCTGTTATGTTTATCTTTAGTAACATAATGATGCACCTATAGCCTATTGTATACGGAATGCCTTATCAATAGAACTTCTTATTGTTAGCACTTATGCACTTAGTGTCATGAATGTTAATTTAAAAATTTGTTAAATTTTAGTATTGCATTAGTAATAGAATTTGAAACTTATTTTTTGTAAGTGAGTATACTTAGTTAGTTTTTCGAAAAGGATCAAAATATCCTTTTGGTGGGCGGTATGTTCGCACACCATAGGCTTAAAGATACAGTCCGCTGAAAAATCAGTTACGAATAAACAATTAACCAGACCACACGTCTTTTAACTCTAAAAACACTCGCCATTCAACATTGAACCTTAGTGCCCTTAACAATACCTATGCATTGTTTTGCGGTTATATAAATAAACAATATTCATCATCAAGTCGTGTTTCGATAAAGAATAATTAAGTTTAATCGGAGGTCGTGATCTATCCGTCAGGATTCACCGCGAAAACGTAATACCTACAACAACAGAGAATATGGAAAAAATCTCTCACATCATAACATTATCAATTATACATTAGTCAGCCGCATCCGTATTGCTATTTTTTTAGCTCGTTGGATGTACAGTTTTTTTTGTAAGAAATCTAACAATGATTACAGCTCGATTACAGTAACTACATTATAAATTAGGCGAATGGGTAGAATTAAGTTTGGTAAGAGTTACATTATTAAGTTATATTTATCAATAAAAAATAGGCAGTATATAACAATATTCTTGATCTGAATATTATTAACTGCATAAAAGGTAAGCGTAGAAAGCTACAAGCAAGATCTCTAAAAAAAACTAAGCTGGTCCCCGAACTTGACCTACGGAAGATCGTGACCGGGTCATAAAAGAAGGTCAGTTCAATTCAATCGCGATCGATAAAAAGGGTAATAGTTAATAACTGATATCAAATTGTTTTGAATACAGATTTTTTTCAATCTATTTATATTAAAGTAGAAGCTGCCCCGCGGTTTCACTCGCGCAGTGTTCTCATAAACACAAAAATCCAGTTTTTTTCCCGTTCCCGTGGGAATTTCGGAAATTCCTTTCTTAGTGCTCGCCTGCACTCCCTAAGGAACCTACATGCAAAATTTCAGCCCTCTACGCCCAGTAGTTTTGGCTCTGCGTTGTCTGTCAGTCAGTCAGTCAGTAACGGAAGAGTTTTATATACAGGGTGTTTCTGAAAAGGCGGTAATAAATCAAAGGAGGTATTCAGCTCACCATACCTAACAACGTTCCCAAAGCAACATGGGTCGAAATCTCAAAACAAAAATCAGCTGTCCCGTACATTGACCCCGCCAGCTGATCGAACCAATGTATGGAACAGCTGTTATTTTTTTTGAGATTTTGACCCATGTTGCTTTGGGAAAGTTGTTAGTTATGGTGAGCAGAATCCCTCCTTTGATTTATTACCGCCTTGTCAGAAACACCCAGTATATTGATAAATGATAATACATTTCGCCTCTATTGGGTATCGAACCCGGAACTGACAATGTAAGTACAGTAAATTTAACGTTGTTGTTCTTTTCTTTATCAAATTAAACGTTTCCGAAAAGTGTGGCATGTATTTAACGCAAACAAGATGTAAGTAGCGACCACTAGCTGACACGGTAAACTTATTTGATTATTAAAACAATTTGCTATCTCAATTTTTGAGAATATTCTATGTTCATCCAGGGATAATGTACTAAATGGTGTTTTTTTTTTCTTTAAATTGGTCGAGTTGTTTCGGAGCCTAATCGATTCAAACAATCAAATCTTTCCTTATTACAATATTAATGTAGCAAACTATGATTCTACTATCATCTAAGAATCGGACCCAAAATGTGTACTCGACAAGCTGTTACCGTAACATGTACCGTTTGCCGTGGACTGCAGTTAGTGAATGCTCGTAAAATTTCATTTTATTGGCCTTTGTGAGAAGACGGAAATTAATATCTCCTTGTTAAACTTCACCCGTGTGAATAGTGAAAGAAGTTCAATCTAATAGTTGTGCGACATTTTTTATTTTCTCTTCGATTATGCATGCAAAGTACTAAGGGACCTATTTAATAAAAATCAATGTACCCAGATTACAAAACAGTACTGTAAAGGTATAAGGACCGACGGACAAACCCTGAAAATATGATATTTACAATTAAATGTATGGATGTAATGTATGATGGATCTTATCTTAATCATTGCTCCGAAATACTATATAATTGTGTACCATATTTATTTTAAAAATTGGTTACGTGTAAATAGTTAAATTATTTTAAGTAGGTACCTTCTTAAATAGTTTTAAGCTTATTAACAATTTAATGGAATTTCATTTTCTGATTAAAATAAAATTTTATTATTATTATTATTAAAGATGTTTTGAATAGGTACATTTGCATGAATTCTTATCCCTAAGGTCTTCCACGCAATTTATTAAGAAAGTGCGTCTTAAAATATTATTTATCCAATACTTCATATTAATCATAAAATATTGTTATCATAAAACATTGACTTGCAGGTTACGAAGTTAGTTTGTTTGCACAGTAATTATATATTTGTTTGTACAAACCCCCTGAGGCCAGCCGAGCTATCTTAAATATTGTTGCAATAGATTCTATTTCAATGATAATCCTTCACCTTTGTTCATTTTACAGTCTTCGAACTTTGTTATACATTTGCAACGTGCATCTTTAAGTTAGGAGGTATTGTAGCTTTTCACTTACTCTGGTCTCTAACGCTAAAAGAAATATATACAATTTTGTAAACGGATGACTATCTGCCGGTATCAGTTTTATATTGGTTTTTATAGTAGTAGGACTATAAAAGCAATATAACTCGAACACGGTCTAGGCACTAGAGCTGATAGAGATAGAGCTCCCAAGATGAGCCAGAAGTCAGTGACGTATAAAAAAAAAAACTAAATGAAAGGGACTTTTAAGACTCACGAATAAAATTGATCTTATACCATTACTGTTAGTCTTTACTTAAAAAATGGTACAATCATGAATCTAAATTCGCTTTTTGTGTACAGGTGCATAATTCATAAAGGTAGGTCGACAAAATTCTTTCTTCTCTAACTGATTAACTGTAAGACCGACAGCGTACAAATACCAGTACAGACAGCCTAAACTTCTTGAGATTAGTAGATAATATATGATCAAACGAACTTCTCAAGTGAAGTTCGATCAATATTATATGAGTGGTTTCATTTGAAGATATAAATCATTTCACTAGGTAGTCCTTTCACCTACAAGGCAACATTCGCACGTTCTTACAAATAACTATTAGTCGATCGATTTAATCGATATCGATTACTCGATTAATTTGAAATTTACCCATGCTCCCATCCCTACCACTCTACGCGCCCATCACTAGCAGCGTCCGCCAAGCCTGTCATTCTTTTTAGAGATAGATTTCTGGCATAAATTACGTCGTTTATTGACTTTTTTGACAAAACTCGGGATTTGGGTAGGGAGGGTGATTTATATCTTCAAATGAAACCACTCATATAATATTGATCGAACTTCACTTGAGAAGTTCGTTTGATCATATATTATATTTCGTGGTTTCATTTTCGATATAAATCATTTCACTAGGTAGATGTTTAGAGACATTGTTTTGTCTATATTTTTTCATGATAATGAAACAATATTAATTAAAAAGATGTAATTTTTGCTAGTTTTATTTAAACTCTTAGTATAGGTACCTACAAATCTTATTAAATAATTACTCATCTTATTAGTTAAAAACACTATATTTTAACATATAAAAGTAATCATTATAGTTAGTTTAAAGAGTACTTCAAATTTTAACATTGCGTAGTTACTTAGGTAAGTACTTGGTAGGTAGGTAAGTACTCAGCTACATTAATTTATAACATACTAATATACTAATTGTATATTTTTTGATGAACTAATTTGGTCAGAGATTTGATAAAAAATTGATAATCAATCATCATAGGTCATTGATAAATTTAGCAAACTTGTTAGAGGTAGAGGTCCAGGCGGCCGTCTTTTGATCTGATCAAGATTGACGCCGGTAGCATGAGCAGCCGATGTGGCGGCGGCGTGTCGCGTGCTGCTGTGTGTGCCGTACACCGCAAGGATCTGCCTGATCCACATGCTTATTGACTATGCTGTTGTGTTCCTGTGAGGACGTTACGCTTCACAATTGATAAGAGGTGATTGGCTTATTTAGGTCTGATTTATTTAGTTAAGGTTATATAACCGTCTTATATATAGACGGATTCACCGTAAGATAAAGTAAAACTAACAATGGTTGATAGCTTTTGATTGCATTTAGCGCCTATTACTTTATGATTCTAATGCCATTGCTATTTTTATTTATAATAATCTGTTATTTAGAGAAAGACTTTCAACCATGTGTGCTGTAGGCTGTAGATAATGTTAGTAAAGCTACTTTTGTCTAGGATAAGTTCATTCTTGTTTGGTATAAATTTTTAGAGATTTTTGAGAACCAATTGTGGATACTTACCAAGTACCTGTGTACTTTGGTGGATTGGGTATTAGTTTATAACACCTTTAAGGAAGGTGCTGATGCAATCATCCAAAGAAATATTTCTGCCTAAAAGCAGAGATAAAGCGGTGGCTCTTATGATGATGCCCTGTGAATCCTGTGATGCGTCTTTTTCGAAGACATCGGAGGGAAAAGTAATTACACTAAAAACAGAACATTCGAAAGAATCTAATTTAATCATAGTATTGAAAAACATTATATTGATATTGTTGAATAGTAATATTAGAAAGTGAGGCTAGTATAAGATGCTGATGAGATGCTGTTGAGGGGATAATGAGACCTGGCATTGCCTGCTCGAGCATACTGCGGCACTCAGGGTAAGCGTGAGTAGGAGAGGGTGACGGTCCCTGTTAGTAGACAACATAGGTTTTCGTCACGCCCTCAAGTGATTATTACGAAATAACTATATCAATCAATGGAGGATAACAGGCAGGTATAGAAGTACTAGAAGGGAATACTAGAATACTGGTCGTTTCGTCCTCAGTAATATTTTGTAGGCCGTTAAGAAAAACGGAAAATGAAGGATCGGCATAGAAAAAATATGCATGCCCCCTTTGTAGCATCTGGGTCTTGTTTCAAAGAAAAGTATTTCTTAAGTTTTGCGCTAGAATGTTTGAAAAGCATCTTTAAATTAAATCTTCGATCTGCCTCTAAATTATATTTCGTGTAATATAGGATGCTAAATGCTAATAGCTAGATTTTTAGCTAGCTTCTCGAACCAAGGCCAAATATATCTGGTAAGTTAATTGAAATTAGGAAATTGTATGCAACTTCGTGTGGTAATGTAGCTGATAGCTAATATGTTATCTACCCAAAACAAAAATTAACAATTTTTTTTTTTTTTTTTTTTTTTTTTTTTTTTTAAGTTTCGGGGCATCTAAGGCTTAGTATATTGCTAATAATACGACATAATTACTATAGTAAGTTTGAGTTACGACTTTACGACTCGAGTCCGTGTTAACTTATGACTCATATTTTTGTGTTTAAATGAAATTTTAAGAGCTTTTAATATTATTAACTCATCAATTCAGGTCCTGTAAAATAATTATCATAGTATTCTCTGAATAGAAGGTAGGTAGAAGGTACCTGTACCTTTGCCTTTCAAGTATTTTTGGATTCAACCAGCCTTTTGTAATGCTGCGCTAGCGAACATTAGGATGCCAATCATTTGTGAAAATTTTCTGATTGTAACTGGTGGTAGTTGAGAACACTTCAGAACCAATTCTATTATTTTATTACGTTTATGGCTTGTAAGTGATAAAGTCATATTTAAGTCATCTACTTAAATCCTGAAAATTTGTAATTATTTTGTGGCTATAAGCTACTATTTTCATAGTTTATAAAAAAGCCCAAGCACTCGAGTGATTTGAGTGTAAACCTAACTTAATTTAAATATTCCATGTAACTACGGTCTATGTAAAGGATATCGTCACATACAAAAAATTACCAATTTTTGACCAAATGAACGCAAGTGACCTACGACCCCTTCTTTAATCTTAGTAAAAGTTCTATCTATTATATATTCTTTAATCTTAGTAAAAGGCGCTATCGTGAGCCAATAAGATAAGGCATTGAGTTGAAATCATAGGTGGGTAACAAGATTCTGTGTGTTCACATCTTTAAACAGGAAACGTAGGTAAGTATTTACGCTAGTTTTAAGCGACAGAAATAAAAAGTTACGAGACATTTTAGGTCAATAGATGCCATGTAATAATAGCTTGCATGCTGTTCTGCCATTTCGAAATGAAGTTTAGTTACGTACAAATTTATTTAACAGTTTTTGGTTAAAATTAAATCTCTTACCTCCATTTGAATTGGTGTCAAAAATTAGATACGAGTTCTAGCAAATTATTAGTTGCGATTGACATTTCTTGTTGTTACTGTGCTAACCATGTTATAATAATAATAATAATAATAACACACCACACTCAGAGCCCCTAACTAGGAAGAACCTGTATCTAGGGTGCCCGAAACACACACAGAGACAAACATCACACCCAGACCGGAAACAAACATCGATATTCATCATATCAATATTCGCCCCGCCCGGGAATCGAACCCGGGTGCACACGCTTCTCAGGAACATATTATTGCTCAAGTGGAAAATTAGAAAAAGATTTAATTATACTGTTACAAATCCAATTAAGGATACCTTTATTGTTTGTGATATACAACCAACACATTTTAAAAATATTGTACTGAATTCTGCCAGAATGGTGGCTGAGCACGTGGCCTGATTTGGGTCGTTCTCTAAACGTGCGACTGCGTCGGTATATGGGTCGTTGTAATTTGGAGCTTGACGAGTGGTATCTTTGTACTCTGGCCCTGGCACGCCCCCCCCTTGTTTTTCGCAGAGCGAGGAGGGCCTGAGTTTTCCTGAAACTGCGGCCAAGCTGTGCCCGTGGAGCTCGTAGAGGCGGCTGTGTTGTGTAAGCAACAGTATTTCTGGGAAGACTAACTGTCTTCCTGATTTGAAGGCATTGCTGTTCAATTTTGAAGCTTTATTTAATTTTCTCTTAAATTTGGCACCGAACAGTGCTTCATCTCGTTTACTGTACTGAAAGACATTCAAAAACGTCTTGGTCAGAACTGGTGCAGTCTTTTAAATGCGAGCTTGTGTCTCCGAGCTATAAAGGTCGCATGAACTACGGGAGCCCTCGCTTAGAATCTTGATTGCCTCTATTTTATATCTTGAGTTAGGAGAATGGCCATGGCCCTACTCCCCGATGTGATGTGAAGTCAGTCCAAGTTGAGATGAGAGTATTTTAGTATTTAGCTTTGAGGCTTGAACCAATATGTAGTTGCTAGGTATAGTATATTGCTGAAGGATTTTTTCCTTGACTTCTCTAGCCATTTGAGAGAGATTATCGTAGATTCAATCACACAACTTTAGTTCATCATCCAGGGCTTCGCCCAGGGTTAATAAAATTTATGGGTCCAGTTCCGGAAATTTAAACTTTGCCTCAGGGTCGGAGTTCAATTGGTTGTTGTAACCGTTACCAGTTCCAATAAGGAAGTTATTGCTGGTGCTTGGACCTGTTTTTGGTGACGATATTGAAAGTGGTCACTGTTGATGCAGTGGTGGCAATTGGCACTTGGTATGTCGCCATCATGATTTTTGGTGATTCAGTCTCATTTAGACCTGATCATGGGTTGTAGGGAATAGTTTCGGCTAGAAATATATCCTCATATTCGAATGATATTTGCTCTGGGCACATTCACATTGTAAAGGCGTTTCGCCTACTGGAATAAGAAGAAAAAAGAAAATTATGCTTTTTATATTTTTATACTTGCATGAAAAATGATTATTATTATTTTTGCATTTTGCCGCGTTCCTATTGGAATCTATGGCAGTATGGTAGCCTGGTTCATATTTGAATCTCTGGCTTTGCAAAAAAATTTATTTTAATGATAAAAAATGATGTACAGTAATTAATTTTGCCGCGTTCCTATTGGAATCTATGGCAGTATGGCAGCCTGGTTCTTGTTCGAATCTATGGCTTTGCAAAAATATTTCTTTTACACTTTTTAAATGTAAGTTTATGCAGAATTTCAATTCGAAATTTTTTTTTTTTTTTGAAGGTAGGTAAGCAGATGAACTTACCGTAACATAAGACACTGTCTCTCGATTTATAGTATGAGGATAATGCAATCCATCAAAGTTTAAGTAACTCACTTAATTTTTTGTTAAAATATTCGGTATCTTGAAAAATTAATTTTTTGCGAACAAGATCCGAACGCGTGCTTTCGTTGCCTCGCACGGAAAAAGAATGACAGGCTTGGCGGACGCTGCTAGTGATGGGCGCGTAGAGTGGTAGGGATGGGAGCATGGGTAAATTTCAAATTAATCGAGTAATCGATATCGATTAAATCGATCGACTAATAGTTATTTGTAAGAACGTGCGAATGTTGCCTTGTAGGTGAAAGGACTACCTAGTGAAATGATTTATATCGAAAATGAAACCACGAAATATAATTGTAATTGGAACCTATTTTTCTTAATAAGGTGGAGAAGAGAAGTGAAACTGAAATCTCCACATTGTAAAGACGGGAATCTACGTTTAAATTTTATAAGAGCAGGCGCAGGCAACTGCGGGCGCACTCATAAGAAATTAACATCAGCAGAGCCATCTCTAAAAAATTACTAAATCTGGGGCCATCTCTATTGCATTTGCAATGGTCAGTCGGTCGGGTCATCGCTCCACAGATCGTCGGCAGGGCGGCCTTGCCGTCCTTTAAAACTATTTTCTTGCTTGATGCTACTTTAAAATAGTGAAGCACGACATATACTTAGCTTTCTCTCTATTCATCTCATTTTTTAAACTATTTTGTGTCTCTTTCTTTAATATTGAAAACGTTTGTTGTATGCATTCTGTACAATTCTGATTTCCGCTTTTCCATGAAACAATTTGCTGTTATGACTTTAATTCTATGTATGTCTATTCTATATGTACAAACAAACTTAATATTCTTTCTTATTTCGATGACTAATCTATCTCACGATGATAGAAATAGATTTTTTATATTTGAAATTTCTTTGTAAACTATGTACCCATTATGATTGACACAAAATTTCACAAAGCTTCACATTATGGACGTTATTTGCGAAAGATTTATCTTACGCAAACTGATCATCATATGCTATTGTTAAGTCTTGCAAGATCGTGTGTCACCACATCACATACACGCGGATGACGTGAGTAACTCAACTCTCTTAACTTGCTTTTGAAAAAAAAACATATCAAAAATAAATAAATAAAAACAATTCTATCTAGTCTTAGTAGTCTTATAATATTCATTATTACAAAATAAAAAATTTTTGCTACTTATGTACCTAAAATTATAATATTCTTCTAAAACTCCCGTTCTGTTCGTAAACACTTGGTCCAGCCCAATTCATTCTAAAACTATTTCTCACCTACACAATTTTCTTCAAACGATCAACGTTAGTATTCTAGCCTGGGGCCGTACTAAGCTAGCCGAGCCGCTCCGCTGCATCATCATTAGGGGTCCACTATTCTCGGACCCTCCAACATTTATCTCAGCAAGTTTGATCCGACCTCGGCGTCGACTCGCCACTTGCTCCGACGCCACGCTCTGCGCCTGCCGTCCGCTACTCGATTAAAGAATCGATTATAATTGACTGATTAGTTTGTAAATCAATTTCTTTTTTAACGATGTTCAAGTCACTGGTATTGTTCTGTGTGGTGCTCTGTGTTGTTGTCGGTGAGTGTTTTGTTTTAATAACTAAAAAAGCCTAGCCTAGGTTAAAGGTTTAAATAAATAAATTATTTATCGTTGTTTTCAAATATTTAAAGCATGCAAATTAAATTGTTTCTGGATATATATATTAATATGATATATCATATTAAATAAAATTCGGCTTAAAACTAAGCTACATTGTAACCATTGTGTCGGTCATGTGAAATCTGTGAAACAGCTTACTTGTTACTTAAAAATATTCCTTTAAATTGAATAGGTACCTATTAATCATTTTAAATAGGTACATTTACAGTCCTGACAAAAACTTATGTCAGAACATAAAAGCCTATACAAGACAAATCAAACAAAATCGTGAGGTGAGTCTTCCGCGGTCGTGCCCTCATCTGTCAGACCTGAGAATTTTATAAGACAGTCCAAATCAGACTCATCAATAAAACAAACCATTCAATCCCCAAAAAAAATCTAAACAAAAAACTCAACAGGTTTTTGCTTATTCATCTTTTAGATTTGGTTTAGGGATCCAGATTTTTATTTAGTTTTTCAATCAAGAGACTACGCGACTCGGCACCCAGCATAATATGCGAGCTCGTATTTGTGTAAAAGAGGTTATTTTAAATTTATTTCTGAGAAGATTGTAGTACATGATGTTAATGTGAATCAAAACTTTTTCTTCGAATCAGTTTTTTATATATTTTGTGTTTTTGTAAAAAAAATATTTGCGATATTCTACCTGTAACGAGCAAAAAACAGCAATTTCGAAGAATGCGTCAAGCAAAAAATGAGACATCGATTTTTGATTGATAGCACAATAATAATTATTGGCTCTACCATGCTCTACCAAAAAATTACATCATCATAATAACATTCTCGGAAGCTTAAAGCTCAGGCATCCCACCATTAAAATGAGGCAGTTAACAAAAAATAAATTGCAGTTAAAAGCGTGTAAATTCCGAATGTGAAATGATGTGGTAAACATGGTTAGTTATCTCATTATTTTTGTAAAAAGCTAAATTTTGAGTTCCTGTAATACCAAAGAAAATTATTTCTCATTTTGCGTTTAGTTTAATTCAAAAACAAGTTATACAATAAAGGGGCTAAACAAACAGGATCCGCGGGCGGCCGCTGCACGCTCCACTGGACAGGACATCGACATTACAGCTAATTATAGGGTAATGTAGAGTAGACTACCTTTTTGAATCCTATACGAGAGATAGGAATAAGGAGATAAGAACCAAACTTCTCAAAATAGTCTTCATGGGCAAAACACATTTTCTTAAGTTTAAACGATTATTTTTCTCTATAGTAATTTAATAGGTACCACAATATTATGATACCAACATCAATCGATGGAAATGAACAGCAGAGCGAACTTTAGCTACTTTTAATTATAATAAGTCGGTATATGTTCTCTATGTTTAGAAATATTATGACCTATTTTAGAAAATTTCTAATAGATTACAAAGAGGAAAAATATATTATGTTGAGAGTAGATCTGAATCCTTACTGGTTTTATTAACTGGCTGTTTTTATTTACTACCTTTAAAGTACCTAAATTATCAATTTACATAACTGTGAAAACGTGGTAACTTTTGTAAATAGATCAATCTTGGACATGCGCAGGCACAGCCGCATTGAACCGCAATCCGCTCGCTAGGGCGCGGGCGTTCGTTCAACCCAGCTCGATAACTCGGGGATACACTAAAGGACTCTAAACTCTGAATTCTAGGCTAGACATCTTCTGTCTGACTCTCGTGAACCTGAGTTTATGTATAGAAGCAAATATAGAGCACGTAAAGAGTAGCCTACACTAACCATTCAAATATCAGAAATAACTTTGAATCCATTGAAAATGTATCCAATGTTGATTGATTGCAATTTGCAATAAAGTGTAAAGTGTGTTAAATGTATCTCTTTACTGATATGTTATCTACCTCACCGTAGTTACAGTGGCGGTCTAGGTCGCCTAACTCTTCAGGTTTTTCTGTATTTTAAAATAGCTCTTGTTCTTTGGCAATACAGCCTAGGGCTGACGAAACCATAGACGAATCTGTTACGGCCCCCTAGTCCGCCACTGTACTCTATTTAGAAACAAAAAAGTCCATGAATGAATAAGGCTAAGTAAACACAAAGTTAAACACTATATTTATCTAACTGTAGATAAATCTCTTAACCATCACTTGAACTGTCAACAACTCTTTTTGTGGTCTGCACTCAGGTTTTATAACCTGCCGTCTAGGCCTGGTCTAACTGTTTATAACTGCTAAGAGCTAATTCAATTTGCTGTTGAATTCATCTGGGTCTCTAAGAAGGCCGCACTTGATAGTGGGATACTAACTTTTCGTTCATTTAGCTAGAGAAAAAATACAAAAAAAACGCTAGATGAAAAGTAAGGAAAGTTCTTTCTAGAGAAACGGAAAGGTCTATCCCGAACCAATATGGGACGAAATCTCAAAACAATAATTTATTTTTTACAAAAAGAGAGCCGCCTTCAACGAACTAGAATGTTAAAATTGGTACTAAAACCTTCTCCTGAATGTTACAAATACATTACTGAAAACCGCATCAAAATCGGATCAGCCAAACGCGAGATAATCGCGGACAAACATACATACATACATACATACATACATACAGGTCAAACTGATAACCTCCTTTTTTGAAGTCGGTTAAAAATCCAATCGTCAGCTGATCGAACAAATTTATGAAACAGCTGAAGTTTACAAATACAAGTTTTATTGATATTTCGACCAATAGTTCTTAGAGAAAGTTGCAAGCTGAATCCCAGCTTTGATTTATTACAGCCTTGTCAAATTAAAATACCGAACCTAAGCAAAGTAAAAGCTGTACTTCATTCTAAGACAGATCGTAAAAAGCTTGTTATAGTAGAAAGCGCTGTAAAACAAACTGTCACGTGAAAATCATTAGACTAAACTTAAAGCCCATTAGAGAGTAATATTATGCAGTTATTGTAGAACAGAGCTTTTCTCTTACACGATGTTAGTTTCCAATTCACTGCAAATAAGGTGTCACTCACTTTAATAAAGGTAACATTTATTAGGTGTTTTGTGAAAAGGTTTACAAAAATTTCTCAAAAGTCGCCGATACTGTAATAATAGGTATTTTGTGCCGATACCGGCCACGGGGGTTTGGGTTTGAGTGTGCGAGCCCCACAGGCCCCACATACCCATTTTCGCTCCCCTGAGCGAATGAAGTGTGTTAGGCTTTATTTCCCCCCATTATAAAAAGGTTATACTTAAACCTAAAATTAAAGCAATTTATTTGAGAATTCTTACCTCAGCTTATTTAAAACAATTTGCAAAGTTATGTCTCAAATGTGTGCAAATTGTTCGAAAAACAGTTACAATCAACAAATTCGATAACAATAATGTATTAAAGTCAGGTGGTCATACAGTGAACTGGCTTATTTTGACACTAATCACTCTGCGAGTTGAGCTTCGGTTGATAAATCTGTTTCAGAATGAGCTAATTCACCTAACGGAGTTACCGTTATGTGAGTTTGGGCCCCGAATCCATTTAAACTGAGGCATAACATTCATACTTTACTTTCCTAAAGCATGTATTCACTGTATCTAAAGTATGGCCGAATCGCATTCAAAGTCATAACAACATTTTAACCCAATCCAATAAACGAACACCTTTATCTACTTAATAAATTAATTTTCAACCCCGTCGGGAATCAAATTCAAAGTCAACATCAGGCCAACTAAATCTCGGTGGTGACCAACTATAATTGAAGAACCTCTACTGGTAAATTTTTAATAATCTTAATTTAATAATCTGCCCTTATTTTATTCCATTGATCAATAATTCAGATGTTTATTATCGATGTTTTATGATTTCTTATTATTGGATTAAATAGAATCGGGACCTATAATGTGTTGACCATATCCGGCGCTTAGTTTTTTTTTTTCATCGCTCAAAAATCTTAACTGTACTCGAGTGTACTTAATAGCAAAAGTGTTTGTATAGAATGTAGAGCCATTATCGTGACAATTGATACTAATCTTGCGATTCGACAACGTTTTGGCGTAGGTGATTTTATTTTTGAGATAGAAAAAATACAATTTTCATCATCATCATCAACTTCTTAACATATTTTAAATTAATACTTTGATTGCAATGGGCGATATTTTTGCTTGAGGCAATTTCTTCCAGAAACCCATAGCTTACCGTGGGAATATCAGGATTTCCATGCTCAGTTTAAACCCTTTGCAACCCCTAAGCACTTCCTCTCTACCTCGATTTTGGCTAACGTTATTGTTTTGTTTATAGCTTTCAGAAAGTATATGTAATGTTCTAGTTTTAGACACACAAGATTTTATCATCAGTATTACGTACATATTACCATTCTGTGGTATTAGGTAAGTACATGTTTATTATAAACCGTAATATATGCACTTGATAAGTACTTGTTGAATTTTTTTGGAAATTAAGCGATTTTTTCTAGTCATTACGTACTTACTTAGTTACTGATTCAGCTGACTACCTGAGTTACTTTTATAACAATCATAAATCATACTCATTGTTTAATGCAATCATAAAGTTCGAAATTGTAATATAATAAAAATTATGACTGATTAATGATATTATGTAATAATTATTAACTATTTACCATAATTCCACTAAATAAAATATTGAAATGGTACCGTACTTTACTTATTAAATCTACTTTCGAGCTTTTACTTAGGGAAGTAGGTACTCGATGCTACCAAAACAGTCGAGAAATGCAATTAAAACAACAGTATGACGAAAGAAAGTAGGCCACTGGAGACGTTAAAGCAAAAAGTACAAGTTGAAAACGGAAATCTCGGATTAAACTTGGCAAGGGACAAGACGATCAGTATGATAGGCATGGAGAAGTGGCTTTCTTTAGATAGAATCTGAATACATACGTTGCCATGCCATACATAGGGTAGATACTTACTGTGAAGCCGTTTGAAGTTTGCTTATGGAAGCTGCTATGAGTTATTTATTTATTTATAGACTTTATCAGCAAAGAAATATATTGTTATTACACTTAAGACCAAATTATGATGATGATGGTTCCTTTCTATTCTAAAGCTCCTTCTCAGGGACATAGGTTATAGGAGCAAAGTTTCGGTCCTAAGCTGCCTCCTCCAGGCCAGGTCCCGCGATTTGAGACCAGTTGCTTTGGTCTTCAAGTCTCAAACTATACTAAATACATCTGAGAACAAATACTTACTGAAGCAATACCGACTTCATTTGGGACTAACGTTGAAAAATTCATCGTTCTTTTCTTTCACAGAAGCCCGACCGAAATGGCAGTTCCTCCCACCGATGCCAGGATATGTGCCGGTCTACATCAGAACCGGGGATACACCACTTGAAGAAATCAACCCTGATTTAGCCGAGGCTTTCCATGCACTTCCTGCGGGCAGAAGCGCGGGAAAAGAAGTAGAAGCTGAACCTGACCAGCCGGAGGATGTTCCGGAACCTTCCACGGGATTCGTGGACCGAAGACCTTACGAAAAGAAGGTTCTAGAAAGGAAACTCAAGAAAGCTAATGCTTCAGACGTTGCAAAGAATGTTGAGCGTAGATAGAAGAGGATTTTGTTTTTAGATATTTCTAATACAAATTAAATTTTAAGGCTACCTTGCATAGTTAGCTAAGTATATGAATTTATGAGATTCTTGCCGCAAATCATATATAACATAAATTCCTGCGAATAGCGAAAAAGTTTATTCTTAAAAAGCTGTGGAGCGATGGGAGTTCATGACTAAGAATAAAAACTTTCAGGCCTCATTGACCATTTCGATCTAATCATAATAATTAAGTTTTTTTATAGAATACGCTGAAATAAATATACATAAATTATTTTATGAAATAGTTTTATTTTTTAAATAAGTGAGTAAGTGGTAGGTACTCGGTAACCAGGCAAGAAAAGAAACACAAGGCTTCCGAAAAAAAAATGAATAAAGACAATCGAAGGATAAGTACAACATTATGTGATAATAATAATAAATGTATCTATCTATTAGTCTATCTACTCTACTATATAATATATAAAAATTAAAAATGAATCGTGGTTCGTTAGTCTCGCTAAAACTCGAGAACGGCCGGGCCGATTAAGCTGATTTTAGTCTTAAAATGTTTATAATAAATAGTCCAGCCGCGGCAGCATGCACTCACTCATTTGAACACGCGATTAAATGTTTAAAATTATCTCGAGGGTCTTGTTTTCCCGCATGTGCGAACATGCAGCAGTGCGTAGACAAATTTAATCGTTGTCTAAATCTTCCTCACCATCGAGATAGATGGGGCTGCTAGACGAAAAAAATAAGACCAATCTTTTATTTTTGATGTGGTCACACAGGGTCGGGGAAAGATATTGATTCAATTAACAAGCAGCACAGCACTATTCATTCGTTCATTGCGTTTAGTTTACATTTTTTTATTATGAAAAGAAATGTTTTAAATGGAACGCACTAGATTATGTGAAGAATAAACAAAACGTTTTTCAAATGATCGAGAGAGAGAGAGCATCTTCCTTGTTCTGTGGTTGTAATTGTTTTCATTTTGTTTGTAAAAACTTTTAAAACTTTTGAACAAAGTATTCTAAGTAATTTATCCAAGTAATTAAGCCGATTTACGCCATAAAAAGAGAAAAACGCAGAAAGAAAGTGTGAAATGGAGTCAAAAAAGTAAGTTATTTAGTAGCGGTAGTAAGTTATTTAGTTTGTTGTGCGAGCAACAGTTGTTTGTGTTCAATGTGTTGTGTGGTCATCTAGCTTCGGTCATAATTTGCGGACAGTGGATAGTTTTGGTGGCGGGAGTAGAAATCGTTTTATGGACAATACCTACCTAGATAGACTAAAAACCTATACAGAACCTAAAACGACTAAGCGAACTAGGTACCGCCTAACACGTAACTTTTTAGTGCAGGTATTATACTTATAAACCTTTCTCATGAGTCGCTCTATCTTTTAAAAAAAACGGCATCAAAATCCGTTGCGTAGTTTCAAAGATTTAAGAGCCAGTTTACAGCGATGCTAGCGCCATTCGCGTAAAAAATTATATCTTCTAAAGTAAGACAAATAAGTATTAAAAAAATGTGGCACTGTATGACACTAGATAATGTAGCCTAGCACCTTATTATAGCTTTTAGGTGGCCACTTTTAGCAACACTTTCTAGATATCTTTGGTCTTTAACCTAAAAGCTATACAACAGTACCCTAAAAATACTAGGCTATATTATCTAGTGTCATACTGTGCCACATTTTTGATATTTACCTTAGTTTAGAAGATATTTTTTTTTACGCGAATGGCGCTAGTATCGCTGTAAACTGGCTCATAAGCATACATAGGGACAGACGCGGAAAGCGACTTTATTTAATAATGTATTGATGTTATTAAGGAAGAAATCGCTCTAAGCGATAAGGCCGCCCATTGCAATCAATGTATTAATTTAAGAACATTAATTGTTAGTCACCTAATGATAAGTTTATTGATTGCAATAGAGTGTCTATACTATACTATAAGTATATAATATATACCCCTGCCATTTGGTTTTTATTTTATTTTCCAGTAAATAACCAAACTTAATTATGCTATCGACGAAAGATAACATAACCTAGAACTAAACTTGTCTTCCTGTCTTATTTTGTCTGCACCCCTTCCATTAGTAGACAAGATATGTCGGATTCATGTGTCATTCGTAGAGAAAAACCGTATCTCATGTTCGCACTTTTGGCAAGATCATAGACAATTGATTAAACTGACAGTTCAACATCGCAAGAGTTATATCCCGTGCTGCTCATGCTCGATCCGTAGACATAATGGTTCGCTCTCGATTAGTGACGTCATTTTCCCGCATTGAAATGTCAAAAGCGATTAAAAGTGACAGAAAGACACCGCAAATGGTCGGTCGTGCTGCGAGGGCAGCAGTGGTAACATGACGAAAATTTGTCGACTTTGTCGTATCAATCTGTCACTTTTGTCGATCGTCTTCATACATTTTCCCGCATTGAAATGTCAAATGCGATCAAAAGTGACAGAAAGATTCGACAAATGGTCCGTCATGCTGCGAGGGCAGGGAAGGTTTAAAAGGTGAGAAAATTGGAAAAATGAGTGAGATTTTTTTTTAAGCATTTTAAGACGCGATAGGAACTTCGCCGGGACAGATAGCTAGTATACGGTAAAGATAAAGTAAGTAGCAACTTCTTGTGCTCCGTAGGAATTTCGAGCCCACCTCAAGTGGATTGAACCTATGTACGTTGTTTGTAGTAATTAATTAAAATGATATACATAACTAGGTATAGTATTTAAAGTAATATAACTAGAGGATGGGTGGCCGACGCCTTGGACAATAGAAATAAGTTGTGTAGGTACATTTGGTATTGGTACTTATTTTGAATTTACAATTTACTTGTCAAATTACTCTTTTCCTGGGTTATTACTAGAAGTAATGCCACTCTTCACCACAGCCACACGACGGCATTATACATAACAAAAAGTTTTTTTTTTTAATAAAGCACAAATCAGTGCAGCGTTTCCCTGAGCGTTTCCCAATGTCTCTCTTTACACACACAAGACTTGATTAGAAAAACTACTGTTGACTTGGCTGTATGGACTTTGTTCCTTTGCCGACCCAGAATGGTAGAATAAAATTCAACAAAAACAATCATTGCCATTCTCATCTCATTCAATCAAAATCAATCAATCAGTAATTCTTCATTGCTTTGCTTTGTTGCTAAGGTTGTGTAAATTTATTTTCTTTTCTTTTTTCATCTTTCATCAAAAGGACTTAACTTTCATGTTTATGATAAAGTTAGAACAATACTAGTGAATACTTTATAACAAACACTGCAGTGATGGCTGGACAGGGACACCAGTTTCCCGGTAATTTCCCTGGCAGCGGAGGCACGATGCGAAGCGGCTTCGGCACCGGGCCCATGGGTAATCAGATGCAGCCAGGGATGCCCAGTCAAATGAGCGGTAAAAACATTTACACTTGCCTAAAACGACCCACCGACCCTTTAACATGATAATCAAGAATTTCTTTAGAGGTAATAAGTTAGACTTGGCCTTGCCCTTTGCGTTGAATTTCCCAAAACGCTGTCAATCAAATATTACATAGGTGATCTTTATTTCCGTGCGGTAGCTGCATAAAATACCAGCACACTATTATCTCCCATGGGTGTTGTAAAAGCCGACTGAGGGAACTTCTAAAGATCGGGCAGCAGCATTTTTCGTTGTTGAAACTTGAAGAGCCATGCTGCGATCACCAACTTGCCTGCTAAGCGGTGCAATTGTGAACCCCACCCAAAAAGTGTTTGGTAATCTGTTTGAGACCAATGTAAAACAGTGGACGCCTCACATTTTAGATGCAAGTGTGTTAATTATGTATAATGATAAAGAAAGTGCAAATTTATAGGTCTGCCTTCTTGATTTCAGGAGTAATGGGTGGTCCCATGGCAAGCACAAACAGCATGGTGGGGATGGGTAACCAGATGGTACCGCAATATGGAGCCCCCATGCAGAACCCTATGGCTAACATGGGTATGGGACCTCAGGCAAGAATACTTCTAATACTTCTTTTTATTTTACAGTGTAGGAAGAGCACTTGAAAAATTAACTTTTTAGTATAATTTGGCATGTCTCTACAAACATAGTTATTTGCAATAAACCATAATTGAGCACTTGCTACCAAATGTGTGGAGCTATAGCATTTTTTTTATAAATGCTAAATAAAAAGCGGCAGTTTGAATTTTAATATAATATTTTTAAAGAGCTTATAATATGTTCAGTGCGGTCTAAAAAGGCATTACACTTACAGTTTTTCTGTATTGCAAAATAGCTTTTTGTTCTTTGGTATTACAGTCTAGGGCACACAAGCCATAGGCAATTCTGTTACACCATCCTAGACCGCCACTGTGTTACCTTTACTTAGCTTTAATTAGCTTTTTTATTTACCTTTTTTTCAGGGTTTAGTGCCACCAGCAACTGGAGGAATGGTCCCGCAGCCTGGTCAGCAACCAGGTACTTAAAATTTCTCTTTATTGCTCTTAAATGCAATCTCAATTTATGCTTGTGTTTCAATCAATTTTATGCAATGTAACATATGATTCCGCCCCATTCTTTGATGCACTATGTTTTTGCTCTCACTGACACTCCTTTTATCACAAAATTATTGAAAATAGTAAATAGCAATATTATTTGAGGTCTTAAGGGGCCAAACGGTGCGAAACTAGCGCCACTTCGATAAATAATTGATATCTTCTACTTTAGGCAACAAATGGTTTTTTTTTTCTTTGATTTTAAACCTGTAAGCTACACAACAGGACCTTAAAAATTAACTAGGGACTCAAAGTCGCATATTTTTGATTTCGGCCACGGTTTAGTAGATATTAATTATTTATCGGAAGTGGCGCTAGTTTCGCACCGTGTAAGCCCTTAATGATTACATGTTCTCCTGTTATTCAATGTCAGTATTTGTATAAATCAGGTGGCATGGCAGTGGTCAACCCCTCAGCGGCGGCGGCGCCCCCCGCCCCGCCGCCCGCGCCGCCGCCGCAGAACAAGGAGTTCAACACTGCATCGCTTTGCAAGTATGTCTTCTTTTTGTTGTTTTTTATAGTGAATATGTAGTGTAATTTAGCCATACCCCACTTAGAAAGTATATTTATTGAAAACATTATGTAAGTACAGTGGTAAATTGACTGGCGTAACACTTCCGGTTTTCCTGTGTTGCAAAATAGCTCTTGTTTTTTGGTAATACAGTTTAGGGCGCACGAGACCATAGACAAATCTGTTACGCCGTCCTAGACCGTCATTGTACTGTGGCGGACTAGGAGGCCGTAACTGATTTGTCTATAGTTTCGTCAGCCCTAGACTGTATTACCAAAGAACAAGAGCTATTTTGCAATACAGAAAAACCGGAAGTGTTACGCCGACCGTGTCCGTCCGCCACTGTATCTCAATATTTTTTTAGACTACATAGTTTTATAATGATAATGTAAAGTAAGTCTCACATTGTAGGCAACAAGCTTTTCAGTTTTAAAATTAAATGTTAATACTATTTTTGTTATTACATACTTTTTACTTATAGAATGTTCTACCTATAGGTTTGGTCAAGAAACAGTTCAAGATATTGTTGGCAGAACAGCAGATGTCTTTGCTACACTAAAAGCAATACAAGTAAGTATAAATTTTCTCAAGTCTTTTTCTCATTCTAAAACCTTCTCCTGAATGTAACTAAATATACTTTTGTGAAAACCACATCAAAATCGGCTCACCCAAACTCGAGATAATCGCGGACAAACATACATACACATACATACATACAAAAATACAGGTCAAACCTGTCCTTTTTTTAAGTCAGTTAAAAACAAAATAATGAACTCAAAAAGAAACTCCTTTTATAGTTTAATAATATCCATGGTATATTCATCAACTTTTGATTTTATCATGTAGTAAAGATCTATACTATAATATCAAAACTTTTACTGAGAGTTCATCTCTTGGATTATTGAAGCATCAATTGCCTGTTTTTTTCAGCCACCAAATGGAACTCCACAAGGCGTGAACGCGAGCAACGAGAAAAAAGCGAAGATGCAGGAACAGCTGCGCACGATCAGGCTACTGTTCAAGCGGCTCAGGCTCATCTACGAGAAGTGCAATGAAACTTGTCAGGTAACTACTTTTGAGTTTTGTTTACTTCTGGTAAAATTGGTACAGACATAAAATAAATTCAAACAATGGACCTTATATAAAAACAAAGAAACCAACCCTAAGGCATACAGTATAATAAATAGTACTACGTACAGACAGGGCAATGGGCATTCCCTGCCTCCCTCAGCAAGTGCGCCCCCGCGCTCGGTCACCTCTCAGTGACGTCAGTACAAGCAGCACGTCTCATCTCACGCACACAAGCATGACGCGTGCACGTACACGAGTTTCGGCTGTGCGTGAAGCAACGCGATTTTTTCTATGAAGTGTCCGAGGTGTGCCTAGTGTGTTGATTGAAATTCACATTTAGTTGTACATAAAGCTGAGCTTTTAGGGTCCGAATTCGTGCAAAAATCAAACAGTCAGCAGCGTTCTTCGTTAAAATACTTGAAGATGACGGTCAGCTGGGTTCTTTGTTAAAATACTTGAAGATGCATACTGCGCTAGGCAACCCGCCTGCTAAGCGTGGCGATTACGTTAAACTACCTGCAAGTGTTTGTCCTTGTGGCAATCTGTGGGGAATACCTATTACCAGCAGTGGACGATGTGATGATGATGATACTTAATCTTCATCTTTTTACATCTTTATTATTTTTTCATTGCTCTGGCTTTAAAACAATCTTTTTCTACAGGGCATGGAATACACTCACATGGAGAGTTTAATACCAATGAAAGAGGAGGCTGACAACAAGGTGTTGGAGGAGAGGCGGAGCACGGAGGCCTATAGACTCTCCTTGGAAGAGAACCGGGAGCTCACAGAACAGGTTTGTAATATGTTCTACCACAGAACAGTAATTGTCTCCTAGACCAATCACTACTATACTGGAGTGAGCGCCAGCTACGTCTGCGCGCGGCTGGGGGCGCCACTGTGTAGTACTTCACCCGTCATTCAAAACAAGTTGCTGATTGGTTCATATTTTTACCGCGCGCAGACTTGGTAACTTAAAACGCAAAATAATTAAAAAAAAAAACATTATCTCCGATATCCCGTGGGACCTAAACCGTGATCTTGCCATGCTTCTAGCGCGCGCATGCTTCGCCTTTTATTAACGTGGTTTCCTCTGAATGTCCGACCATAAAATCTTTTCTCTCAATAATATTACTGGGGTGCGCCCTGCGCCTTCGCCAGCGCCCTTCGAACCGCAAAATCAAAATAACATTTCCTTTCTCAGGCTTTAGACTATCTCTGCATCAAATTAAATTTAAATTTGTTCAGTAGTTTTTGCGTAAAAGCTAGACAGACCGAGTTTCTTTCGCATTAATAATATTAGAATGGATATTTAGACACACACTGTAACAATCAATAGTCGTTTTGAATCAAAATTTCGACAAAATGATTCCTTTCCAGGTGGTACTAAAAAACAAGCAACTGAAGGAAGTGATAACGAACCTGCGGTCTATAATCTGGGAGATCAACGTGATGCTGACGATGCGGCGCTCGTAGCCCTCCCCGCCCCCCGCGCCCCCCGCCCTCCCCCCGCCCCCCGCGCCCCCCGCCCCCCGACCGCCTGTGATACAACTTCTTTAGTACAACTTGTTCTAGTATGTAAGTATCGCTTTTAATTAATATTATTATATGTTTATTTTTAAGATATATTTTTTGGTGTTTCATTTTCTTTGCGATGTAAGGAGGAGTTTTCAAAGTGACTATTAAAAAAAAACGTTATTCGCCTGTAGATGGCGTGGTCTATCGTAATAGACATAGTAGGTAAGTAATTTAAATCTTTAAAACAAAATAAAACAAAAACTTTTTAACTTACGCGTGACGAGTTTCATTATTATTTTGAGCTTTCAATGATTCATTTGAACTTGTATTATAGTCTTTTGCAGGCGGCATCCTATAGTGGCGTGATAATACTTGTTTTCTTTTCTGAGATATCAAATTGAAAACCTCTCATTGGATATAAGTAGATTTAGTTACTACTCTTGAAGGTTATGGTGCCACCTGAAGACATAATGCTGTATTGCAAAGATCAGGGTGCAGTTAATGCAAATCGACTGTAGAATAAGACAACGTTACTTAAAAAAATATGTTCGTATAGCTAAGTAATATGATAATAATGGTAAACAGTAGATTTATATTGTTCT
This sequence comes from Euspilapteryx auroguttella, assembly GCA_951802225.1. Lineage (NCBI taxonomy): Eukaryota > Metazoa > Arthropoda > Insecta > Lepidoptera > Gracillariidae > Euspilapteryx > Euspilapteryx auroguttella. The sequence goes on from OX637646.1 coordinate 3,706,861, forward strand.
TTATAATCACGGTTCAGTAACATAAAAATAGATGGCGCGTCTACAAAAAAAAAAACTTTGGATAGGTATTCAATTTGAGGGGTCCGTAACTTTATGTCGAAAGTAATATGTTCGATTAACGAAACGTCGACTGAACAATTCTTCGAATACACTTTATCTCGAAATAACATTTGGTCGACAAACTTTTCTTCGTATGAACGATTGGTCGAATGTGTTTTAAGGAAAATAGTACCGGCTTACATGAAATAATAGAGGTTAATTAGAAGCGAAACACACAAAATATCTATATACTATCTTAAATCAATGCTAATATGGGTTAAAATCTTCTATCGCGAAATATAGATTCTTCTTCTTCTATTATTTCATGTAAGCTTGGTACTGCTTTCCATAAAACACATTCGACCAATCGTTCATTCGAAGAAAAGTTTGTCGACCAAATGTTATATCGAGATAAAGTGTATTCGAAGAATTGTTCAGTTAACGTTTCGTTAATCGAACATATGACTTTCGACATAAAGTTACGGACCCCAATTTGAGCACAATGTAGATAAGAACAGTGAGTTGTCTCGGCAGCGTCCTTGAAATAATTACTTAGGCCCACAATGGGCTCAAGCCAGACCCCTTACAATGTGGTCAGAGGTCCGGTGGATTTGCACTGACAGAGTGTCGCACAAGAGTGGTCGGTATGGTGATATGCGGGGGAAACCTTTGTCCAGGGACGTTTTTTTTTGTTTTGTTTTAAATTCTCCCTTTTTGGGTGGGCAAAATAACAATGTCCATGCAGCCAAGTTTTTATTGGGTAGGTAATATAAAAATAATCGTGCAACTTATAATCTAAGGCGATACGGAGTTTGCCGGGTTAGCTAGTTATATTTAAAAAAAAATGCTGAAGTTCTAGCTTTTATTTTTGTTGAAACATATTCGGAATTCTGTTTTAATAACCGCTGAAATCTGCACCAATTAGTTTAGTTTATTAGTTAACAACCTTAATATTTAGCAGACTGCGTTCTACAAACGGCGCTAGGTTTATGATTATAAAGCGAAACACGCGTAAACCGTCTGTTGCAAGCAAGTCACCCGCCGTATGGAACGGTGCCAAGACATTATCTTTAACTCGGGATTTTTCTCTGAAACGAATCGCATCTGCAACGCTGAAAATGACTGCGCGCAGGTGTATAAATATATACGTTTGCGTATATGTTTTTTTATTTATTCTAGAGGGCGCTGTGTTCGATTGTTGTTTTCAAAATTAATGTAAGCAAGTAGTAGTAAGTAAGTAGGTACTAAACAGAGTAGATATGATATGTAAATGTACTTAACTAGTTTTGTTAAGTATCATTAAGAACTGAAACTGTAATTCTTTGGGTAAGGCAAAGGTAAATTCAGTTTTTGGTTGAAAATGTTAAGGTTGTGGTAACCCTGTGTCTCTCTCGCAACAAAAATCAGCTAGCATACAAAAAAAAAACATTTTATTTATTTTTACCCTGTAAATAATGGCAAGCATTGATAAAACTCAGCCGAATTAGTTTTTAAACCAGTTATTATCTTCAACGTACACTGGCGCGTCGCCAAATATTTGACGACACTGATCGTTCGACCTAATTTTTATGCAGCTATTTTAAAGCGACACGTGTAAATAAAAGTATATGTATAGTATAGGTACTAGGTTCATATACATGTTGAGGTTCTAATCTTAATTTTTATGGAATAAAACAAAATTTTACCTTAAAAATTTATTTTCCATTTTATAGTAATATCCTACATTAAGTACATTTATCTTATACATTTACTCATAACAATTATTAGGTATTTATTATGAATTAATATTTTTATAAAGTAGTTTTTTTCCTCATATATATAAATATAAATAAATATTGTTGTGCTTACATATTACTGCGAATGAAATGCACTATAATGGACTGTCGGTGCTGGCAGAGCCACCGAGTTAATATCATATCTGATTCAGAGATATGGCTCATAAAATCGTATTTTTTATATATAAACTATATATAATCATTATATAAGTCTATATAAGGCAAGATGGCCACTGTAATGGCATAACCATTAAATATGATTAATTCAATTTGGTGCGAGCTAAGTTATTACTACCTAAATAGTATTATATTATGAAATTTGTTTCAATTTAGCTTCTGTATCAATACAATGGTACCGTTACCTTCCGACTATTGAGACACTCAAGATTTTTCTCTTCGTTCAGTTAAATATTTAACAATTTTTTATACTCCTCCACATAATAAATAGTTTATCAACATGAAGTTTTTAAAAATATCAACAAAATAAATTACGAATAACAGCATAATATTACAATTATGATTACAACTAAAGACTAAAACTAAGATTCACTGAGCTAACCTCCGTCCTCTAATGACCCCAACTTGTACTAACGTTCGCCGGCTTGGCTGTCTCAGACCCAAATTATTAATTTAGTCATTCCTTTGTATATAGGTAAATATGTTATTTTAAAAAAAAGGTAGTATTTAGTTTTGTCTCATGAAAAGCCGGCAAACAGTAAAAATAATTCTAGATTCATTAAATTAACATTACTTGGACTAGTAATTGAATTATACTAACTACTAAGTACTCTACACCGCCTGGAGAACAAATCTTATACAATTCAAGGGCCTTAAAATTTTAGGTATACATAATACAAAATATATACTTTTCGTGTTAAGTAATATTAATTACGCCTATGTTACTTAGCCCATTTTGCTCTCCCATCGTTTTACACTAAACCTAGTCCACTTTTCTTAGGACATATTGAGCAATATGAACGATTATCGACCTAGGAAAGTACTAGACAGTTTGGATAACTGTGCCACTTAATATATAACGTATATATGTATATATGTTTTATTAGATACGAAGTGCGCCCTATGTTGAGAGGTATAAATGATAGGAAGTATAGTTAGAAAGCTATAAGTAAATGAGATTTCTTTGATTTAGAATTGCAATTAATTGATATAAGTATCTTCTCTTAGAACTTACCTATACATTTAAAACAAAATATTTTTATTGGAAAAGGTTATTTTATGTTAATAATGGCAAGAACGTAATATAGGTCACAATGCATTTACGTTATAATAAGGCCGTAAGTTTGCTTGCCCTTTAAGTACACTTTGTTAAGTACCAACTAACTACAACATTTCGAAACTTATCTACTAAGAGAAAAGCTTATAGCTTTGGTCATTGCTTCTTTTTTTGGTTGTCCCCTAAAAACTGAAAAGAATTTGAAGTCGTCTCTTGTTGTTTCTCTAACAATTATATTTGGCTTTTCATTGGTAACGTCAGACTATATCCTTCGTAATGACCATGTTTCATTTTCTTTTATTTATATTAGCCTTTTTTAGTGTTTCGCGCATTGTTTATAGATACTATACATTTTGATATTTCTGGTAATATCCCATCCAGCGCACAAAAACTTCTTTAATATAAAGTTTGCCAAAGTTCTCTTGTCAAAACCTCAATATAAATTGAAATCCATTTGATTCGTTATTCATGACAACTATGAATCAAGATTAAGGATCGTTTCGATCGTACTCTGACGGTATAATAATGTGTTTTTTTTTTCATACACGAGAATAAAATTAATGTTGAGGAAATACCAGTAGTTCATAGCTTTGATATTTAACTAGCGTTTCTTTCTATTAACTAAGCCGATGTCAGTAAGCGTTCGATATACCAGGGCGTCATATTCTAGTAGACTACTGCATCCTCGCTTCCTGAAGCTGTGGCGGGTAGGGCAGCGGTGGAAGAAGTGGCGCCTGCACACCGCCAGATGGTAATGTGTAGTATGGACTTACGTAGCCAGCTCCACTGGCCGCTGCTGCCGCCGCTGTAAAGGAAAAAAACAAAATGTGAAATTAATATCACTAGAATTATTCATGCACTACCTGAAAAAGAATCTGAGATGTAACATATATAACAGCCCAGTGTAAGCCGTTCATCATTTCAGCCGTAGGACGTCCACGCTATATGACCTGCCCATTGCCACTTCAACGAGCTTATCCGCTTGGCTATGTCAGTGACCCTGGTTTCTCTGCGTATGTCCTCATTTCTGATTCGATCCCGCAGAGAAATCCCGAGCATAGCCCGCTCCATGGCTCGTTGAGCTACTCGGAGCCTGTTCATAAGCCCTATAGTGAAGCACCACGTTTCAGAACCGTATGTCATCACTGGCAGCACACATTGGTTAAATACCTTCGTCTGCAGGCACTGAGGAATATTGGACGAGAAGACGTTGCGTAGTTTCCCGAACGCCGCCCATCCTAGCTGGATTCGGCGATTGACCTCCTTCTCGAAGTTGGACCTACCTAATTGGATGATTTGTCCTAGGTATACGTACTCGTCGACAACTTCGAGAACCGAGTTCCCAACCATAACTGGGGTAGGCAGAACATGGACATTAGACATGACCTTCGTCTTGTCCATGTTCATTTTAAGGCCCACCTGTTGGGAGACTCGGTTGAGGCCTTCGAGCATCGTGCTGAGTTCCTCCATCGACCTTGCCATGACTACGATGTCGTCGGCAAACCGAAGGTGAGTGATGTATTCGCCGTTAATATTGATGCCCTGCCCTTTCCATTCTAGAAGTTTGAAGGCGTCTTCTAAAGTGGCGGTGAACAGTTTCGGAGATATAACATCTCCCTGTCTCACGCCTCTGTTCAAGGGAATAGCCTTCGAATTCTGTTCCTGTACTCGGACAGACATGGTGGCGTTGCTATACAAACACTTCAGCACTTCGATGTACCGATAGTCAATCCGGCATCGTTGGAGAGACTCTAGCACGTTCAGTGACAGTAAAGTACGAAACAGTGACGTAACCAAAAATATTGCGTTTAACTTTAACCACCTTGCAGTAAGCAACGTTTATCGATATTATAAGTAATTAAAATTCAGTTGGCGACATTGGTTTATCGGCCACTATTCAACCCTTTCGCAAAGTAAATTAGTAGACAGAAGAAGACAAGGTATCTTACCGGCAGCAGTGGCATAAGGGTCGAATCCAGCTGCGGAGTATTGTTGTTGGTAGGCGGCGGCGTTCTGTGCCGCCGCTTGGTACTCGTAGAGGTGGTTTGCCGCAGCCACGGCAGCCGCGTGCTGCAGCTGCGGCAGCTGCACCAGCCCGCCCGCGCCGCCGCCTACGCCCCCGCCGACCGTCTGCATGTAGCTCGGTGTTCCATACACATAGCCAGGAGACAACCTGGTAATTATATCAGTCATGTAAGTACTCTACGTCGTGAAGGGACGGTTGATGCGTTCACTTTGTTCTATCTTTCAGTATCAGAATGTGTATTGTAAACTATAGGTTTTTAATGAACACACCAAACCGGGTGATTAAATATTAACCCAGTGATGGTCTTTCGCGGATAAAGGAAAGCAGGACTTCTAGTTAATGTGATGATAAAGAAACAGGAAGTATCAGTGAAAGACCACCATAATGCAAAAACAAAAATTAATACAGTTCAATCACACTCTATAAGTACCTAGCCCCATTGAGCTTCGACACGTCACGAGCAATTCTAAACTTGGTTAGGTTAGTAGACATCGAGAAATCGCTAATCGCATTAAATTGTGAGTAGAGCCGACAGCGGCGTGCGTCACCGCCGCCGACCCAGCTTCAAGATGATTTGGTGAAAAAACACCAGCGGGAGGGACAAGCCACTCCGTCCGCTCTCCTAAAATAGACTCTTGAGACTCCGTTTTCAGTTATCATTAGATCTCCTGGCCGTGGCACGTGCAAATTAATATTAATGTCTCGTAGCAGCGTCGAGCAGATTCGTAGTTTCAGCTAGTTGCATTTTCTACCAACGATTTAGATTTAGCAAGATTTAATTTGTACCTAGACTAAAATGAAGTGACATCTAATGGTAATTAAGAACGGAATACAGAAGCTAATTGATAGATAAAAACTGGCGTGCCAAGCTCCGTGAAAGCGGTCAAGTGTGGTGGAGTGTGGGGTCCCGGAGATGCTGAGTCGGCGGCGGCGAGGGCCCTCGAGCGCGCGCCTGCGCCCGCTCGCCCCGCCCGCCGGCCACGCCCCTCATTTACTGGCCCATTCGCGAGACTACCTAGGCGACACACTATGTACAATACACAAATACATCCCGCTATCTATCTAAACGTTAGCTCTATAAACGGTAACTCTATAGGCTTCACTCTCAATCGGCCAACGGTAGTTTCTTTCATTACAACAGGGCAGGATGCAGCTTTGTTTGTTATTGGGATGCGAGACCGTTTTTTGGGGTTTTGAGCGAGATCGTGTTCGGTGGCCTCACTCATGCAAATTTTAACCTTTGCTTTATAAAGTTTAGTTCAATTCAATCAAAACCATCCATGTAGATTCGCATAATACCTACATTCTACATTGGTGTGTAGTATTTCTGTCAGTTTTCAGCGGTCATTAATTAGATAGGTGTTGTTGTAACGATGTAGAGTCGCGTGGAATAAAATGTAACAAAACTTTTAGAACAAAATTATACTGAGTTTGTATACATTTCAATACACGCGACTGTACGCGAGGGTAGTAAAATGACTGGCCCTAATGATCGTCCAACGAATTACAAATCGCTCGACACGGACACAAAGTGCTATTAATTGAATAAAGCTTTTACACGATTATTGATAGGAGACAAGGTATTTTGTTTATATATTTATATACTATCAAAAAGTAAATTGAAGCTATTTGTCGTCCGGGCGGAGTGGCGTCCCGCCCGCGAAGTTAGCGTGGCTGGGCGGGCGGGAGCGGGCGAGGGCGGGCGGCGGCGCGCGCGCACTTCTACGCACACACAGCACGCGCCGCCGCCCGCACTACCCCCAACATTTAAACAAGTGATTAAACGAAATCCACCACCAACAAAACTCAATTCAAATCAACAAAATCTTTACACGAACACGGCATTAAACATAAAAATTAAAACAATGAGTGTCGACGATGCGTACAGGACGCGGGTCGCAAGCGGGGCGGGCGGGGGCTCCGCGCCGCCTGCGCACCGCTCAAATATAGCTTTTATAAAACGTAAACAGTAAAAAACCCAAATCGACTAATTCACACCCAAAACGAAAAAATCCACTCTCACGCTCACGCTTGCCATAGATACCTATGTGATAAGGTTTGATAATTTTAGTCTAGGAGTCCTTCGCCGCCGCCGCGCAGCCGCAGCGCCGTCATCTACCGAGACAAAAGTCAGCTCAGTCAGAACCTTCATTACACTAACACTACTGAGTATCTCTGCCCTCTGCATCCCTTCTATCACTATAAACTAAACTTTTTCTATCTACTTCCTGCTTTTACTTTGGATTCCTTTGGTTTTACTTGTTTCAGTTTCCTATCTTCATAATCATGAATTTCCTATACCTGAGAATTCACTGCCACTCCAACTCAACCCGAGTCGTGAGCGTCTGATTTTTGTCTCGTGAGATGTGATCAAAGCGACATGTTGTCGCTGGTGCTGGTAAATATCAAAGGAGGTGAACCATTGAACATTTAAGGCCGAATCCTGCAGACCAACTAGACGTCGAATACTCAGTATACCAGCGTCATTAATTGACGTCATGATAGTGTTGGTGGTCTAATTATTTTCCTAATTTAATAAATTTGAGCAATCGAAGACTTGTTTGATCTGCAAAAACTGGCTTTTTAAAGGCGTGGTGGTGTTAGAACAGCGAGCGGAACTTACCCATACGGCGACTGGAGTACTGTGGGGTAGCCCGCGCGCACGCCCGCGGCGGCCGCTGCTGCCAGCCCGAAGCCTGCAACAACACATTAACAACACCAATGTAAAACTAGAATATACAGATAATATTAAATTACATCGTGTTACATATAAACATTTGCTACCTACTGAATACTTGTGTTTCCTAAATCACGTAAATGTTTCAATCTAGATACTTATTTATAAAATTTTAAATGAGGCCACTACACGCCGAAAAAAATGTCATCTTACACTTAATTTTCAACTCTGTAAAACAGTTTATTTTCGTTAACGGAAGCTAGACGTAAGATATGAGTTCGGAGAGATTGGAACTCTTCCAAATGACACACGAGTCAACTTAGCGCAAGCCGCGCTGAGAGAGATGTTGATTTCTTTTTATTGCATTGTTAAGTCGTCCGAAGCGCTCTGGTGGTGCTATTTCGGGCGCTCGCCGCCGCCCGGGCACCGGCATACCTCTTGACAAGAAGACGACAAACGATCGCTATAAATGGGTTTCAGTCGTTGGCACCGAGGACAGCCAGGGCACCCGATACCGCATGGAATCGTCGTTACACGTTCCAATAAAATAAAATCACAACGTCCAAAAATCTCTAACGTCATTCAGGAAGTTGAAAATTGTAAGTGCGCATCGCTGATTGACGCCTGGCCCCATGTCTATTGTGTGTTGGTGAAATGTCATCGGTGATTACCGCAGATCGCATCCGGAGCGGATGATGTCGCGGTCCGGCTGGCACGGTAACATCGCGGCTGTGATCGGACCGATGCCAGCGACGATACCAACTGCCAATTACCTTCATTTTGGCTAAGGACAATTCCATTGTAGAGGCAATTACATGTTTCGATTTCGATTTGATATATGTTCGAGGGAATCAGGTGATCGGCTCGCGTGATGGGGCAGCGGATCGATGCGCGTTTGCGGCCGAGGTCGGTGCTGTCCATGAAGCCTTATCTAGATTATTTTTTCCTCTTTACCTCGCAGCCATTGTCATGTAGCCCCAATACTGCAACTGCTCTATAGATGCCTATGACCCAAATGATTAGTGTTTTCAGTGGTCATCGATTGTAAATTTAACTTTACTGATAACATCACTGAGTGCACGTGTACTTTCACATTGTAATATTAGTAATGGTAAGTATTTCTGCACCCATATTTATGACAAAAAATTCGATACGATTCGGACCTAAACAGCATGTATAGTCTGACGCTCTTTTTTATCATCGTAAAACAAACAGCTCCTAATCTTTGGAATAATCAACATTAAAATAATCACAAATAAACTATAATAATTTCCATTACCAACTATGGTAATGCGAGTAAGTATATTTACTGGCTTGCAAAGAAAACGGCAATGTCATATAATGATATGCATTTGCGCGTTTGTTTTCAGGACGCGGGTCGTCGAACTGTAAAGTAAAGTCGTCACTCGGGCGCGCTAGCGACGCGGCTTGTAAGGATTCCGCGGAAACACGGGTTTACGGGCGGCTGTACGTAGACGTACATTTACACTGCTAGTTTAGTTCATTTCACTGCCATTGCTAACAATCGCTGGCCCACGCGCCAGTAAACGCCACCAAACAAAAAAACTTCAAAGTTTATTTTACAGCACTTAATCCTGAGCGCATTTATGGCCAAATATTCCTTTTGGCATGACAAAGCTATGTTTCTTTAACATTGTTAACCATCGTTTATTAATAGAGTAGAGTTAGTCATGGCCCAGTTTGTGACTGGTTTTGGCCGTGTGGCCGTGGGTCTTGCGTCCAGCATGCAGTATGCCAGGCTATAGTATTTCACAAGCCAACGACAACTATATACCTTTAGACGTCAATTTCTCCTTTTAGGCGACACTTGCGCCCTTTTTGTAATCGTTCCGACTGCCTATTTTGTAACGGCGGCGACGGCAGCTATTTTATAGATTATGATCAGACTACGCTTTTATACAACAATGTAAAAAGTTTATTTGTTCGGTTAATGATCAGTAAATGGGGCATCATCGGCGTCGCTGCGGTTGGTTCGCCATGGGCGGGTCGGCTGGACGGCCGCCAGCGTGGTGTCACGAAGTTTCCAAAACTGCGTATCTTTAGACAAAATAAAGAGCGCGTCCAAGACAAAACGGGACGCACCACTGTTTTATAAATAGCAGCGTCGCTATAGTCCGCAGCCTCGGGCGGCCAGCTGCTCCACATAAATAATAATTACAAAACCTCTGAATTTCAGCCTTTGTAGATTAGCCAAGTTGATCGATGGTTACTTGGTGATAGAATTAAGACCGCGTCTTCGCCGGTAGAAAAACATCAACGTTTTAGAGATAATTAAATTATACGTTCATTTAATGCTATTCAATATATACTTACCTACATTTCATGGAACGCAGCCATGCATGTCCTATTCCGTAGAAGCTAAATAATGCAATGGCAAACTCTCGCCTTGACAAAATTAACGCATTTATAATTCTAGACTAATTTTACCCGGCGAAATTCGTAACTCGTATTCTATTACTATGTTTTACATGTATTTTACCTATAAACCTTCCTCTTGAATTCCCGTTACAAAGTTTTAAGACAGTCAAACAGCGGGAGTATGTAGCAAAACATGTAGCGAACTTTAGAGTTGGCTACATGTTTTGCTACATCGACGTCAAGTAACAAACCCCTAGAAACGTCGACGTCGAGTTGTCGGAGTTAATCTAGGAGGATTAAAGGGGCTTCGCGGAAGTGTCGGCTTCAGAGATCGTGTTTCGCGTCGCGGCGACGGGAGCGGAACCGGGCGCGTAGACAGTTCCTGCCGCAGTGTGTCCGGGGCTGGGGTTACCTAGGTACCCATTTTTATTGTAAATGGGTCGATATGCTGACTACTGTACTCTTCATTGTTACCTACAAAAAGTTGATTTTAAAGGCGACAAAGTCGTAACTGCACTGCACAAATCAAATCAAAGTGCAGAATATAATCCCTGGTAATCATAAAGTTCGTAATTTCATAGAATAGGTTACAGTAATATTGGCAGAAAGCAGCAATGCACCTTGACTTATTGAAATCATAGACCAGACTTGGTCACAATTTTTTTTCTTACATATATTAGGCACCTTTCAATGATATTGCAATTTAGAAATAAACCACACATCCTGGTCTAAATCTAGTCATACTCGGTGTCTCAAACGCGGAAATCTTAGTTTGGACTATGTTCAAGAATGTCTAGGCTGACAAATGTCTCCGTTTGATAAATCAGAGCCAGCGCGCGCGTTACGTATTACTAGACAACATTGAGCTGGACATAGTACTAACTACCTACACAGTCACGAGTAATTTTGATCATCACTTTCAACAATTTGATAAACGAAATAGAATTTCAAATGCAAATTAAATTATAATCTGTCATTTCAAGTGTTTTAATTGCGTTTCGTATTGGATTTGAAGAGTACGGCTTCCTGTGAATGCTAGCGTAATTTGCATATGCTTCATAAATTAGTCTCATAAGCTGAGCTTGAATACTGCAGCTTGCAAACTACTGATTCCCCTTAAACATTACGGGCTTAGTATTGAATATATTTTATACATAGCATGAAGGAAGGGTGATGAGGTTATCGATCGGATCAGCGCGCGCGGCGCGTGCCGAGTCAGTAGTGCGTTCACTCGCCCAAAACTACCCGAAATGGTTGAAAATAGTGCGGGGTGCAAGCGTGTAATGTAGCGAGCGAGGCCAGCCGCTGTCCGCATGCATAGTTAATGCAGCGCGCGCCGCACGCAAGCCGCGGCCCTCAGCAAACAACGCTCAAAGGGCCCACGGGCACTCTTCATTAGACAATGCCGCTTGCATGCTCAGCTCTCAAACTGAAAGTTCACGCTTCAAAGATTCACAAGCACTATTAGGTCTCAAGGTTTTGCCAGCGGGCGGGCGCTCCCGCGTCACCCACACTCGGTTTCTAATTCAAAACGAATTCGAGCTAAGGGAGGTCATTTGTACTAATGAAATTTCAGTATTCAGTTGGTATTCACTTTGGAATCCAAATGGATTAACAAAGATAGATTGTTGGCTACACACAATTACCGCGTAGACGACTAGAGTGCCCTAGTTTTTGGGAACCTTTGTGTTTTGGGCTGTGGCTCCGGTGCTGATATAAGACAGGTGTGAATCGATTACTAAGGTGCCCGCTTCACTCAATAATTTAACCCGCCACCCCGCTGTTTGTACAAGTGCCATGTTGCCACTTCGCGGCCTTCATCCACATCACAATGTAATTAAAATTTAACTATATTTTCATAATTGTCACAAGCCACGTTTAAAAATACTTTTGTTACTTTAATTTTTCTACCGAACCGGCTATGTTTATTTAATTACGTACCTAACATACTTAGTTGCAAATTAAACGTCAATTGATAAAAATGGTTTTGGAATTTTTAGAACACACCTTGTAATAGGTACCAGTCGATTCACTATTATGCACGTAAGATGAAAGCCATATAGACACACTCAAGTCAATCAATATATATAAAACTCTTCCGTTACTGACTGACTGACTGACTGACTGACTGACAGACAACGCAGAGCCGAAACTACTGGGCGTAGCGGGCTGAAATTTTGCATGTAGGTTCCTTAGGGAGTGTAGGTGAGCACTAAGAAAGGATTTCCCGAAATTCCCACAGGAACGGGAAAAAACGGGATTTTTGTGTTTATGAGAAATCTGCGCGGGAAATACCGCGGGGCAGCCTCTAGTTAATATTATATTATCGTCGTTTCTCATCTTGATAAGTGTTATCAAAATCTATAAATTGTTATCTCCAATACAACCAAAACGTCTACAATAACTAAACATAAATGCCGGACAAATATTCATACATACAAACAGATTTTAAGTCTATGGAAACAAACAAATATCGGATTATCCATTTAGATACATATTCAATACTTATACTTTCGTTTTACTCTAGTTTTACTTTATATATTCTTTTAAAATTTACATTATATTTCCATTTGTTTAGCAACATCATGATTGACATCATGACCTTCATCCTTCAATCAGATCTACATACATACCTACTTAGACACAACTTAAGTATTTTAATATTATCTGGAAAATAAGCTTGCATCACGCTTTCAGTATCTACGTTATAATGAAACTAGAGCATTTAACAAAACACCTAAACAAACATTCAGTCGTGCGTGCATGCAGACGAGGTGTCGCGCTTGTTCTTGAAAATAAATACAATATGCTGAGGCAAGACAAACACTTTGCAGTTGCAAATAACAACTTATGAAGAGTATTGGACGTGAGTTTAGGTCTATATTCGTAAGTTTATCTGAGTAATCCCGGGTTGCTGGCAAAGCAGGTCCGCTTGTTTATGTTGGCGCCGAGCTCGATGCGCGCGCTGCGAAGACAGACGCGCCTACGCTTCCATCAGCGCACAAGAATCATTCAATAAAAACTATAATCTTTGGTTCACATCTATGAATGTTTAGAACCTCAGTCCCGCCATTCAGCGGCATTGAATTAAGAATTACCAAGTATAATCTGGTTCTCTCATCTTCTCATTCCTATTCCCTATCTCGCAACGCTACTATACTAAATCATTATGCACGCTGAACATTTGCGACGGGGTGTCGTATTGATAATGCTCTTTTTATAAAGGTATTCTTAAATTATATTGAAAAAGCAGGTAAAACGAGTGCAGCTTGCCCCTCGCTAACCCTCAGACCAATAACGGTAACTAGAGTTTGCATTCAAAAATTCATAAAGCCGCGACTGGACTGAACGAACGGTCTCACGGAACCGGCCAGTTACCAACCGACGAAACTCCATTCAAACCATCCATTAGGTAGCCCTAGCACGACTTAGTGTCACCTGCCAAAAATGCACTTTATATAGAAACTAACCGTCTAAAGTAAAACATTTAAAGAATGGACGTGGATTAACATAAAATTTAACAATTCAGTAATTATTTGTTAGTAAACTTGGCTATAGTTAGTTACTAGGTATAATTGAATTATATGTGTATTTAAAAAAAAAATATTTTAGGTGCTATTCCAGGGCAGCCTAATCAATATATATAAAACTCTTCCGTTACTGACTGACTGACTGACTGACAGACAACGCAGAGCCGAAACTACTAGGCGTAGAAAGCTGAAAATTGGCACGTGGGTTCCTTGGGGAGTGTAGGTGAGCACTAAGAAGGGATTTCCCTAAATTCCCACGGGAACGGGAAAAACGGGATTTTTGTGTTTATTAGAAATCTGCGCGGGAAAAACCGCGGGGCAGCCTCTACTTTAAAAATAACGGTGAATACAGTTTTTTAATTAAGGCCTGTTTCTTTTTAGCAAGATTTTCTATCTCTAGTATATTTCCGAGTGGTGCTAAAACAGTCCGTGGATTAACACGATTCAGGTTTGTGGACTAATACAGGGTTTAGTTGTCTCTAACGTCATATCTTTAATCCATTTACCTAAGTTATTATTTCCGCTGTCAAACCAGCATTCAATAATTTATGATGAAGCTGGTAAACCTATGGTAAACACATGCTATGTGATCGAACAAGGCTAGGTCGCGGGCGCGGGTGCCGGTAGACTAAACAAGGTAGGTAGGTATTCGGGTGCAAATACTGCTTTGCACAATCATTTTTGATGCAATTCTGAATTTGATCCAATGGACAACGATTATATATATGCCTAATTACAAAAAGGCTTATATTCAAAGGTAAATATAATGATTAAATGTACCTATAACAACAATGCATATTGCACTTTGTCACAACACCAGCATTTAAAACTGTAGTTTCCCCCACGGTTTTTAAATATCAGGTACAGACAAATCGATAAATTACCGGTGGCCGTAATTTGACGGACACAATAGAGTCCGTGTGTCATAAGGATGGGGTAGCCGAAGCCGTTTCCACGGATGCGTGGCCGAGCCGGTATGGGAGCAGCGCGTGCGTTACGGGGCATATGGCGTAGTCGGTACTGCACGGCCAGGTGGCCAGGCGTCACGCACACTCGCGCCTATTGTGTACCCCCTCGGCCCGCGCTAGCCCTCCCTCCCCGCGCTACCTTCATGTGCGCACGACCTCTGAACAATGATGCGACCTCCACAACAGAGATCGCAATAACCATGGTTAATTACGACTCGCTCATCTTTTAAACACAATCAACGGTCAACTGGAACGAAGCCTGCTATTGCTTCATTCGAGGCTCGAGGGCTTCAAAGGCACGCTGCCGTGTTGATAGTTACCAATTATCAAATGCGACATTATTGCTGAACATCCGCGTATCGTCTCGCGGTATAGAATTAATATGAGGACGTTACTGAAGTATAGTGTTATCAAGATTGCATGCATTGTGCCGCCGCGTATGCTTGTCATTTCAGACCGAGGCACGGAAACGCTATTATGCAACGTTCAATGTCATTCTGAATCACTTATGTTGTGTACATTATTATCTAAACTTGTCTGTCTCACGGTTTCGTCATAACAATAAACGGTCCAAATAGAGCTCTATTTGCGGCTTTGACTTAAGAATCCAATCAGCTGTCGAACGATATCCAATCCTACGATTTCTAATATGTCGCGCCTTTGTATCACATAGTGCGAAAAGCTACCCTTGCGGAGTAGGCAAATCTTTTGTGTAATCTGGGCAACCCTTGAAGATTACCCCGACCAGGTTCGTGCATTGCATGCTGCTGGGGCGCAATCAATTAGCGAACCTTGTCGCCGTGTATCGAGCACCGCTACTTCCGGTCTCGCCGTTTAGGGACTTCCGGCGCCGCCCCTGCCGCCGGAACTGAACCCTAGCTATTGTGTTTACGATAGAGTAACACTGTGTTAATCACGGTACGAGGCGATTTCTTTACTAACTTTAGGTACTTCGTACCTTATGGCTTTGGGTATAGGAGATATTGTGTGTTTAACTTATCTTCAGTTGACTGTATCTACGTGTCGGTCAGGAAATAAGGCTACAATATTTGTTATTTTATTAAGATGTCGAGGTTCATAAAATTCACATTCAAACCCCTCGTCATTCGCGTAATAGAAACAAACATTGTAAAGTGTTACATTATATTTTCGTTATTTAAAAGAATCGCTCGTTAAAGTTGATGAACGTAAGTAAATAGTTGTAACTTCAATCAATCGTGTTTTTTTTTTGGTAACAGTGAAAATTATTAATACAATAGAGGTAGTCATTGTATACTAAATATCAAACGTCCAGAGGTTTCGATAAACAATCAAGTTAATAACTTTATCAGTATCTACTTCAATTAATTTACCTTCATTCGCTTCAATCGCTGTTGATAACGATTAATAAAATTGCTATGAAAAGTACTTCAGTTCGTAGGTAATCCAATTTATGTAGGCTTTACCTACAGGTTTGTGAGCAGATCAACTATTAAAATATGGGTACCTTGAACATGTAAAGAATCGTAGAAAATTAGGATAACGCGACTATACTAACAAGTCTAATAATAGAAAATTTACAAATTTATCCATTGTTTTTAGAAACTAGTTAAAATTATTTTTTTATTATATTTAAGTTTTTTTGGACAAGTAATTTAGGTAACTACGGCTACGGACCCTTCGTTGCATGGGCCGACACGCACTTATTCGATCTACGATTTACGTGATATTCTTTCATCTTGTTTTAAATAACTTACCAAAGAAGGCAATACCACAGAAAACATACTGTGAAACTAATTTCAAAATGAATTTGTTAAAAAAACAATAACAGATTTCTTTTAAATCGACAATTGCTACAAAAGTTGGCCTAAGTATGTAGACCACATGGTATCACTACGTACCCCACCTAGAGTAGCTCCACACGAAGTCGGTCTTTTTTGCTAAAGTTATTCAATATCCAAATACTGACAACAAAAAAAAACGATCTACAAACAGCTGAGTGATAAGACGGGGCACCGTGTGAGAATGTAACCCTTCGCTGTAGATCCAGTTTTGATTTATTAACTGTTTGGGTTTTTGAATATAATGTTCTTTTACAGAGCTTTTTTGATGCAACCCAAGGATTTAACGTTCAGGTAAAAACTTGAACTATTGCTTCCGATTTTTTTGTTTTGTCTATATCCAACTTATTGATCTGCATTATTTCATCTATTGCGATACTTTGCGGTCCTAAAAGGGTCCATAAACAGCATTACTAGAATTGAAGTCTTTCAATGCTACGATGCATTAAAGTAAACTAATGGCACAGTATAGTAAAGAGCTAAAGGAAAGACTTACTTGGCGCGAGGTTACCCCGAGGCTTGGCTCCGAGGATGGCAAGGTTCACGTTGGCTTTCCTACCATCGATGATGGGGTTGGGATCCTTGCAGGCTCGCTCGGCTGCCGCTCGGTCACCCATTATCACCTGGACAAAAACAAAGTATTTATAGTTTGCGATGCTACCTTTACAATTAATTGACTTTCGAAAATAAGGTTTTAGTTTTGGTTTAAGAACATCGTCATCATCACAGCCGAAAGACTTCCACTGCAGGACAAAGGCTCATCTGATCCACATATTGACCAGTCTTGCGTCAACCTGATCCAGTCCAGTACCCCCCAAACTCCCCTTCTCCTTAGCTTCTATCACCTAAAATATATTCTTTGTTGATCAAGATTTCATAAGTTACCTCCATGTGTGTTTGTAGGTCAGTGTCAGGTCACTCCCAAACTGAGTAAGTTTAATATTCTTTTTCAATAGTTAACAAAAATTCTTTTGTGGTGTTAGGTGAGCGACATTAGGTACGTATTGTAATACCTTTGTCGTAATATATGTGTACATCGCCGAAAATGTTTATCTTAAGTGTTTATTCAAAATGAATTCATTTGAATGACCTCAAGTAATGTATTATTTATGTCTGATGCATAATCTTCAGTATAACTAACGATAGGGAACTGACAAGAATTTGTTAATTTGAGTGAAGCCAAGTTAAAAATTTCTTCAAGTTTAAAAATAATATTTTAAATGTATATTTTATTTGATTTTATTAGAGTTTCATCATCATATTACAGTCTATAAGACGTCCGCGACTGAGGACACAGGCCTCCCCAGAGAACACCACAAGGTCAAGTAGTTGTTTAAATTTTTCAACGAAGGAAGCTATACTGCCCGATTTTTTTGTGTTGTGTTTATTTTTTGTTATTTACATTATGTTTTATTTTTCGATATATTGAGGAGGCACCCCTCAAGGCACCCTTATAAGCGCTTCTTGGTTTCTTAGCCACGCCTTGCCAGAGGTTCTTTTGGCCTTATTTTTGTATCAATCAATCAAATCAATCAAGTTTTATTATAAAAAGTCAATAGCCTAAAGGAATATGTTGTCTATTAAGGGCTATAACAGACGAGCGACCCTGTGCCGTGCGGCCCGAATTGTATGGGTCACGCGGCTGCCGCGCGGCACAGGGTCGCTCGTCTGTTATAGCCCTTACATTTCAATGCACATAAATAAGCAGAATCGACATCGACATAAGTGACCCCCGGATGTAAGAAGGTCGCGATATCCTCAAGAAATCATTCAATTAATACATTTATCCATGGCTTCGGCTCCTACGGTGTCGTAATTTAAAATTTAAATTAGGACCTTAGATTTTTTTAAAAAACTTTAATTCTTGTAAAAAAATTGTTTTCGTTTCTTGTCCGTGGCAGGCTATTTAACGTGGAATACATTATAATAAATGTATACGTATTGATCGAA
Organism: Euspilapteryx auroguttella; assembly: GCA_951802225.1. Lineage (NCBI taxonomy): Eukaryota > Metazoa > Arthropoda > Insecta > Lepidoptera > Gracillariidae > Euspilapteryx > Euspilapteryx auroguttella. The sequence goes on from OX637646.1 coordinate 3,725,259, forward strand.
TTCTCCAATAAATTGTGAACCTGCATACATAACTGAATTCCCGAAAAGTTTTGTTATTGTTTTCGGATTCATGAATAATTAAATGTTTTTTTCTGAGGCTTTTTTATACTTTGATTTGTTGCAAAATACCATGTTCTCACGTGTCGACCGGGCTAGTAGCAAAAATCAATACATAACTATACAATACACAGAGCTTTTACTAAAACAAAATAGTAAAACTATCAAGAACACAGAATATAATATTAGTTAAAATATTGTGAAACCAGCAACAGCAACTGATGACGTGGTATTATTTCAAGTGCTTGCACGTACAATGCAGTAGCAGAATAATTAATAGCTCTATACATAATTAAGTAGGTAGGTGGTGGTAGGTGTAATAAAACTTGAAAAGGCGGGATCGCAAGCTGGGCGGGCGCGTGGCACGCCTTGCGAGACGCCTTTCGACGAATCTCGTCGCCATTACGAGACGAGAGGAAAATAAAATAACGCTTAATATTATAAGCTTTAAGTGTTCAATTAATCTATCATCATCATCTCTTCCGAAAGACGCGAATTGTCCAAGCAAATTGAATCTTTACGACAGGTGACCGACCTCGCAGAGCGCCTCAATTTTACTTTTCAGTGGTTGTATTGTATAGGTAGGTAAGGATCATTGATTTTGTATAAACTCTTGTTTGCTATTATAATGATATTTGAATGAGTATTACTAATACTAAACTAAAGCTTACAATTACAACCACCTGCGTGGTTCGGTTGAAAGTGATGTTGACTTGATATGGAAGGTCTAGGTTCACTGTGGTTCATTGCTGTAATGGATGGTTCTGTTTGTTTCCTGGGTCAGAAGGGTGCATTGTATGTCTGTGTTTAAATTTCTGGCTCCAGCATAGTACGGGACTAAGTCTGAGCGTTATTTTATTATACAATTAATATAAGTGATCTAGCCTACCAAAGCCATTAAACGTATGTTTTCTTTTTAAATCTTGTATAAAAGAAACCTGTCGAAAGCTTTACAACAGGAGCCGACTGATCCTGCAACTAGCCCGCACGGTGTCGCGTATCCTTTTGTTCAAAGCTGGCTCGCTTGGCTTGCTATTTAAGAAGGTACCTTACCACCTCTGAGATTTTCTGGTTTAAATAATGAAAACCTAATGAAAAAAGTAAATATAACTCAACACTTGATTCTGTCATTTCCTTATTATCTTGAACATGTAAACCAATTTAGTTTTACTTGTTTTCAGAAATGAATGTACAGGTTTTCAGTGTTTGATTTTGGTTGCTCGTTTCCTGTTCGCTGTCGCATGGGGAAGACGAATCCAATTCGAAACAGATTAATTTCAATACAAAATCTTCAGCATATTTTTACGGTCATGATCAAACCTACCAACTTATTGTTGTCTGACTGAATATAATATTTTGCGTCATAGGTGGCAGGCAAAGATGCGTCACAAAGTGCGCCCTGCCACCCCTCTGGGTCGCCCTATCCCAACGTCCCTAACTCTAATGTGCCGTATTGCTGGGGGTCGCTTTTCGTTTCCCATGGGCGCCAAATAAGTAAGTACAAAGAACTTTTACTATAGTAAGCGTGGCGTCGCATTTTGGCGCAGATTTGCGTCGCTTCGGTATCGGAAATTAAGATTTTACAACAAAAAGTCTTTTAAGATGGTACTAAAGTGTAAAGAAATTATGATTGAAATAATCTAATCGTATTCGCACATGGTCACATTCATCGTTAAGTATTCACCTATTTCACCTGTATTGTGTTAATTTGAAGATGTGTGCAGATACAAGATACGATGTTGTATCTGATCAGTCGTGGGACCATGGCATCAACATTAGTCCAGTAACTGCTAGTAAACACACGGATCTGCCAAAATCAACAAGTCCGAGGATAACGCAGGGCATTTTGCTATTTTCGTGTTCCCATTTGCAAATTTTACAATAGACTCAATTGTCGAGCACCTGTATGTCGCTGCTTCCGTGTTTGATGTAATTTTGCGATACAATCGCGTTTACCTGCCGCTGGTTGGTTATTCAGCCGTAGGTATAAGTGTGTCGCGATAACGCGCTACCGTCGTCGTCGTCGAGCGATATGGCTTCGCTTTTTTTAACACAAACTTATAGGTATACTGCGTACGAGCACCCGGCAATACATTTTTAATCAGCATGACATAGTTAACTTCAATCGGGCTATAAACCGTTTCAGGGAAGCCGATGGAAGGCCAAAGGTTAAAGTATTGTTAATTGTGAATTTTAATCAGGGCGCCAACAATCCGTGCGCTTGCACTCAACTGGCTTCCACTTCAAAATACTCCGTCGCATCAACTGAAAGACTCAGCCATACTTACAAATCCATATCCTCTACTTTTGCTGGTCTGCCGGTCCGTGATGACGACAGCCTCCTCGATGTCCCCGTAGACCGCGAAGTGTTCCCGGAGGCTCTTGTCCGTGGTGTGGTAGGGCAGGCCGCCGACGAACAGCTTGGTCCATGTGGTGTCTTTCTGGCCGGGCAGCGAGCTCAGGCCGAGCAGACCCTCGGCCTCAGCCGGCATCGCGCCCGCCATCAACATTCCTTGTACGGTCTCCGTCGCGACTGTGTATTAACACTGCACTCTTCACTACGTGGCTCAGCAGTGGCTGTTGTAAACACGGGGGCTCTAGGGAGCGTGCGGTGCGGCGGTGGAGCGCGTACTGAGACTGAGCCGCGCACGTGGCGCTCCGCTACTAATTTTAGCCCCCACCGCGACGCCCCGGCCGCCAGATGCGGCGGCCACATGCGTCCGCCGGTGCCCTATTGCCTGCGCCCTGCCGTGCCTGCGCCGCTGCCACCCCCGGCACCGCCGTGCGCCGCCGCCGTCATGATACGCCTCGTTATCACGAGCCTGTTGCTTTTCTGAAATGTAAACATCGTAAAACCTCCAGGACCTAGTTCACATTTAAAGTTTTTGAAACTTTTCAGGAAGGTCGTCGCTTGTCTGTGAGTGTCCGCCATTTGGTCGGCAGTGGCGGACACTCACAGACAAGCGGAAGCTTTCGAGACCTATCGGCTGTATTTGTATGTAAATGTATTTTTTTCCTTTCTAAGTTAACTACGTTAATGTAAAAGTTTAAGAAGATCTCTACGATTCTACGTAGAAACGGTTATATTTGATGGTTCTTTCATGCTCTTTAATTCAATGTACGTAAGCTAGTATATGATTAACTTGAAATTCAGAACGAAATAGACCACTTCGTATCTCGTAGGGTAACGTTTTCCTTTTGTTCTTACCTAAATTACAGTTGAAAAAGGACTTTTCATAATAAATTTGCTCTCTTACACCATCTACTTCTACTATGCTATGCTACTATCTACTTATTTTCTATACTAGTCGACCCGGTGAACTTCGTACCGCCTAACCTATTACTATTTTATGCTTGTTTATTATAATAATACATATAAACCTTCCTCTTGAATCACTATCCTTTAATAACACATAATTTCTTTTTTACAAAAAAGGCACCCGCCTTCAATAAACTGAGCCATACATCAACTGGAGCACTTCTTCTTTTTCAAAGTCGGTTAAAATAGGTACTAAAACCTTCTCCTGAATGTAACAAATACTTATGTGAAAACCGCATCAAATCGGTTCAGACAAACTCGATACAAACATACAATACATACATACAGGTCAAACTGATAACCTCCTTTTTTAAAGTCGGTTAAAAAAATACTTCATCAAAATCCGTTGCATCGTTTTAAAGATATAAGCATACATAGGGACAGACGCGGGAAGCGACTTTCTTTTATACTATGTATTTTTTTATGATATTGATGATTGATAATTATGTAAAATTTAATCGTGGTTCCAGAACGAGAAAGAGATTTAGCTGATATTGGTTTTGAAATGTTCGTAGTAGTCAAGGGAGGGCGAGGGAGGAGAGAGTAGCCACTTTTAGGCAAGAAACGGTTTATTCCTTAGATTTTGAACCTGAAAGCTACACTACAGGGCCTTAAAAATTCTAAGCAAGATTATCTTTGGAGTCAAAGCCGCATAATTTGGATTTTGGCCATGGTTACGAAGTTTTTTTTTTAAGTAGCGCTAGTATCGAGTTTAAATTACAATAATAAAAAAAACACCAGTTGTTGTAGTTTCGCACCGTGTACCTAAGCCTTTAAGTACTAATAAGTATTATGTTGTAGAAAGCTATAAGCTAACCAACCTCTGAATGCTCTAAGTAACCAACACTAGAGCAGCGAGGACAGGATGTATCAATACCACACACACCCACACAACAGAGATCCTCATCGTGGGAAACGTATTGTTCTTGCGCGAAAAAGTGTGGAACCAATCGCTTCCCTTTCATAATAACGTTGAGAGCAATATCAGTGTTCTGAAACCGTGGCGACTGGCGAGCGAGAGTCGAGAGTTATTATTTGATGAATGTTTCAGCATTTCAGCAGACCTGTTTTTAAATGGTACCTACAATTATATGCATTGTCTAGTTTTCTGGCCACTTACCTAAATATCTACTATCTACTTCTACTATCTACTTCTACTATCTACTTCTGTAAGAAATATAAAAATAATAGTAAGAAAAAATTGTTTCCGGTGAAATATAAAAGTAATAAAGCATTTTAGGAATACTGTTCTGAGTTTGACTAAAGATGGCTGTTTCATTACTTCATTAAAAGTGCTTTATTTAATACAATAATGTTAAAATACTTATTAATGAAACGAATATTATAAATAAAAGACTTAAGAAATATGATATATAATTCAAATAAGAAAGTTATTAAATATGATGAATAATGTTTATTATTTAAAAGAAGGACTTGTAAATGTAAGAAGTAACAGGATGTACTATAAAGATGAGAGCGGATTTAGAGGTTAGAATGATGACGTTTGGAAAAAAGGGTTACTGTGAAAATAAAAAGAGGAAATATTGGAATTGTAACAATAAATGTGGAACATGAACTATAAATGACTGTGGTTTACTTTTGGGATACTGGAATATTTTAATATCAGAAGTGCAACAAACCCAAGTCCACTAAGTATACCAATTCGGCGGGTGATGTGGAAATGAAATTATAGTCACACAGGTATAAATGGAAGGCAGCTGGGCTGGATACCATTACCACAACCAGCCAGCACAGCGGATAACAAAACGACAGGTTTTACAGAATGCTGGTTTGGTTATGTGAAATGCTCTTGCTTTTGCTAGACACCATGATGATGACCGCTGTTTTATACCACTATGTATGTACCTACAGTCTTTTAATCAAGACCAGGAGCACCAGTATAGCAAAAATGGATATTGATTGCATAGAAACGATGGCTGTGGACGAGAGAGGCCGAAAATGTCTTCCTGCTGGCGTCAACTCTTACCTCAAAAAAAAAAAAAAAAACGGTGAGCACACACATATACCAAGTTATGTTTTTAGACTATTATACTTTCCCTAACCAATTTCAATATTTGTTTTCGGTTAACGAACGCGTCGCCGTCGCCGTCGCCGTCGCTGCTGCCGGCCAGAGCTGCAGTATCAGAGCGTTCTGGCGAGGTGTGGGGTAGCTCGTCTTTGCAGTGGGAGCGCAGGCGCCTTGAGACCGGCAACTTCTGGCGTGCGTGCGTCAGCACGTCCCTCTTGCTATTTATTCAGCTTTGGTAAGGTGTCTGTAGCACATTCTGATGCTGCCCTCCAATGTGACCCTGGCTCGGTGCCAGAACACAAACTCACAATCACAGGTTATGTACATCAAGTAAATAAGTATTAATACATGTCTAATGAGCATGCAGCTCACTAACTAGGCATCATGTTAGAGAAAACAAACCACAGGAATACTAAATTAATATCAACGGATTTCTATAAGTTCTCAAGGAAATAGATGTCATAGAAACATTGAGTATACAGTAAAATAATAATAAAAATAAGTGTAATGGACAGGGACGGCCTTAAAACTTAATGAATAAATACTTTATGGTATTGACATTTACAAGTTTTATAACAGTAAGGTACCTAAGACTATCATAATGCTGAAAAGAGATTTCTTCCAGGCAGGCAAATTGTTTAATAAAATATGTTTTGTCTTTGAAGAGAATTGTGTTATTGCCATTGAATGAACCATTTGGCAAGATTTTGAATGTTTCTTGAAGTGATTTGTGACTAATTACATGAGTAAACATGTTTGTTTGGTAATAATAATGGAAATTTAAATGCTTGAATGCAAAATAAAAATAGTTTAGTCAATATTATGATGAAATATATATTTATTAAGTAACTTAAAAAAAAAAAAAAAAAAAAGAAGAGGTTTTCAATTTGGCCGGTATGTATGAATGTTTGTCCGCGATTTAGCTGAAACCGATTAAATGTGGTTGTGTCCGCTTATGGAATTATTGAACATGTGTAATATTAAAGGAAAAGAACAGCGGATGTCCAAAATCATGGAATTCAGGAATGGATAAATTAACAAGTTAATTCTCAGGTAGATTTTGTGAACCAGAAGATTTTATTTTATTTATTCTTAAAAGATTTAAGCGACAAACTTAGGATTTGAATAAGTTCACAGGGATATTTAAGTGAAGATTGTTGAAACTTTCAAGCTTTAACTTGAATGGTAAACAAAAGGGACACTTAGTAGCAAATACTGAAAACCTACAAATAAATTTAGTGTTTTTGTAATCTTTGGAGACACAAATCAACAGAATGTTTTGTAAATAGTTTGTTTTTTGTAATATTTTAAATTGGTATAAATAAAATGTTACTCAAACTGAGAAAACTTAACTTATATATATATATATAATTTTAATAATATATAATAATAATGTGTTTGTTCTATATAATAAAGGAAAAGATACCTAATAAAAATCATGTCAACTCAAACTAAACCTTATGAAGGTTAGGAAAAATCATAAACGGATCCTTAAAACTGAATAGATATAGACGGCTCTACCACAAAAAGAAGTAAACCGGGTCTAAATCACTAGACTAGGTTTAAATCACTAGTTCGTCATACAAATTGGCGATTTTAGACCGGTCTAATTTTTTTGTGGTAAGGGGGAACAAATGATGATATTTCTGAAAATGAAATGAAAAATGAAAAATTTATTTATTGGCATGCTTTCTTAACCTAGAATATAAAAAACATAGTTTAAATAAAAGCATGCATTAGCCTTAGTAAAATGAATAACATAAAATTTGCTTAGTAAGGGCCACTCACTAGGCTAGGCCTGTATCGAGAGCCCTATTTCTGTAAAATAATTTATGATTTTAAGCCCTGTTACAGTAAACATTAAAATATATTGAAATTAGAATCTTACTAAGATTGTAATTAAAAGAAATTAAGTGCAGATATAGAAAATAATAATAATAATAGTAAAAATAATAATTCAAAGTATTAAGTGTGATATTATGTCCAAATATGAATTAGTAAAATAAGTAGATTAAATTAGAAATTATGTTATAAAATTAAAATTATAGAGAATAGTCAATTAATTACCCTAGTTACGGCGAGACTTACACGGGAGACACAAGCTCTCTGTCTGGTCGTAGGTTAGATTATTTAAGTATTTAAGAAGGGGGCGAATACTAAATATTTTACATCCATTCATTCATTTCATTCATGAAACTGAATTTATCTAGCTGATTTACCATGAAAAGTTAATACAAAGACGCAGTAGTGTGATGAAGTTCTCACAGAAATAATAATAAAAAAAAAAAAGTATAAGTACAAGTATCAAATCACACTGCTACATCACAGTACAAGGATCAAATCACATGTAAAGTACCTATAGAAAAGTATAGACAACTTAAATATAATATTAGGGCCAAAGTGAATTTTTATTTTAAAATACCTATATTGTACAGTCCAATTCTATACACACAGACAAAGGTTTTGGCATTAATATTACAGTCTAGCGCACGAATTGGCCCTACTTGAAAACGTTACAGCAGATAATGTTGTTGATTCATCTGGGTACAAGTTGAGAAAAACTGTATGGTATATGGAGAATGAGATTTTATTGAAAGTTACAGCTTGGCAACGGTGTCTTAAAACGGAACCATTTTTATCTTAGGTTAGAAAATCTAATAATAAAAAAAAAAAAAAAAAAAAAAAAGACAGTTGTAAAGAAACAGATAATGAATCTGTAGATTTTTGATTTTGACCAACGTTGGGCTTAAATTGTGTTTTATATTAAGAGAAAAATTAGAAAAAGATTTATTACTTCACATACAAAGTGGCGCCCCATATTTTCTAGTTATCTGTGCCAAGCTGTAGGGAATGTAATATTGTAAAATGATGGGCAGGAAATATTACGACCTCTTAAGGGGATAAATAGATCTACAATTAATTATTACTAATTTAATCGAAAACGCTGGTAAAATATGCGTATTTTATGGTGATTTACATAAATTACGGTAAAAATAACTACTTCTTGGTATATATATTAAAAAAAAAAAAGACCTTTATTTTTTATATTTAGGATGTTAAAAATAATTATAAACGAGAACACAGTTAAGTTTACACTTAACAGAAATTTACACATTTTATAAGAATCTGGTAGCCTTTTAAAATTTATAAACAGAATTTCTAGAACGATATTAAAATGTGGTATTTATATTAGCGCTGGATAATTTACATAAAATATATAATGATATAAAATTCTAAACAATTTGAAATATTATAAAGTATTAATTATAAGAATCAAAAAAAAAAAAAAATGAATAAAATTACTGTTCTCTTGTACTATTCCACTACTCAAGAGGATAGGAGCGTTGCCATTTCTAACGGCAGTCATTCGTGCGTCATCGGGCCGGCTGGTTTGCCTGTTGGCGATAACGCAGTGATCATCCCATCAGTGGGGCAATCGTTACCGTTGATGCGCATTATCGATGTTTAGAATTTTGTAATATGATTAACAGGAAGGTGAAACAACACTATTGTAATGAGCACGAATTCTTATTTAATAAAAAAAAAAAA